>JAWNLU010000500.1:0-346074 GCA_035042165.1 Drosophila kuntzei | reverse complement strand
TAAATATAGTGGACCGATTTGAACAAAATTTGGTTAGGATGTATAAGACCATCTTATCTTAAATGCATATTCAGTCAAATTGGTTGAGAAATATAAATAAACAAAAAAGTTTTTCATACTAAAACTTGATTTTTGACCGATCGTTCCAATGACAGCTATATGATATAGTGGACCGATTTGAACCAAATTTGGTCAGAATGTAAAAGACCAACTGAAATAAATATTCTGTCAAATTGGTTGAGATATCTTGAGAAACATAAAAGTTTTTCACTTAATTTTTGACCGATCATTTCTATGGCAGCTATATGATATAATGGACCGATTTGAACTAAGTTTGGACATAATGTATAAGACCAACTTGAATGCATATTCTGTCAAATTGTTTGAGAAACCTTGAAAAACAAAAAAGTTTTTCATACTAAAACTAAAACAGCTATATGATATAGTGGATCGACTTGAACTGAATTTGGACATAATGTATAGGACCAACTTCAATGTATATTCTGTCAAATTGGTTGAGAAACCTATTTAGTATATAGTAAAATGTATATATTCAGTTAACCGGTCATATCTTTCAAACCTTCTGGCTTGAAGATATGTGTCATATATCAAAAGTCGCGAAATTGTACTTATTACAACAATTTAATAACAACAAATAAGCCAAATAACCTTTTTTCACCTGTAGCTTTTTACCTGAGTACTTTGCAAAAAAATATTTATAGCACGTCTTAAAGCCCTCTAAAATACCTTTCTGACGACACATAGAACACATCTGTTGCTTCTTCGGATTGTAAACTATATCGGGTTTTAGCTATTTCCCGCTAAAGTCGTAGAACAAAAGTTTCTTGATAAGAAATAATTCCTTAACATTAAATCTAAGCTTTTTTAGCGCTTTGATACAAACAAACAGACAAACTGATTTTTCATTTAATTTTGAGGTCATTAAAAATATCAAATTAATATATCTTTTGAACCAAATGTCGGATTGCAATGATTGAGGTAATAATAAGAAGAATTTTTAAAAATTAGAAAATGTAACTAGCTAAGCTTTTACCAAAAGTCATAGTATGCACTTTTGTTATTGACCGTCATACCTTTGGATCGGTATAAAACTCGACCTGATTGGACAGTCGTAGCAAATTTTCCATTCTTCGTGTATATATTGCTAGTCGCCTTTCGCACACTACGTGTTGCTTTCGTCACTAGCGCGGACCGCCGTCCGCAGTGATCTTACTCTTACTGATCTTACTGAACTTAATGTTTTTTTTTATACCCATCCAACAGTAATTTTCAGTGGTGAGGACTTGGCTTTACGCAACTTTATTTTATCGACATGTTAAAATTCACGCTCTAAAATGAGCAATGAAAACATTATTTTTTTCCTCAGAATAAGAAATTTTAAAATTTTGTTAGATTTATCTAAAAATATCTGAAATAAAGTAAAATTCTTAAAAAATTCGGTTCGACCTTTTTTTTTTGGTATATTTATCAGAAAATGTTTAAAGAATCGATTATTAAGGTTTGATTGTTTTATTAAATTAAGACACATATTAAAACATACATAAATAGTTAGAAAAATGCATACATATTTAAAGAGTTACAGTCTTATTAAGTTACAAAAATACATACATATTTAAAGTCTTTTCGCACATTTGAGGACATGGTTACAAAAATACAATTAATAAAGTTATTTAAAGAATTTTTTCGCAAATTTGCATCAAACATAGCATCATTTCCTTCGCCCTTCGGACACCTAGCGATTCCATATCTTCGAGAGTCATCTGAATGAGTACATTTATGTCGATTTCTTGTCGCGTGAACAAGTCCGTCAAGTGCTCATTATCTGTGCGTTTTAGCAGTCCACGCACACGGGGACTAAGCGGCGGCTGCTCCACCGGGGAGCTACGCTTGAAATGCAGAGTCTCTGGTTTTACTATTATTGGCCTCTTTGGAGCAGTGCTATTTCTATTAGATGCTTCACTAGTTGTACTCTGTGCGTTTGGCGAAAACACAGATCGAAGACGCATGAAATCCTGGGAAAAGTGCTTGGATTTCCGGCTCTGCTTATAGCCTGCCAAACGTCGTGTTGGTGCCAGTGGTTTATTCGGTACAGCCAAGTAGTTAGGATTAACCCCTTGGTTGCCTTCGAATTTCCGCCATCTTCGTTCGAAAGGCGTAGACGGAGACGTCGGGTTATCAAACTTGAACACCTGAGCTCCAATTGGTGTTAAGGGAGTTTGCGGAAATTTGGGATCTGTGTAAATGGTTATTTAATGAATGCACATCTAAAAATTACCTATTCATATTTAATTTACCTCTCCAGACACGATTATAGCGATCCATTTTACTCTTAAGCTTCACACCTTGTAAACCTTACCGTCGCTCATAAAAATGCAACGTAATGGCACAGGCTTGCATTTGTGCATTAACATATGTATGTACGTTAATACACTACTTGGTTGAAAATATATTCACATTCAATTTTTATTATTAATTGTTATTTTAAATTTTTATAATAAAATAATATGATTTTTAAATTAAAATTGAAATATAATTATTATTTTTGATTTTTATTTTAAAAATAACGAATAATAAATATATTTAAAAATTTTCTTAAAAAATATTTGATAATCTAGCTTAAATATGCTGTTCAGCCACCGTATGGTCGATAGTAAACCGCGTTGCCAACTTCTTCAAAGGACTATCTGACTGTTAAGCTCACCAATCCATGCAAACGTACGTACATACATATGTTAATGCACAAATGCAAGCCTGTGTCATTACGTTGCATTTTTATGAGCGACAGTAAAGTTTAGAAGGTGTGAAGCTTAAGAGTAAAATGGATCGCTATAATCGTGTCTGGAGAGGTAAATTAAATATGAATAGGTAATTTTTAAATGTACATTCATTGAATAACCATTTACACAGATCCTAAATCTCCGCTAACTCCCTTAACCCCAATCGGAGCTCAGGTGTTTAATTTTGATAACCCGACGTCTCCGTCTACGCCTTTCGAGGGAAGATGGCGGAAATTCGAAGGCAACCAAGGGGTTAATCCTAACTACTTGGCTGTACCGAATAAACCACTGGCACCAACACGACGTTTGGCAGGCTATAAGCAGAGCCGGAAATCCAAGCACTTTTCCCAGGATTTCATGCGTCTTCGATCTGTGTTTTCGCCAAACGCACAGAGTACAACTAGTGAAGCATCTAATAGAAATAGCACTGCTCCAAAGAGGCCAATAATAGTAAAACCAGAGACTCTGCATTTCAAGCGTAGCTCCCCGGTGGAGCAGCCGCCGCTTAGTCCCCGTGTGCGTGGACTGCTAAAACGCACAGATAATGAGCACTTGACGGACTTGTTCACGCGACAAGAAATCGACATAAATGTACTCATTCAGATGACTCTGGAAGATCTGGAGTCGCTAGGTGTCCGAGGGGCGAAGGAATTGATGCTAGCCTTGGATGTAATTAAATTTGCGAAAAAATTCTTTAAATAACTTTATTAATTGTATTTTTGTAACCATGTCCTCAAATGTGCGAAAAGACTTTAAATATGTATGTAGTTTTGTAACCTAATAAGACTGTAACTCTTTAAATATGTATGCATTTTTCTAACTATTTATGTATGTTTTAATATGTGTCTTAATTTAATAAAACAATCAAACCTTAATAATCGATTCTTTAAACATTTTCTGATAAATATACCAAAAAAAAAGCCCGACCCGAAATTATTATACATTAAATATTTTTTCTAAGAATTTAACTTTATTTGAGATATTTTTAGATAAATCTAATAAAATTTTAAAATTTCTTATTCTTAGGAAAATAATAATGTTTTCATTACTTATTAATAAAGTAATAAAGTCAAATAAAGTTGCGTAAAGCCAAGTCCTCACCCCTGAAAATTACTGTTGAATGGGTATAAAAAAAACAGTGGCGAAGAGTAAGATAAATTATTTCGCTAAGTTTCCGATAATGCAATTCTCATCAAAGCCATCGAGCAGATGGCACAAGATAAGATCCAACAGTTGGTATATCTTTGAATACTTTAAAAGAAATATATGCCTTATTAAAAATTTTGACTAGTTATAAAAGGAACGGAAGAAATTGTACAAAAAATGTCGACAAATGAATTGAAAGTAAAATAAAAGCGCCGGGACATGTTCACAAAAATTGGCTTGATAAAGGAAGTGAAAAAGTACCAGACATTGTACGACTTGGCGGATAAAAAGCATATCGAAGCATGATGATAACATCGAAGACACAGAAACCTGAGCAACAACTACAAGGGGAGTTTGTCGGTCGTCTCAAATTTCCTCGTCTATGATGGACCAGGAGCACAATTAGTAAAAGTACGGTAGTCGTATATAAAATATGTAGAATCCGATTTAATCAGCGATGCTTACAACCTTGGCAACTTCCAAGTCGACTTTCTGGTTCAACTGGAAAATATTTTGTAGAAATAACATGACAATCACTTTGTATCTTTAATAAAAATAAGAACGAAAATAATATTACCTTAGTTCTTAAATCAGCTTTTAGTAATACTTATTCAGTTTGGAACAATGGAAATAAACCCTACAAAAGTTCGTGGATTATAGTATCCTGATGAGAGTTGGAAGATTGAGCACTCTGTTACTCAGAACCACCAACATTGCAAGTCCAGGATGTCATAAATACTCATGGTGGACGAACCACAATAAATAAATATAAAGCTTTTGATTAGATAAAATGCCTTATTTCAAGCATTTTCCTATAATCATTAAGTCGTATATAGAGATTTGTCAATGTTATTTTCTTGTTTAATATTTTTATAGTTTATTTTCTTTTTGAAGAGCATATCAAGCGAAGCGAAACAGTTGCGAGTACAAAATTAAATTCATGTACAAGATAATGCACATTATGATGTAGGCGGAAAGCCGACATCATTTTTTTTTGGCATCCTTCAGACCGGCACCGGCATTAAACTTGAAGAATATTATGTCGCCATCCTCGACAGTGTAGTTACGTCCCTGTTGCCGGTATTTCCCAGCAGCCTTTGCGGCTACCTCGCTACCCTCAGCCTTGAAATCTTCAAAATGCATCACCTCGGCCATGATGAAACCCTTCTCAAAATCGGTGTGAATCCGTCCAGCAGCTTGGGGCGCCTTTGTACCCTTTTGTACCGTCCATGCCTTAACCTCGTCGGGGCCAGCAGTGAAAAAATATTCCAACTGCAGGGCCTTATAACCAGTAATAATAATCTTTTCCAGCTGGCTCTTGCATTTTGTCTCATCCTCGTAGGCCTTACGCTCCAAATCGTCTTTTTCGGTTAATTGCTGCTCAAATGCGCCCGAGAACGGTATAAGTAGTGCACCTGGATCGTGTTTATCAATCCACTCCTTAATCTTGGGTAGCCACTTATTCTTTTTGCGTATAAAATCTTTGTCGGACAGATTTACCAAGTAAATGGCCGGTTTCGATGTCAAAAACAAATATTTGTTTAGAGTCTCAATATCGTGCGCATTCCAGTCCTCAAAGCGCAAGTGACGCTTTTGATCGACCAATATCTCCTTGATCTTAAGCATGGAGTCGTACTCTGGTTTTAGCTTCTTGTCACCTCCACGGGCCACAACTTTTTCGAGCTTGTCGAGGTTCTGCAGCAGTTTCTCTTCATCCTTGAGACGTAGCTCCTCTGCAATAATTTCCAAATCACGAACAGGATCGACCTCGCCCTCCACATGCGTAACATCTGGATCTTCGAAAGCACGACACAAATGAAAAATGCTATCACAAGCACTAATGTGCGAAAGGAAGTCATTTCCCAATCCCTGCCCTTCGGCGGCGCCTTTGACTAAACCGGCAATATCGACCACATTGAGGTAAGCGGGCACAACGCTGGCAGGCTTGTGGTACTCCACGAGGTAGTCAAAACGCTGGTCAGGCACGGGCACGCGACTCTCATTCGGCTTAATGGTGCAGAAGGGGAAATTCTCAGCCGGAGCTGCGCTCTGGGTCAGCACGTTGAAAAACGTTGACTTGCCCACATTGGGTACGCCCACGATGCCGATGCGTAGATTGGTGCCAATGCGTCCGATCAGCGGCTTCCTTTCGGGTTCATCATGCTTCTTAGGTGGCATATTGAATTTATATTGCTGCCAACTCTACTGTATTCGTCAGATGAGCTATAAGACGGTATTAAAGAATTAGTGCATTTGAACACAATGGAGATATTACTTTTATTTACGTTTGTCACTTGAGTCAGTCAAGAGAAAATTAAATATCGAACTATATATATTTTTGTTAATTGCTCAAAAAATTAGGTTAAGAACAACACCGCACCATTGCTATTTTGAAATTAGTAGTGGCACTCCTAATTGAGTTGTGTCATTTCATCCAGAATAAGTTCAAATGAAGGTGTTAACAAAATGATCGAATGAGCATATTCAAAAAAACCATAGACTATATATATCGAACACTTTGTTCAGTTTAAATTGTATTTTCTTTCATATTATTAATATTTTATTATGCTGTTCATCATTCATAATAAAAAATCAGTAGCAGGTATCACAATATTTGTAAGATATGAATTTTTGTGATGACAAAATTTTACGTTTTTCATTAAAAGGAATAAGCTAAAAGATCATTCCATAAAATAAATTGTTTTTAAGTTATTTAAATCAATACCGGTGCAACAGGTATTAATACCGGAAATAAATTGATTTAAATAACTTTAAAAAAAATAAAATTCTAAAAAATTTAAAAATGTTGAGAAGCTTTTACAACAGATATATATGTATGTATTTTGTAGAGATAAACTTAGCTTTAATATTATTTAACTTAATTTTATTATAAACCAAAAATATTTTTTGAAAAATTTAAATGCTTTCGCTTTGGTACTATACATATAACTGTTGATTTCGGTCATACAATTTTTATCATTTAGATTTACGAATTATCAAGAATTTATGAAATGCTCCGTATAAACCTAGTATTTGAGTTTTAGATAAGATTTCGAAAGTTCGATTATCATAATCTATCAACTAACAATCAGCCGACCTCCACAATTTAAGTGTTAGGTAAATGTTATGTGAACTCAGTGATGAACGAACCAACACTAGTACATACATAGCTTATTTTTAACATTTTTCGACGTGAGATGTGCATTTTCTACCATATCTGTGCTTAACCATGTAAAATTAAATTAGCCATTAGTGTAGCATCATTAACAGTTAGTGCAAAGGTAACTGAAATGTGTTTTTGCAAAAATACATACGGCGAGTAGGTACACATCTTCAACTCATTGCTTGCCAATTGACAGCTGCTGCGCCTTTGAGTTGTTCGGTTATTAGAGATATTAATTTTGTTAGGTGCAGGAATATTTAAAGTGCATTATCAAAGAGAACAAATCGTTTGTGTGTATGTGCAATTACACAAATTTCTATGGAAAGCGAAATTGATTTACATATGTTTGTTTCGAGTATATATGCACATGTACATATGTATAAGTCCATGTAAATTTATATGGCAACATCATTGCGTATGGCCGTATCAAAAAGCACTGACTGCTAATTTGACATTCCGTTTTGTGTTGAGCACCGTCTGCTGTTGCAGAACTTGAAAGCGAAAATTTTGAAGAAAACTTAATGTATTGTGCAAAAAACAAAAAGAAACAAAATTGTAAGTTAAATAACGAATTAAAGAAACAATGCACGATTGTAACAGAAATGAAAAGTAAACGCGTTTCGTGCAAGCTGTGAAAGTTGCTCAAACAGAGCCTTACAAAAATAAATGAAACAGTCAATAATGAAAATAAAAAAAAATTTAATAAGAACAAGAATTGAACACCACAACGGCATCAAAAGATACGCATGTGTGTGCTTAATTTAATAGAAAGCAGTCTGTGCGAATTTACTGTAAATAATCTGCAACAACAGTCAGTCGCCTCTTATAAATGAAACAGTGAAAAATCAAACAAACACAAACTCCATAGAATATGCAAACGTTTTTAAAATCAGATATTTCGCCAACAAATATTGATTCAAGTAATTTATGCGTACATATTGCAATCAACATGTAAAAACGTACTAAATATATTTTTTATTACTGAATGCAAGTCGTCATAAAATATGAAATATCTTTGGGTCTTTTAATACAACAATCTTACGTGCAAATTACGTGTAGACTCTGAATACAAACATACATAATTATAAACGAAGATGAGTATTTAATATAGTTTGAGATTTATCTGGACTATACAAATTCTTCTATCAACAAACTCTATTTACACCCAGTTTTCATATTACAGATGGCCAATAAGAATTGGTTTATACAGAGCATAAGAGTAATTTGGCAGACAACAAGATTTAGTGAAATAGCATCTTTATGTTGTTCAAATTACACATTATTATAAGACAACCAATTCTAAATGTTTAATGCAATTTTAATTATTATTTTATTTATCTTTGCAGATACCCTTTTGTATCTGTAAATTGTTAACTTAAGGAAGTAACCATCTTAATATTATACATACACTGAGAATTATTTTAAAATAGACGAGCACTTAAGACGCAAAAGGGGCCCAATCATTACCAGCCCATAACATTCTCGACAGACAGCAGGCTGCCATCTCAATGGCTGCCGAAAAGGAGATGCAAGCACACGACATGGTGCGACGACGGAGCTGGGCACGTGCTGTGGCACTCTACGATCAGATACTCTCTACGAGTACGACTCCACAACTACAGACGCAGCCAAATGGAACAACGCGAGCGCAAAAGGATCAGCAGATCGCTTGCCTGCTGGGCCGTTGCGAGTGTCTGCTGGAACTCGGCAGATACGAGAGCTGTCTAGCAGATGCTTACAAAGTGCTCACACTGCTGGCCGAGCAGACAGAATGCTTGGCAAGCGTTTCTCGGGCGCGTCGTTGGCTGGTACATGCGCTTTTCAAGCTCCACAAATACTCTGTAACTATTTTTTGATTATCTTTCAACTATATATCAACTATATATATATAATTATGTAGGACGCGGAGCACTTTCTGAGCAAATGGATTAATGAGCTCAGTGGCCAGCAGATTTTCTCGGACATATCGAAAACGCTGGAGCGATACAAGTCCATAATACAGATGATTATGAATGGCAACAATAAGGCACAGTCGCAGACTCAGAAAATTCCGCACGCGCGCCTCGAGGATGAGATGGCCATATTGGACACTAAGCTTGATCACTGGGCAACAAATAACCTGCCCCTGGACAAGTACAGTAAGCTGCTGAGCAACAAGGGTTTGAAGAAACGGGAGCAACAACAACAACAGCAGCACCAGCAACAACAACAGAATGGAAGTGGCAGCTTTAGTAGCAGTAGCAGCAGCACTGGAAGCAGCAGCACCATGTCAACCTCCAGCATGTGCGCCAAGAACAATGAGCTACTGTCGGCTATTAAGTTGACTGGCGTTAAGCATCCGGCAGTGGATCTTGGACAAGATCAAGCGGATCAAGCGGCACACTCGACTACGACAACAACATGCAGTTATTGTGCCATTAATTTTCAAACACGCAATGAGTTAAGGCAACACTGCCAGACTGAAAGCCACCAGAAAGTGATAATGAGTGATGAGGGTACGCATTTTAGACGAATAGATATTGTATTCGATATTAATCAATTGGTGTAATATATGTATATTTTATATATAGGTCGCGACTGGAAGTGGCGTCCTCCACCTCGTGGCTATACACTGGATACTTACAGCGTCTGCGAGACATTTGTGGAAGCACACACCTGTCACTATGGTGCGCAATGTGTGGAGGCGCACGGACTGGACGAGCTAAACGAGTGGAAAGAGCGTTTTGAGTATCGACGAATGCGCGTACAGAAGGCTTGCGAAAAGGAATTGTATGGCAAGTCGTACACGGAACAGGTGCTGGAGCGATGGATCCAGGCAACTGCGCCGGAGCGTGTCATGTGTGAGAGAGTGGCTGATATAGAGGCCAATTGTGAGCAGCAATTGGTTACCAGCATCAGCTCAAAGACTTCGAAGCGCGAGTGGCTTTTTCAGCTGGAAACACTGCGACCTCTTAAAGCCGTTGCGCTTCTGCAGGACGCGCATCGCAATCATTTTGCGATTAAGTCGATTAAGCTGGGGAATACGGAGGCGGAGGCCAATGTAGAGCTAAAGTCTGATCAGGAGTGGGTCGCAGGCAGCATTGTTACATTGTCCGAAGCCTCCGATGAGGAGCAAGACGCGGTGGCGGCATCAGTAAAGAATGTTCTCTCACACGTGATCACTGTTGAATTTCATACAGAGATTTACGGTACGTTCCGGCAATCTATATGCTTTGACATTGGTCAAGAGCCTCTGCTGGTGCGTCATCTGTGCGTTGATGTCCTGCCCGTCAGCGATGCTGAGAAGATTGAGGAAATCAAACGTGACATTATCAACAGCTCGGCCACACGATGGGATGTCTCCAATACCCAGCTGACACGTTTTGAGACCACAATCGGGACACACTTGAAGACGGAAGCCTATCTCAGTGATTTGCAGCACGAGCGCGAGCTCTTGGAGCGATACCCGTGTCCTCGGGCGGCCACATTTACTCTAACACAGTCGACAATTGTGGAGAAGCGACTGACACAAAACAACTATCGTTCGCGCATCCACGAGCTGCTTTACGTGGAGGAGATTGCTCGATACGAGCAAATCGCTCGCTACAACGTGCGTACACGGCTGACAGTGGCGTCTAACTATATATTAACACCGGCTGGGATGGCCACGAGTACGGCCAAGTACTCTTTGGCTGGTGAGCTGTTTGCACTAATGCGCTTGGGAAAGGACATTTCAGAGGATACGTCGCCGGGTCGACTTATTCTTTCCAACTGCAGCAGCGTGTACATCTCAGCACCAGAGGAGACTTCGAGTAAAGCGGACAAGTCGGAAAAATCAGATAAATCTGAAACGCGTGCTGTGTATGAGGCCCTTATTGAGGATAAGGGCAAGAATGTTATATATCTTAAGCTGTCGTCCAAATGCGTGGAAGCAATGGGACTGCAAGCGGACACCGACCTAGACGTTGATATACAGTTCCAACTGAATCGCATGCCCTACTGCGAGTGGCACAATGCTGTGGACAAGATAACCGATTTTCGATTGATATTTCCGGCCACCGAACTGGAACCATCCATACCATGGACACCCAAGAAGCAATGGGCCGATGCTTGCGAGCCCAAGTTGAATGCGAAACAGCGCGAGGCTGTCAATGCCATTACAACAGCTCTGAATATTAAGCTACCACCGATCTTATTAATCGGACCATTTGGCACTGGAAAAACTTATACGCTGGCGCAGGCAATAAAACAGCTTCTGGCCCAACCAGAAGCCAAGATACTCATCTGCACGCATTCCAACTCGGCGGCAGATCTCTACATTAAGGAGTACCTGCATCCGTGGATCGAGGAGGGCCTCGAGGAAGCAACTCCACTGCGTGTCTACTACCACAAGCGTTGGTCCGCCACGGTCAATAGTGTGGTACAAAAATATTGCATCACCGATGGCGTAGGCAATTTTCGTCGTCCCAGCGTTGAGGACATCATGCGTCATCGCATCATAGTAGTTACACTGAGTATAAGCATGGAGTTGGCCACTCTTGGTTTGCCCAAAGGACTTTTCACACACATATTCTTGGACGAGGCGGCGCAGGCGATGGAATGCGAGGCGATTATGCCACTTGCTCTGGCCAACGATTCCACGCGCATTGTTCTAGCCGGTGACCATATGCAGATGAGCCCCGAACTGTTCTCCGCTTTTGCCAAGGAGCGTAAGTTGCACATATCGCTGTTGGAGCGATTATACGACCACTATCCATCCAACTTTCCATGCAAGATACTGTTGTGCGAAAACTACCGTGCTCACGAAGCCATCATCCGCTTCACCTCGGAGCTGTTCTACGAACAGAAGCTTGTGGCATCCGGGAAGCAGCCGCGCCATGAACGCTTCTATCCGCTCACGTTCTTTACGACGCGCGGAGAGGATGTTCAGGACAAGAACTCGACGGCCTTTTACAACAACGCTGAGGTCTACGAGGTTGTAGAGCGCGTCTCGGAGCTGCGGAAACGTTGGCCCAGTGCCTGGGGAAAGTTAAACGACACAAGCATCGGCATTATGACGCCCTATGCGGATCAGGTGTTTCGCATTCGTTCAGAGCTTCGTAAAAGACGGATGGGAGGCATTTCCGTTGAGCGTGTGCTGAATGTGCAGGGCAAGCAATTTCGTGCTGTATTCCTGTCTACAGTGCGCACCAGACGTACATGCTTGCCGCAGAGTGGCGGACAGGGAGCTGGAGGTGGCACCGTTGCAACAGCCAGCATTGGTGATGCAGATACCGACTATGGTTTCTTAAGTAATTCCAAGCTACTAAATACTGCAATAACACGTGCACAGTCTCTGGTGGCTGTCGTGGGCGATCCGGTTGCCCTCTGTTCCATCGGACGCTGTCGTAAGGTCTGGGAGCGTTTTATTGAAATATGTGATGAGCACAAGTCACTCTTTGGGTTAACATGGTCAAACCTACGATCGCAACTCGATGGCGTCGAGATGAAGCGTGGCTATGTGCTAAATCCCCTTGCCCCAGAGTTTGTTCCACGCTCCCTGCAACCCGAGGCGTATTTGCGTGAACAGGCTGCCCTGTACCTAAACGCACCAGCACATGCGCCGCCTGGAGGCCAGCCAAATCCCTATGCGGCTTCGGCCGCCATTGGTCCCGGTCCGGCTGCAGCGCATCAGATGAATCAGATGGCCGTTGCCATGGCTGCCAATCAGCAATTGTCACATATGTATTCCACTCACATGGCGGCAATGATGGCCGCTGTTGCAGCCGGCGGTAAAACCCCCAACGGACCGTCACCAGGACCAGGTCCGGGACCTGGACCTCATTTGCGTGGCCATATGGGAATGCGTGGCCCACCTCCGAATGGACCGCCCCCTGGACCACCCCATCTGCGCCAGTCTCAGCCGGGAGGTGGTCCACCGCCGCCACCTTACGGTCAGTATGCGGCCATGCAACATTGGCGTCCTCCCGTTACTCCACAACAGGCTCAGCAACAGAATCCTAATGCCAGTCTCTGGGGTCCACCGCCACAGACAAATCCTTGGAGCGTCCTACCGCCAAACAAGCAACCACCACCACAACAGTCAGGTGCTCCAGGCCGTGGGCCAGGCCAACTACCACCACCCGTAAGTATAACTAGTAGGAAAGGCTATAGTCCAGAAAACTCGAGTGTGGAAACCCTGTACTTAATCTTTGTACGTTGACCCTAGGTGTTTTCTTCTTCTTGTATTTTCGGCCTTAAAATTATTTTTTGACTAATTAATCAAATTATAATTAGAATTAGAATTAGCTTTAGAATGACTCTGTCCGATCAGAGTTAGTTAGAAAGGTATGGCCTTAAATTAAAAAAAGTTCATACTTAGACTTTTGGTAACTAACCTGGTTCGTTGATAAAGGGGTGTAAGTGTTAGGGTCAAAATTTTAATGACTTTCAGATGGGGCCGGTGGAGCCTTTTGGTATCATTATTTAAGTTTTAAATATTCTTATCAAAACTGCGCTTCGAGTGATTTCTCGATCATCCTAATCCGACAACTGGCTCAAAAGATTATTAAATTTGATATGTTTAGTGGCCTTCCCTAAAGTCAGTTTGTCTGTTTGTTTGTATCAAAGCGTTGAGATATCTTACATGCTTTTATGGAATAGGTAGGCACACAATATGGGAGTACCTAGGAAAAGAGGAGAGACGACTCTAAAGTTTAAAATAATAATTTAAATGGAAAAGAATACACTCAGAATACCCACCGGTTAGCTGACAGGGCCCTGTACACTGAAAAGTCACCTAAATAAATTAGGAATCGCAAAAATAGAAACCTGTCGATTCGGCGATAGTGAGGAAAAGTCCTTATCGCTCATTCTGGCAGAATCTAGTCGAAGATGTGCGTAGTTTAGGAGAACGTGACTTACTAATGGAAGACAATGCAGACCTCAACCCCACTAAAATTCTTGACGTCGTGCTAGAAATAGGGTTTATGGATGAGCTCGGGGCTTAAAAGGGGGTAAAATATATCCATGCGGTCGTAGTACAGGCTTTTCCCCATTATAATTATATATTCCCTATTATAAACCTAGTAGTATTCGTTTGCGACTTTTTTTTTTAAAAGTTCCGTTCGATATTAATTTTCATATATAATCGAAACCGTAACTTTTAACCGGTATTAACCGATTGAAATTGAAAACCGTAACTGAATCCCTAACCGAAAGAATACAGCTACATATATATTATAGTAAAACGAATTTTACCAAATTTGTTTGGGATGACTAACCCAATTGCATATTTTAATAGATTGGTTGCGATATCTCAAAAATCAAAAAAGTTTTTAGTGCTATAACATGATTTTCGACCGACGTTCCTATGGCAGCTATATGATATAGAGGTCAGATGCAAAAATAAATGGTCACAAGACTCGAACTCTTCTCATTTCTGATATCGACGCGTTTCAACAGGCGGACAGTGCTAAATAGACTCGTCTGTTGATACTGATCGAGAATATATTTACTTTATGTGGTCGACCACGCCTCCTTACGCCTGCGCATAAACGTTATTTTTAGGTATAAGGAATCAGAACCTTTTTGCGCAATGTGCCGAATGACAAACTTTTTGTTTTTTAATTCTTATAAATAATTCACATACTATATTTTATATCGTTCGTCACAAAATTGGATATCAGATTTTAGGACATGGAAATGCTTTCGTCACTACACTCTTACCATTTAAAGGTGTTTCTTATATGAATTATTCTTAGTTCTTAAATCTTCAGCATCAGTTTCTTTGGTCTTTATAATGCCTCAGGTATTTGAGTTTTACTGTTATCAGTTCATATCAAAATCAGTTTCTATAAAAATTCCTGTTTCAAAGCATCAAATAAATATTAGTGTGAGATTAGGGTATTTAATAAAATATAACCGGAATAGTTCCACAATTATATTTTATCTAAAATTAAAGTGAGCTCTACAAAAACAGCTACAATTTTAACTGGATTTTGTAATTTCAGCGAGCAGGCTCATAATTGAATAGGACGTAGTTTTCTCATCGACGATAAAGATAGCGACATTGTGACGCTAACAAAACTTAAACCGTTTTGTTAATAATTCACTTTTCCAGATTTTCTCAGATAGGTGTTCAATATACGGACGTAATATAAAAGTTCCACTCTATAAAACTTGTAAGTTTTTTATTCAACTCAAATTTTTCAACAGACTCTTCGAGGAGGCAGTGTGCCACCAGCTGCAGGAAACGCAACGTCTGCCGCACAGCTGTTACGGAATCCCAGTGAATTGGGCTACCTGGCTAAGAAGACGCTGTACAACCACGGTCAGGTGCCACCTCCTCAACAGCCCCCGCCTCCGCAACATCATCTATATGGTCAGCCACCCATACCCATTCAGCGTGGAAGCAGCGTGCCCAATGGTCCGATGAGTCCAATGGAGAATGGACCACCAACACCTTATTTACGGCATAATGGGGTTGGTGCTGGAGCTGGTTACAATAACTACGATAAGGCGACGGCACCGCCACAGCAGCCCCCACCCGCACCCTATATGTACACGGCCGGAAAGCAGCCGTCTCCTAGTGCTCTGCGCTTTCCAGCTGCACATGAACTGCTGCCCCCAAATGTGAGCATCTACGAGATGGCATTCAATTCAAAGGAGGAGCAATATAAATGGTATCTCAAATTGCTCGAGTCTGTTGGCCAAGAGGCAGCCAACAAGTTCGGTGATATGCTCCGACAGGTGATGACGACGTTGCAGCAGGGTCACCAACAACAACAGCAGCATCCAGCACAGGGTCACAAGCCACAGCCTCCATCGGCAGCAGGACCTCAGATGTTGTCTAATCCACATGCTGTCATGGGTCCACAGCCTCAGAGGCCTCCCCAATACCCAATGATTTACTCAACACCGGCGCAGGCTCAGAATCAACAGCCAGTGGAATCGTCGCCTCCATTGGACAACTTTAATCAACAAATAGATCTTGTGTTTAATTCGATTATGAATGGCGCCAATGACATTGCTCAGCCCATTCTGCGTGACGTTCTTGGAATGGTTGGCGTAACGGCAGCGACACAACCTGGTGCTGGAGGTATACCGCTATCTAATGGCATGATTAATGGTAGTGAATTGCAGCATCAGCAGCAGCAACAACAGCAACAACAACAACACCATCAACAACAACAGCAGCAGCAACACCAACAACAGCAACAACAACAACATAGCCGTCTATTTGCAATGATGCAGGGACAACAGGCACAACAAACACCCTTACCATTGGTAAAGCATGCTCCCAGTCAGGGGCCGCCGCAACCGCAAAATCTATACGCTAACCACATGACTGGACCAGCACCGGGAACAGTTGTCCATCCGACTTCCAATAGTAACAGCGCCGTCGTTCCTAACTTTATGAGCAATGGTGAGTTTTTGAATGCAAACAAATGAATCACTCTTTATTAACATATTCATCTGTTTTTGGTAGTCGGCAACGCCTTGCTCAACGACAAGTACAACAACTTCAATAACCACAACAATGGTGGTGGTCACAACAGTAACGGGCTTCATAATAATGGAAGTTCAGTGCCTCTCTATCGTCGACAGGCAATGACCGGCAATGGGAATAATAGCTACAACAATATGCCTGGTTTGTTTGCCGGTTTGGACACGGGCACCAATCTCATTGAGGCTTTGTTTCAAGCTAACCATGTGGTTGCCGACCATTCAAACAAGTCCGACCACGGACATGGTCTACTCTACAACAACTACAACACTTTAAAGAGTGGACATGAACTGGATTTGTTTGCGGTGCCGCCACAGACTGCGCAAGCCGCATCTGACACGATCAATCATCAGCAGGCTTCAGCTACAACATATGCAGCTGTGCTCAGCCAGGGACCGCAAGCAGCCGCAACGCATCAACAGCAACCCATAATGAATCCGACGCGGCCTATGCATGCATCGAAATCTTCTCAACCAACCAACGATATGTTAGAAAAGGATCCATTTGCAGCCATACGCGAATTGGGACAAGCAACTACTGGCTTCTATAACTACTTTCAGTGAGCACACGACGTCGGCGAAATCTCCCGCCTGCTGCATGTGGCACCACAGTCTTAAAATAAAGACTATAGCGTCTTAATAAAAAACAAAAAACAAAAAACAAAAAAATTGCAAAATTAGAAAAACCCAAAAACAGAAAATGAATTGCTTGTTAACTTTAGCTCTCCCCCTTTGCTTTTTTTAATTGCAATTAATTTAAATATGTAGTCTTAATTATTATATATTATATGCATACGTTTAGTAGTTAAAAAAGCTGCAACAGGTCGTTCCGCCCCACGCACGCCCCAGGCGCTGTCATGCCGCATGTAGCAGGGTCGCTCTGAGCATCCAGCCCTGATTAATTAGGCCCTTTAAACTAAAATAACTTATAAAAACATAAAAAATCGAAAAAAAAAAAAATCAATTAGCTAGTTTTAAGATAATTCAACAAAGTTTGTATTTAATAATCATTCTATTGGTCGTAGATTATATGCTACGAAAATGTTCAGTTTGGCCTAAGTGCGCTTGAGTTATAAATACATACATACATATATTGTACTTTACCTTGAGTTTTGTACAGCAGTTGACCATTCGAAAAAATTAGTAACTGAAATATTATCATGTACTCAAATACATTATTAATTGTCTTAATTCAAATCTTTAATTTATTCACGTACTTATATCGTACAAATACAAATACTGCTTTTTAATTGTACTTTAAATATACATGTAATGGCTATATGGGATACTTTTATTGTATGCATATGCACATACACATGCATAAAACAAATCAGCTTTAGGATAGAAATCTTCCACGTTGTGCGCGATATATCCTGCTTATTGGAAATATGAACTGGCTAAGTATAATGGATAATGCTGCCCTCTGGAATTTTTTATTATAAACATGGACATGATGAACTGAAGCATGTGTATTGATTTTAATATTTCTCTCAATATTCTCATCTGGCTCACTCATACTCGTATTTGGATGCATATATACATGTATGAATGTAATTAATTGTATAATCTAATCGTCTTTTACATTACAATAACAAAAGCACTAGATACTAAATATATATTTAACATTAAATAACAGTAACAAATATTAATTATAGTTATATGTTTGTGTATCTTAACACATTTAATTAAGCACAAATAACTTTGACTATTGATTTGAAACACGAAACGCATCCAAACTACACATAATAAAAACTGTGTAATCCAATTTATAAAAATACGTATTAAAAACAATTAAAAAAAGGATCCCAAAGGGACAGCAAAAAACCAATCTGTCTCTTTACTTTCCCCAATCGTAAATATTTAAAATCTGTCTTTTCTATGTATGGAGATATTTGGGAAATGTGTGGAATTTGTTTTACTTTACACCTACTTCTTCATCAGAACAGCTTTAAATTCAATTTGCAAGATGTATATTCACATTAATTTTAATTAATAATTAAATCACCAGGGTTAGGGAATCATTATAAAATGGAAAACACTAATTATAATTATCTAGTAGATCATGAAACACTTGCTCTCGAATGGCTTTTATTGACACCGTTCTCAATCTTGCAACGGGTTTACTTCAACATTCTTGTTGCGGAGTTAATAAATCAAAATATCTTCAAATTCAATTTCTTTACATGGTATACATGTATGTATATTTCATTTGTCATTTATATTCCAAACTGTTAGAAATCCACTGAATGATAACGCGATATTCAATATATATGATACAAATATAATGTTTATTAATGTGCACAGTATCATACTACTATATAAACATTTGTTTATGCAAATGTTATTTCAAAACCTGTAACTTAACTAACAAAGTTCTTAATTAGAAATCTAAACTATTTTAGAAGCTCAAACTGGAACATTAAGTTTTGCCATTTCTTCCCTGACCTCATCATAAAGGTCTTTGTATTCCTCATTCTGACGGATGAGTAAGGCAACTGTGCCCCGCTTAACACCCATTGCAGCGCCGAGGTCCGCACGGCTTGGAGTGTAGGTGTAGGGAATGCCCTTTTCCTCGCAAACAGCAGGCAGATGACACATAATGTCTACGGGTGTCACATCACCGGCAAAGATGCAAATACTGCAGATGGTAGGGCAAACATTAATTTCAAATAAATATTACGAGATAAGTTTAACTTACCCCGTTTCACCTTTGCGTAAACGCGTTTGAACATCCTTTAGTCCATTCCGCAAATATGTTTTATGTTTCATGGCCTTCTTTACCAATTTATAGCATTTTTTGGCCAGTTTCTTACCCGCCATTGGTTTGGCTATCGCGTTAATAAACAACAATTTGTCATCATAAGTCTCCTCATCCTTAATAGTCACGTTTTCGACGACTTTAATGGCTTTAATGTCGGCTTCATCCGTGTGTTCAAGTTTTACTTTAACCATTTTATAAAATGTCAGAAATATTTAAATCAAAATTTTATAAATCTTCCACAAACTATGCTCAACTTGGATCGTAAACACGTGTATTGATTAGAGGTGCAGAAACATCGAGTGAAACATCGATAACATCGATGGTTTCAAAACATCGGAACCATCGATGGTTCGTGACCACCATCGATGTTTTCATTTTTGCAAAATAAGCCTAAAGTAAAGTCTACCAGAGCCGATGCCATTATTGCCACAAGGCAATATATGGAAAAAGAAAACATTCCTGACACTTGCGACCCCTTGAAGCAGAGGTGTACAGAGCCTATGCACACGACGCACATTTGTTTTTGTATTGCACATGTCATATGGAAGTGTGTGAGCTTACACACTGGTAAGGTCCTGGTACACATTGCAAATTACACAAACAATTTTTCACTTTTCGTTTTCCGTCAAAATATGTTACTGGTAAAACAATAACAATTTTTGACTTCTCGCTTTCCGTCAAGATTCGTTGCTGGCAAAACAAAAACAATTTTACTGCTTCGTTTTGCTGTCATTATTCCGAATGTATTTTGTTGTTGTCTTTTCGTTTTCTGTACACTGGAAAACAAAAACGTTAACGTGTTTACTGTTGCTACTAAATAAAATAGAAATAAAATAGAAAAAGGATCAATTTCATTAAAAAATAGCCAGTTTCATATAAAAACTAATATTAAAATAAATATTGATGAGCTTTTGAAAAAACATTAAAAAAACATTTTTCATTTTTTTAGAAACATGTTATTATTTTTTTCCGTGTACTCATTGAAATAAAAAAAAAGTTCGTTACATGTGTGCGTGTGATTTTCTTTATTTGTATTGGTGCGTGCACATCCATAATGCAGCTTTGAGCATCGCTGCCTTGAAGTATTGGGAGGTATGATTTTTAAATAATTATGACTAACATGTTAAATAAGAAATATTTTTTACAGATGACTGCTGACAACGAACTGAAATTGGTTGCAAAAAAATTTTTCTGTATACAAGCCTCGTCCTGTGAGTCTGAACGAGTATTCAGCAAAGCTGGACAAACCATATCTGACCGCAGGACAAGGCTTAAACCTGAAGTTGTTGATCAACTTTTGTTCCTGAATAGAAATAGACACTTTAAATGATCTCAAATAAATCTCATGTTACTGTTTGTGCTGTTTCTGTTCTTTTTGCATTTTCTTTTTTTAAACATCGATGTTTCACTCGATGTTTTTTTTGAAAACATCGAAAACATCGATGGACACGAACATCGATGTTTCTGCACCTCTAATTTTATCCCACTACTCTTTGTGAGAATGAATTCATCGCCTAGCTATCGATTATTGGCTATCGATAGAGTTATAAAAATATTTTAGTTATCGCACGATGCGTTAGCTTTAAGGCCCGTCTCCACTTTTATTTTGTTTTTGTTTTAATAACTATTGTTTTTAGTTCAGCTAATTTTATGTCAGATCTATCTTTTTCTTATATAGCTAAGTCCACACCACAAAAGAATTCCGCTACGCCGGGGTAAACTCCATATAAAAAAAAACGTCTGCGGAGGGGTAGCTGAATTCTGCCGTCTAAATTCCGCCTTTGCTGGTATTTCAATACCCGGTGTAGAAATCAGAGTTGCCAACTCTTCGGGACCGGAAAAAGCTATATTAACATTTAAAAATAGCTAGAAAAAGCTGGGAAATCTAGAAGAAAGCCAGATAAAAAGTTTTTATACTTCTTAGGTTGACTTCGTTCTATATATAATATATTACAACTATAAAAAAGAGTAATCTAGTAGTAATAATGTGAAATATTCTAGTAGTTCTTTGAAGTTAGAAAAAGCTAGAACTCCAGATGTGGCGGAAATATCTGAGTTGGGAACACTGCTAGTGCTCGTTCCTAAATCGATATGGCGATATTTTAAGGAAAAGGTTTGGAGATGGTCAGTTCTCGGGGGAAGAAGTTAGAAATTTAATTATAAAAAAAATTAAATGAAATTAAGAAAAATGCAAAAAAATTAAGCAAAAATTTAAAAAATTCGAACTTCAAAATTAAGCTAGTCGGAAAGGCTACAGTCGAGCTCCCGACTGTAGGATACCCGTTACTTCTTTGAATATATATAAAGTATTTTCCGAATTTTAGATTCTAAAGATATAATAACTGTAAGTTTATAATGATAACTGAAAACAAAGTTAACCCCATAAAAGTACTTTAATGTAATAACTACCCGAAAAAATATTCGACAAAACATTTATTTTATATTGAATGAATATTGAATTCTAAAATACAGAAAAGGGCATCCGCCCTGATTGTTACAATGACTACTATATGATATAGTGAACCTATTAAGACCAAATTCATTCAGGACGTATAAGACAAAATAAAATTCATAATCAGCGAGTGATTGACAGAAGCTGCAGAAACTCCAGAAACTCTCCAGATTGACAAATCTCCAGAAACAACAATAATTTTCACCCTAATCCTTAATTATCGACCAATTCTTTCTATGGTCTTAACCAATTTTGGTCAGGATGTATAAAACCAACTTATATGCATATTCTGTAAAATCGGTTAAGATATCGTAATAAACAAAAAAGTTGTTCATACTAAAACTTGATATTCGACAAATCGGTTCCATTGCAGCTATATGATATAGTGGACCGATCTTTACCAATTTTGGTTAGGGTGTAAAGGACAAACTATAATTTCGGTCGGGATATATAATATTAACTATAATGCATATTCTGTCAGTTATGTTGAGATATCTCATACTACAACTTGATTTTCGACCGATCGTTCATATGGCAGCTATATGATATAGTGGTCCGATCGAAAATTTAAAACAAACTTTGTCTGCGTGGGGTTTATAGAAGAAGTCTGTGTATCAAATTTGGTTGCTCTATCCCTTATAGTCTCTGAGATCTAGGCGCTCACACGGAATACAATATACCCATTTACTTAATTTTTAAGCAACGGGTATACAAATGTTCATAAGAAGAACAAATCTGGAAAACGTTCTGCAAATTTATTCGTCCTAACATTTGTCATTTTCCTTCTAAGACTGGTTTTCGTTTGTTTACCTAAGAGAGAACGAGAAAGATCTTGTGAAAGTGACGAGTGCAAGCGAAACGCAACATGCAATGCACAAGGCTGTTTCAGAAATCGTAGCTGCTGGAAAAGTAATAAGAGAGAGTGAAACAGAACTAGCTGTGTTGCGAAGCGAAATGGCAACAAATGTGAAAATCAAAACAAAAAGTTCAAAGAAGAAAAGAGAATTGGTATTTTAATTTATTTGCTAAGTTTTACTAGTAAATTTCAGCCGTTGCTTTACTTGGAGAAGTCAATCAGGATCCACGGACTATTTTGTATTTGGCCATCGTCCAGGTGAGTTCACTACAGCTATTATATTTGTAGGAACACCGGCTTAGAATTCGATCGCAAGCGCCTTCGACGCCTGATGTTGGGCGAGGTGCCAAGCCATTGAAAAAGTTTCCATCCTCAACAACAACACCTCGAATATACAGAACGAGGGTGCTGGCCGTCGCAAGGATGCCAGCAAAGATCAGTCGAAATGACACATGGTCATCCTGAACTGGTTGCCAAAGGGAAAAAAAGGACTGGGTCACGAACTGGATTTACGCCTCACAGCTGTTAAGGGCATTGGCAAAGACCATGCCAACCAAGTTCTCGCCAGTGGCAGCCGCCTACTATCGGTTACTAAGTTTATGGAAACTGTTTGTCTCTAACTTCCAAAATGACTTGTTTCGACTGCTGCATAATATGAAACTAACAACACGCAATTACTATAAAAGTTCATAGCAAACTGTAGAAATTGTTTTTATCATATGTATATTTATTTGGTCCAAAAGAAAAACGAAACCAAAATGAATGAAACATCCAGGTTGGAACCAACGGAGGAGGCCACACATGCTCTAACGATTCCCTACTGGAAGATTTATTAGACAGCGACGATATGGAGCCACCACAGTACTTGCAGGAGATGAACGATCAAGAAGTTGAGATGGATGTTAAACACGCGCCGTATCAGGAATGTAACGAATGAGAACAAATTATTTGAGAATTCGATCTATTTGGCAAGAGTGTATTAAAACACAAATTTCATTTAGCTTAAGGATGCGTTGCTTTGCCAGGAGCGGTTGAAATAGTAGTATTGACAGAAGTTCGACTTAAGATTTTGAAACGTAAAGCCAAACGTAATTTTTAATTTGTATTCTACCATTAGCCTATTATCAAATTGTATATTGAAATAAGATTATTTATTCCGCTTCAATTTTATCTATAAAGGTGCGACACTTATTCTTTAACACTTTGATGGCTTCGGGTATGAGAGCCCCGGTCTTTGACATACGCGCAATGACTCTAGGGGAGAAACAGCTCAGCAGCAGATAAGCATCCTTGCCAGGCACTTCTCTGTTCAGGATAAAAGTATTGTCCTTGCTTTCCTCTTTGACAACCAGTTCAGATGTCCAGAATACACATTGTGGTTCTTTTATGTCATTTCGTCTTTGCTGGCATCATGCGACGCGTGTTCCAACTCGAGCGTGTCTTTTCTGTGCCATAGCAAGGATTCGAGGAGGTGTTGTTTGGCACCTCGAAAGGGGCTCGCGATCGAATTCTAGGCCGTGTTCTCACATCATTGCTACAAAAATAATAGCTGTAGCGAACTCAAAATAGTTGCATCAATCAATCTCACATGTACGAGGCCACTTGCAACTTGCTCTTGAAGATCCCGTCGGCCAATCCTGCCTGCTTGACTTCTCCAACGGCTGATATTTACTAGCAAACAATAAATTAAACGTAAATCTGCCAATTCGACCGGCGTCATCTTTCCTTTTGTTTTGATTTCACATGTTGCTATTTCGCTTCCACTAGTCCACATTCCCAAAGCATCGCAACACAGCTAGTTCTCTCTCACTCTCTCTTATTATCTGGTTGTTTCAATAAAGCTAGAATTCCCGTCACCCGCTAGATCAAAATTTTTCCCGCATTTGCTATTCGAAAAACGCCAGATCTGACGGGGAAAAAAGCTGAATTGCCAACACTGGTAGAAATATATGCCTTGTTCATTCTTTTGACAAGGATGCGCGAAAAAAAGTTTACAATTGAATTAAAAGTAAAAAAAACGGGGTTGGACCTGTTCACTACAACGGAAAGAATTGATTTGATTAAGGAAGTGGAGAAGTAATCGATTTTTTATGAATTGATGAATAAAAAGCATTTCGATGCAATTTTTATGAAGTCAGCAATGGAGAGTGGAGCTCAGCACAATAGCGCAATAAGCAAACAGTCCCATATTAAGAACTTTCATAACTGCATCTGATCTCATCTCAATTTCTAAGAATCTTTCCATTTTGTGCCTGTCTGTCTGTTTGAACATGTCGATCTCAGAGACTTGAAATTTGGTACGTAGGTTCCTGGACACTACGGTTGTGAAAATATGTAAGAAATATCGTATCGATGATTATCATTCCCTAAAAATATCATCAGGCTTTTTGAGATATTTATCACCAAAATTTATCGATATATCTGATATTTTTGATATTTTTATATTTCAGTATAAGAATCTTAAACCCCCCAAAATAACATTAACTTTAAATGCATTATAATTTTTTTGAGCTTTTATTAATTTAAAATAAAACACAAAAGTACAGAGATCTTGCATCCTTAACAAGAAAAAACTTAAAAAGACTTCATTTCATTTTTTAAGTAATGAAAAAGTTAAATTTTCTAGAAAAATGACAAATGATTTTAACATAATATGATTTTAGCTCCAAAATTGTTCCTCAAATGTGACAGGAGATTAGTGCAGTTACCACTTTACTTTATTATTTTTGCACAAAGGCTGCAGGTGGCATTATGTGCGTTTATATTTTTATAAAACTGCTTTGCCGCGCTCATCTTCTCTTTGTAAATGAATGTAGTGTGACCAACCACAATATCAAAAAATATATTTCCAAATAATGTCGATGTGCGATATATCAGGAAAAAAAATATCTCGATATAAATATTTATTTTTTTGTAAAAAATATTTGATATATTGATATTTTGATATATTATATTATCAACAAGTCTACTGAACACCATACACAGATTAAGTTTGTTTTAATTTTTGGATCGGACCACTAATCTGAATTCTCAACTAATCTGAAAAAATATGCATCTGAGCAAATTTGGTTCTAATCAGTTCTCTGTCACACATTTTCAAGTGTGGCTTATTTTAGCTGCCAAAATTGGTTTCAACTATTATTTTTTGGAAAAGTATGTTTGCTTCAAATAATCAAGGAAGATCAGCTGTTAAAAGTGCAAAACTCATTTTCGCGTTTCATTCAATAACATATTATATTAATAATATGTAAATAGTAACAACTCAATTTAATGATGCCTTTTATCGCCTTTTGCACCCTTGGCGATGCTTTCTGACATTTTCCTGACATTTTACAATGAGCTTCAGATTGTTGTACATATACCTTGCTTCGAGTTACTTTCCATTGAAATAAGCTTTTGTCAAATCTAAAATGTTTATAGGTAAAAGTAAAAAAAACTTTTCAATTATTTATTAGATACATTTAATTTAATTCCAATGGGCATACGTGACTGTACATTCGAGATCTTTAATATTCCCGCTTGTGTGGTGGTACATACACCTGTTGTTGCTGACCCGGACGATCACCGCGGTAGCGTGCCTTTTGATGCTCTGTCTGCTGAGGCATGTTGGTCAATGGTCTATTTTGGGAGTCGGTGATAGGCAAAATATCCGATTTGAGTACTTCTTCATGATTTCCATACCCCAGGAAGAACACGACACAAGTGTTGTCAGAAACCGCTGTTATTTCAGCTTCATAGTACTAATATATAACATAAGATAAGTACTTTGGAAATTGAATTATACTATTGAAAATTGAATACTTACCCGTCCATCATCCCAATACTTGGCCATACACAGATCACCAGATTTCCACATCCATGCATCCTGACCAAAGTTCTGTGGCGGTGATGGTATTAGAGTAGGCTGTGGACTCGGCAGCACAAAATTAGCAAATCCCGTTTGAGAAGGAATTGAATTGATTCTTTGCTTTATAGCTGCTGGAGATTGGGCGGGCGTATGATTGGACGGTGCAATTGTCAAGCCCTGACTCTTTAGTAGACTCATGGCAAATTCATTTGTTTCCTTACTTTGGAAACCCATAATTTTACTGGGATCATAAGTATACCCATTTGGCAATTGACTGTAGCTGGCATTCGACTGTTGCCTCGCATTATCTGTCGTTGGCTGTCGCTGTGGTGGAAGAGGCTTTTCTGCTGATTTCTTCTCGGATTGTAATGCGGTCCCTTGCGAATCAAATTGAGGGCGACTGGACGGTCCACCACCTTGCTTGCCACCACGTCTTGGCTCACGTTTAGAAGAGCTTAGCTTCAAATTAGCAGTCTCTTCGACCACTTTGTTTAATCGAGTATTGACTTCATCATTATTGCTATTGTTATTATAAGCGTTTGTGGGTCTGGCCACGGGTGCAGTTACATTAACACTGACTGATCCACTTCCTTGTTGGCGACGTCTATTATTGGAATTACCATTTTCGGCTCGCGGATTACCATTACGATTATTCTGCCGCTCGTTGCTGCGACGATTATTGCCTTGGTCTTTGGTAACTGAACTTTCCTGTTCATATTTCCCCTCAGAGACACTTTTACTAGCCACATGATTATGATTTTCCTGGCCACTGCGGCCAGCGCTTTTGCCATGTGTTTGGTCTGATGACCGCGAGTTGATTTCGTGCTTGCGCATACTTCCGCCACTCACAGCTCCACCTCGTTCGCTGTGAATATTTCCGCCTCCACGAGGTGGACGATTACGTCCTCCGCCACGTGACATGCGACCAGGAGGGCCTCCACGATTAGCAGCAAAACTGCTAGATACATTATTCTCAAATCGCGTGCGTTCGCCTATTGCGTGAAGTTTGTTCTCCGGTACGTTTACACTTGGCAACTTACCATCATTTTCATACTGTTTGATAATTGTTTTGTCGGCAGTTGATATTGATGCTTTTAATATATCTCCGGCAACGTCGGGAACAGTTATCTTCGTTGAGGGTAATTTAGTAGTAAGGAAATCAAAAAGTGTGGCATTCGCAGCAGGTTTTGCGGCTTCGGCTTCGTCTTTAAGACTAGCGCCACGTTTTCCATCTCTACTTGGTCTCTCTCCTCGTCCGCCACGCACTTGGGGCTCGGTATTGGCTCCAGCGGCATCTCTGCGCCTCTTGAGATTAAAGAGAGCTCGTTCTAAATTATTTCGAGTTGCTTGCAGTGCAATCTTTGCTTCATCTTTGCTATAGCCCTTATCCAATATTTTTTTAATATTATGGTCAACAAGATTCTGACCTCCACCGCCGAAAACTTTCTTCACAGCTGCTTTGCTGGCCACGGCAATCGCTTCATTTCGCATTATGTTAAACTCATCGTTTTCTTTAGCGGGCTTGTCTTTATCAGATGCCGGAACGAGACTCTTGAAGTTCCGATCTGCGGTGGCATCGATACTCTTGCCAAAAGCAACCCATGGCGGTGGTGCAGTCGAACCAGTTGCTGGTCTCCCACTCCGTGCATATTTCAGCATTGTTCGAGCAAAGTCCCATTTTTCATAGAGTGCTTCAACGCGACCGCCGAGAATCTGCAGATCATTTGGACGCAGAAGCAAAAATCCATGCATCAACTGAAGTTTATCGGCTTTAAAGTAAATTTTCGTTCCAGGCGCGACATTCAGATTAAGAGCTGGCACCGGTTCCAATTCAAGAGCCTGCAGCGATGCCTGGCCATCAGTCAAATCCAATTGCAGGAGGCGTGGCGCCGCCTTTGACTCCTCATTGCTCTTTGGTGCAGCAATGTTTCGCACTCTTTGCACCTGAAGTACAATGCGGCCTAGAAGCATCCCAGTGGCATCCTCTCGCTTAGTCGCTAATGCACTGCCGCCAATATCGCGCAAGTCGCGCTGTAATTTAAGCAAATAGCGATAAATCGTCGTAATAATTGCTGCTTGCTACTCACGTTTAAAGCCTCATCGATAATTTTAAGTGGGTCGAGATTGCCTTCGATGTTGCTGGTTAATGACTTTATTCCCTCCTCCGTTAGATGCCTAAACATTAATATAATATTACATTTATTAGAGATCCAATTGATTCACTTACCATCCGTTCGCTTTTAATTGTATTGCCAAATCCATTTTTCGTGAAAATATATATACTTTCTTTGCAGCAGCACAAACTGCTCAGCTTCGCCGCACCCAGTGTTGTCAGTTTAGCATATTTCAAGCTAGTTCTAGCATTTTTCAAAATGGAAAAGCTTATAAATTTAGCGAATAGCTTATAATCTAGAATATTTTAATTTTCTTTTAGCTTAAAAAATATAATGAAATTTTTCATGAGTTTAAAGTGTTTGACGGGCATACAAAAATCAAAACTTGTTAATTTTTGCCGATAGTTACGTAAATCGTAAATCGCGTAAATTGCTATCGATAAGAATTCTGTCCTTTGTCGTTGCGAATGCAAAAGAAAAGTGAAATTTCAAAAATAAAAATGCCGAAAATTCTTTACAATCAATTGTTTCGCGAATGGCGAATGTTTCCAAATGGCGATTTAGTGGCATATTTAAATTAAAATTAAATATTTAAAAACAAATTATATGGTGTATTATTATTCATTTAGACTTAGCTTATTTTGCAGCATATTTTTTATACTATTTTTAGCTTTTTTTTAAGCATATTTTTACTGCAGATCTAGCTTACTTGCATGCTCGACACCTGGCAACACACCGCTACCTATTTTCGCCGCGATTAATTGGCCGCAAATATCGATAGATAGATAATAATGTGTAGAACTCGATAGCAGATATCAATAATATCAATAAGATATCAAACACTTCAAGTTAGGCGTGTTTCTGCAAAATTTTACTATTTTAATCAAAAGTTGGCATTTGCATTTCGGAATTGCAATAAGCGGTAGTTTTTTTAGAAATGTGTTTAGCTTTATCCGCTCTTTTTAATGCTGCCACCGGTTGCATAAAAAAAGATCAAAATTGACACGCTTATCATTATTTTCATTAATATTTGCCAATACCACCAATATCAGTGTCGTCAAAGTTCGATTGCCCGAAAAAATTTAAAATTGTTCTTTGGCGGATATCTGACAATTTCAAAGATATATTTAGATATGTTTTGCAATTTAATTTTTTATTAAAAAAATATTTACAAGTTGAAAAGATGCATCGTATGCATTCTAAAAATATATATTTATTTAATTATCAAAGCATCATCGTTCTCCATATTCAAAATGCCGACAATGTCAAGTGTGAACAGCTGATCGAAGAAAGCAAATCCGTAATAAAACCAAGTCTGAATATGTTTTAGGCTGCCAGACGTTAATATTTTTTCTGGGTGGCAGCTCGGCTTAAAAATTGTTGGCTATTTTTTATAGCTATTTTGTTTCGAAATTTAGATATTTTTTGGTTGCTTTCCCACTAGAGAAAAAGTTGGCCACATTGGACAAAAATCTGGCAAATGAAATCGCCATTCATTGTTATTAAAGCAGTGACAAGTAACGGTTCGTGTTCTTTGCAAAGACAAATAATACGAAAAAAAATAATCAACTGAAAGTAAAAAGTGATAGTAAACACAATTTTCTTAAAATTCCACTATATATAGAGCGACATATTTCGTATTTCTGTATTCGTATGTAATTTCAAACGAAAATATAAAAGCATTCTGAATCCAATCAAAGTGTATTAGAGTGAAAAATAAAAATGAATTTATCTTTCGCTGGCTGTGGTTTTCTTGGAATTTATCATGTCGGTGTTGCGGTTTCCTTTAAAAAATATGCACCGCACTTACTTCTGGAAAAAATTGGAGGCGCCTCCGCTGGCTCCTTGGCTGCGTGCTGCTTACTTTGCGATTTGCCTCTAGGTAAGCGTATGTACATATATGTATGTACAGTTAGGTATATATTTATATTTGTATTATTATATAAAAATTAATGGTGAACAATTTTGTATTTTTATTGCTTTAATTATTCACTTGTTATTATTAAATTTAATATCTATGTAGATTCGTGTATACAAAAATACAATTTCATAAATATTTGGATACTTTTGATCACTAGATCTTTTTATACAGCGATCTCATTGTCTGTATTCCGATTTGTATTCAAACGTTGCACAATGTTAACATATTAAATAATTTTAAATGATTTGTTACAGAAATTAGTAAAAAAAAACATTTGAAATTTTGTACTTGAACATTTTCATACATTGAATAAGCATACACATATACATATGTACGTGCATGCTACATACAATTGTATGTTAACATATAAACAACATACATATGTACATACAATACAATGCGTTGTCAGCTGTGTGTACACACCCATTTTTGGGGGCTCGTCGCTGCGTAGAATGTCGCTCAATAAATACAACGCAAATGGAAACGAAAACAAACAAAAATCTTTAAATATACAAATGTCTAAGTGTGTGTATGTAAAGAAACCCCAAAATAGTTTTACACGCACAATTTTTACATGCATACATACTCATACTGTTTTGAGTATGTGTTTGATTAATAAAAATGGAAATATGGGAAGGTCGGACTTATGTATGTATATATCTTGGGGGCTCGCTTGAATTTTGTTTTCAATCGAAATTTTACATTAATTGTGACTAGGGAAATAGATGTTAGTCATTGTTTGTTTTTATCGTAATGTTGAATAAAAATACATAAGCTGCAAAGATTTCTTGCTGACCCATTTCTAAATATGTACATACATATGTACATACATGTTTTTTTTTACCTGTTGCTGCTGCGCGGTATTTTTCTGGCACATCGTAGAAAGTTCGTCGGCCCGACAAGTAGCAAGATTCATTTCACTGCGTATATATGTACATACATATGTATGTCTGTACATACATACGTTAGTTGGTAAATAAATATGCACTTATGACTTACCAGTTATTGTAACATTTTACTTGCAATTTACTTCTAACAAAGGTCCACAGCAAAGGTGTACTTTTGATAAGTTTAAATTCATAGTACAATATGTAAAGAAATTGTTTTGTACAAATTAAAAATTGACATTTTATTTTGAATATTTTCTTATATTTGCCTATGGTTCTTAAAATAGAATTAATTTAAATGTAATAAGATCCATTGGGCTTGAAGATTTAAAAAAAATATAAAATCAAGTGTTATTTTTTTCCTTGTCAAAATAATTACTTGACATACTGTATATAAAATATAATTACATTTGTACGCGCAGTACAATTACTTTCCTATGCTGATCTGATCTTGATCTTTCAAGCTTCGAAAGTCATAGTAATTTGCAGATTAAAATATCCTTGTAAATACAATATGTTTGTTCAATCGTTTTAGATCTTCAATTATTTTTTAGCCGTAGATGCGTCAGCGAGTATAATAATGTTCACCCTATGTATTTACATGTGAATAGTAATAGTACATATATTTATATGCACACCATCGAACTACTTATATGAGCTTACATACATATGTACATACATATGTATAATTCAATATCATTTTCAATTGACGTCAATTTCATTTGGCCCACGTCTAGCAACTCTACGAAGTGAATGAGTTTCCTATTTGATTAGAAATAATAAAGAGAGCAATCTTAATACACATGTATATGAACATATGTATATAATAGGTATGCACACAAACGTATTCACTTAAAACAAGTGTTTTTATTTACAATCAATTCGCAGCTGGGTTTTGCACTGTGTCGAGGCTTATCAGCCTATCATCCTATCAGCCCATTTCATTGTGACAAGTGACTATAAGGTCTTTTTACACATGTGTATGTACTCGAGAAAAAGCATTCACATGCATACATATGTATGTACATACAAGTGTGAATGTATTCAGACTTATTCTTTTACATACACATGAACATATGTTGTATGTATTCTCGTACTAATTAATTTATTAAATGCTTTTTAGTTGAAAAACTAATAATCTTATAAGTAGTAACTATAATTTTACTCACTTATTTCAACTTGCGCTTATTACTCATGTAAATATGTGAATGGCCTATAAAGTGGTTTCAAAGTACAGTTTCAATTATAACAACGCAATTAACAATACTTATACCCAAAGTAAATATGTATATGTATTTAAGTGTGTTACGGATTCGCAAATGAACAACACATTTATCATATTATTATGAGCTATTAGCGTGACAAAGTTCAAGTTCCTTGTAAATCATTTTCATTGTTAAATTTTAAAAAGGCGAGTGACTCAAAAAATTGTTTATCGTTTAGTCTCAATGGATTAGAACTGTTGTTATACGTAATTATAAAATTACAATCACAATATATAATAGCGAGAGGTATATACCATTCACTGTTGTAACTCAAATTTAATAACTATAGCTATTAAAGATATCTCCTCTAAGGTAATATTTCTTAGATCAGCTTCTGCAAGAAAATTGAGCACATTCGTTGCGAGCGGAAATCGCAATATTTCCGGCTGATTGCACGATTTAAATATGCGCGGGGTGTCTATATCTACATACCTACATATCGCGGGATTGTGTCCTTAGCACGAAAAGCAACCTGCAAACTGATTTTGCAACCGTTTTTTTTAGTAAACATTTGATGTTATCGCTTCTCTGTGCAAGCCAAGGGCTTAACTGGTTTTCTTTACCTGCGATCCCCTCGGGAGCTACAAACACAGATCATGTAAATGTTTACTAGGCAAGAGTGCACGACGAAAGTATACTCTGTGTCTAGGTGGAATGTGTAACTCTTAAGTTTCTTATCTGATCCTTGTAAATGGCTTTTAATGTACATACATATACTGGACAAAACATTTCTGTGCATTTTGTTTGTCTTTTTATTAGTTACATATCAGCTTAGTTCAAAAGAGGGATAAATAAGGGATGATCTTGGTTCATTTATTTAATTAATTAAAGCAAAATTGGTTTTTGGAAATAAAAAACATCTTTAAATAATTCTCTAATCAGAGACAATTTATTTTCCTAATCTAGCATTACGAATTTGTTTTTGAATTTAGAAAAAATATTCAACTCCATAACATTAAATTATTATTTTGAAAGTGGTGGCCTGATTCGAGCTTTACGTCAGCACGCAAATCATTTGTATGTATTATCTGTTATCTCTAAGCGGAGAGGCTTTTCTAATAAAGCAATGTTATATTCAGAAATATGTTTGTGTGTGTTCAATGCCTGTTTAAAGGAAATTTCTACTATCAGCTTGAGATTTAGAAGAGCAGCTGCTGTCGCACACAGAACTAGTATAACATGTTGTGCTAATAGAAAACAACTATTAAACTTATATGAGCATACACATTAATATACATACATATATGGACGTATGTATGTGTACACACGGCGTGTGCTTTGATAGTGTCTTATCAGCAACGTGCTCCATGGGGGCCAAAGTAATATACTACAATCCATCAACACAATGCGTCACTTCCCATTGTCCAGATCGACGAAAAGCACAACAACAACAACCAAGAATGCTTACGACTAGAGTGATCGACTACAATATACCCTGTGCACCTCCACGATAAAAAAAAACAAGAAAACTGTTGATTTTAAAATGTTCGTTTTATATCTTTGTAGTAATTAAGTTGGAATATTTTTAGTAAAGGAGATGAAAACAATCTACCTTTATGATTAAATGATGTAAGCAAAAATAGGCGATGATTTTACGATGACATCATAAAAATAAATATTGGTTTCGACTTGCATTTGAACAACGCAGCTCATCTTTTTTCTACATAAATAATAAATTTTTTTTAAATAATTCCCATTTAAAAAAATTCAGCAAAAATTAATAACACGAAAGAAGCAAAAACAAAAAAAAAGGGGGGATTCGGCCCCTGCTCGCCTACCCCAGGCTCGCTTCGCTCGCGGTGCGGCTGCAGTCGAGCGTACTCGACTGTCGGATACCCTGCATAGTCTTATATGCTGTTCGGTACGCAGAAGATTTGATGCCATTGCGAGCGTTGAATTAAATTGTCGACTAATTGAAATTCAGTGGGGTTGTATAAGACCCCACCAGATGCATTTTCTGTCAAGCTGGTTAGTTTTCAGTGCTCGGCAATAGTAGTGCTCGAAAATGATATTTTGTCCTCTTATGCAGCACAATGAATAGCACTAAGCTTTTGCCTTGCTGTATTGATAAATGTTACGTCACATGGCATTTTGCAATGCACCAGATTTGCCAACTCTTCGGATCATAAAAAAGCTAGTTTAGCATTTGAAAAAAGCTAGAAATAGTCAGAAAACTTTGTTGGTAGTTAAAAAATAACCGCTAGATAAGTGAAACGATATGTTTATTGTTTTAATCAAGTATTTTTGAGAACTAATCAGGTTCGTCATATTCACCTTATATTCGTGATCGATTCATAAATTGTTACTGATGGTATTAAACTCGATTCAATTGATTTTATAGTTAAAAACGATAAAAATGTAATGCACTTTTGCCTTATCGATGTTATTTTGTCATTCAAATGAAAAAATACTACAAATTATTTAAGTGTAGCATCGTAGCATTGGTTTGAAAGCAGCTATAATTCCCGCTAGCCGCTATTTTACAATTTATCCCGCATTTGCCAATTGCAAACCGCTAGATCTAGGGGGTAAATAGCTAAATTGGCAACACTGCAATGCACACATATGTATAAATCAGCGGTGGGAAGCCCTTGCTCCAGATGTTCTGTGTGCTCAGTCCGTTATATTTTCAAAAGTGGCGCCAATCAGACGCACAAGCATTGGAACGCACAGGTGCCAAACTCGAGCTAGCTTAAAACAACAAAATACATGAAATAAAAGCGCCTGTTTGCCGGAAACCCGAAATTTAGCAATAACAAAATACACGCAGTGTTCAGACTGCCGATCTCGAGCCTCTTTACAATAACAAAATATGTGTCTCTGCTTCTTCTAAATCCGTTAGTTTTGAGTCATGGTCGATTTGCGACGCGGCGCAAAGAACTTTAGAAGTTGTGTTTGTTGTAGATGTTGCTGCAGTGCTCTCGATTGAAAATTTCGTGCCCACCGCTGGTAAAAATCTATGTATTTACACAATTATATTTTAATACAATTATAATAAATATGTATGTACAGTTGCGGTCAAAATAATAGTAGTGCGTGTAATGTTATTCAAAAAACTCAAATTTAAAGGACTTTTAATTTATCTAAATTCTTGACTTATTTTTTTTAGAGAACATAATTATATTGTTAATCTATCTGAGAAATCAAAATTAGCTAACAGCTATTTTTTTAGACATAGCAATTTTTTTTTGTAATTGCCTGAAAAACGGGCGGTCAAAATAATAGTAGTGATGAACATATTCAATTATTCTAAAGATGAACACGATCTTAAATTCACTTTTTTTTGTTTAGAAGGTTAGATACGTGAAAGGCATTTCATAATTAACAAGTTAAATATTTTTTTGTGGAGCCTTTCTTTCCAATTACCGTCTTACAAAGACGGACCATGGAGCCCACCAGGCTTGGGCATCGTCCTGGACGTATTGAGCTCCAGGCGCTCTTATTGGTGGTTATTATTTGTTGGTTGATGCTTAGCAATATTCTTCTTGACATCGGACCACAAATTCTCAAAGGGGTTCAGATTGGTGGACTGCGGGCGCCACTTCATTACATCAACTTTATTCGATCTAACCCATTCTTTGGCAGTTTTTTTGGTATGCTTCGTGTCGTTGTCATGTTGGAATGTCCAAATCAACGGCATATGATCCGAAATATATGGTAGCATAATGTTCTGCAGAATTTTCATATGTTCGTGCATATCCATCATAGTTTTGAGCCAACATATGGGTTCGACACCGTAGTATGAAAAACATGCCAATATCATAATGCTTGAACCACGCTGTTTGATGGTCTTGCAGGTGAATCTGGGCTGATATTCTAAGTTTTGTGGACACCTAACATATTGTCAAGATACTCAGCCAGCTAAAAAAACAATTTTGGACTCATTCGACCGCAAGCTGTTCCTCCATTCTCAATGTGTCATTTCAGATGCTCCTTAGCAAACCGAATTCGCTTTTGAACATATATTTTTTTTTAAATCGGAAATTTTCCCAAACTTCTTGTTACCAGATTATTATTCCGCAAACATCTGCGAATGGTTTCCATACATTGGTCCATCCCTGAGATTTTTTTTAAATTTGTTGCAAGAGCAAACGGGACGCGCTTCGAATATTTCACAACTTTATTCTCTAATCTGTTGGACATAGTAGGTGATCTTCCACGGTTATCTTTTTTTGGTGAGTTCTTTATGGCGTTTCTTATCATGGTTGACGACCATTTCATAAAATTTTGCACTTCTTTGTACTTTTTCCTACCTAAAATCCAGTTTATAATAAAGGTACGCTCAGGAGTGCAATGTTTGCCACGCCCCATTGCAAAAACTCTAAGCAAATAAAACTTTTTGAAATATATTGTAAATGATCAAATTAAACTTATAAATACCAAATCAAGTGCCTTTCTAGCTTAAATTATTTTTTGTTGAAGTTTATTTCACTCACTACTATTATTTTGACCGTCAAAAATTGGGCTTGAATCAGGTGAATGCGGTGAAACTCAAAAACGGAAGAAGCTTTTAGGTCCTAACGGTATATTTCCATAAAAGCTTTTCCAACATTATGATCTGACAAAGACAGAAAACTAAAGCTCTAATGTACACTCGAAATATCAGAGCTTAAATTTTTCGTCTGGTGGCACTACTATTATTTTGACCGCAGCTGTATGTACATATGTATATCATACATCAATAGCATATTATGCTAAAATGATATCGATAATGTCGATAAGCAAAATCGCTGGAGTGTGCGCTCGCTTTACATATAAACAAACATATGCTGTCTCGCTCGCACATTGCATTGCATATGCAAATATTGAATTAAAACCAATTCTTTAATATCTTCCATATTTATGGGCCAATCGTGTTGAAACTTTCAGGGTCATTTAATGCCATCTTAAAATTTGAGCCTGTAAATCGTTTTGCGTGATTTGTGGGCGGAGGGTGAGTGGCATCCAAAATTGGAAACAAACTTGACCTGCGTATGGTACCCAGCTACCTACATTCCAAGTTTGAAGTCTCTAGCTCTTATAGTTTCTGAGATCGACGCGTTCAAACAGACGGACGGACGGACACACGGACGGACAGACGGACGGACATGGCTATATCGACTCGGCTTTTTATACTGATCACGAGTATATATACTTTATGGGGTCTGCCACGCCTCCTTCTGCCTGTTACATACATTCCAACGAAACCAATATACCCTTTTTTGCCCATTTTTAATGGACACAGGGTATAAAAAGAATAAGCTGAACCTAATTCTATTCTATTAGTAAAAAATTCCATCCACCAACTGAAGATTGAGAAACGCTCTGTGGCTCGTTTTGTCAAAAAAGAATGCAAAAATCATAGTTATTAAACTTATGATGATATCTGCAAAAATTACTAAAAGGCACCTAGCAGAGAAATATTTAAGCTAAAACTTTAAATTGGTCAATATGGGGCTTGGCAATATAGGATAATTTGTTAGTATGATCACTATCGGCACACAAAACCCACATATTTTTAACACCACCTCTGGCCCATTGCATAGTTGATGCGTGATGTTGTCAAGTGGATAAATAATTAGAAATTTCAACTTTGATCCCGAAGTTCACCCAATTGCAGTTAGAATTGTCCGAAGCGTCATCTTAAATTAGATTCCATGTTGTGTACATATTTCTCCTAAGTTTCTCGTTCTTACCGTTTCGTTAATTGTTAACACACTTTTTTCTACCCATTTGCTGGTGGTATTGGTATTAATATGGTATTAAATCGGAGAGGTTAGATGTACTTTATATTAATCTCATATTATTCTTAAATCTCGTTACAGATAACATGACTTCTGATTTCTTCCGAGTGGTAAACGAAGCGCGCCGTTACTCACTGGGTCCATTCAGTCCGTCGTTTAATATACAAACCTCATTGCTTGAAGGCCTACAGAAATATCTACCTGAAGACACCCACAAGAGAGTTAATGGACGTCTACATATTTCGTTGACTCGTGTCTATGACGGTAAAAACGTAATTATCTCAGAGTTTGAGTCGCGCGAAGAAGTCTTGCAGGCACTACTGTGTGCATGCTTTATACCTGGATTTTCCGGACTTTTGCCGCCGCGTTTCAGGGGAGTTCGTTACATGGACGGCGCATTCTCAGACAACTTGCCAATCTTGGATGAGAATACAATTACTGTGAGTCCTTTTTGCGGTGAAAGTGATATTTGTCCACGCGACCAGAGCTCACAGCTATTTCATCTAAACTGGGCCAACACAAGCATCGAAATATCACGCCAAAATGTGAACCGGTTTGTTCGCATTCTGTTCCCGCCACGGCCGGAATTTCTTTCGAAGTTTTGCCAGCAGGGTTTCGACGATGCATTGCAATTTCTGCACAGAAACAATCTTATCAATTGCACACGATGCATAGCTGTTCAGTCCACTTATGTTGTTTCTGAGACAGTTGCGAACACCGATGAATTTGATCCCGACTGTCGAGATTGTAAAAAGCATAGAAATGTGTGTATTTTAAAGTGTACCCCTTAACGCACCAAATTGACCTATTTGAATTATATTCACAGGATGCACTGAGTTCACACTTGCCAGAGACAGTGTTAAATGTAATACAAGACTGCATAGAGCAGGCTAACAAGGGATTGGCCAATTGGATTTTCAAGCATCGTGGAATTAAATTACTCTCACTACCAGCGACGGTACCGATGGACTTCTTTTTGGCCACAATATCAAAGTAAATGAAATCCTTAATATATTTGGAAATGCATTAATATTTGTATTTATGAATAACATCTAGGATTTCTAAGCTGACCCCAAAAGTGACTAAACAAATGCGTCAGCTAATCGAAGAGTTGATTATTCAGCTCAACAATACTATGCAACTTCGTTTGCTTGACAAGTTTGCAGTAAGTTTTTAAAATCCGCAAATCTTTAAACTCAAATAACATTTTTATCATATTATTCATTACACAGCTCTACGATCAGCCACATTTTGATGCAACTGGCCTCTTTCCCTCCAACCATTTGTATGGTAAACAAGTTTCAGTTATTGTCGATCAATGGTAATTAAACAATGTTATTTTCTCAGCGATAATCATATTAATCAATTTCTACTTACGCAGCGGAACTTTACCGCTTAAAAGCGATGCTAAGATGAGTTCGCATACTGACGCGTTATACGCGTACTATTACACAGACGATAATACCAGCAAAGTTAAAGTGACTGAAATATTTGATTTTGATGACATAGTGGACAAGCAGCTTGATGCTAATATACAAATCTGTGAAGGACAAGTGAATGATTATTCAAGTCCGTATCAGCATTGTAACAATACTGTTGTTAGTGAATGGAATTGCATCGAAACAGGTGAGTAACTCGTAGAGTGTCTTGAATTAAAATTTACAAGATGTCACTCCCTCCTTTACGATATATCATATTACCTACACTTTTTTTAGACCCCGTACTTAAAAAAAAGTACAGGGGTCTATTAAGTTTGTTTCAAAAAAAATGTGCGTAACAGGCAGAAGGAGGCGTGGCAGACCCCATAAAGTATATATATTCTTGATCAGCATCAACAGCCGAGTCGATATAGCCATGTCCGTCTGTCCGTCCGTCCGTCTGTATGAAAATCGAGATCTCAGAGACTATAAGAGCTAGAGACACCAAACTTGGTATCTAGGTTCATCTATATTGCAAGCAGATCAAGTTTGTTTTATAATTTGGCCACGCCCCCTTTAACGTCCTAAAATCCAAATTTAAAATTTAATTTCTAAATTACAAGAACAATTTGAAAGCGAGAAACTGCAGATTTTCAACAGATGAAGCGTAAATAGTCCACGATCTGTGTAGAAATTTTCATAGCGATGATATTAAAATAATAAGTTAAGCTGTTTAATTGTGTGAGGGTTGGCAATAATCATAATTTAATAATTAGCAGAAAAATGCTGTTAACAAAGCTGCAATTTGGCAGATAAATGTTAAACAGCTCCGTGGCGTACTGTGCTAAGTCGCTGAATTCATCTAATTTTATGCGTTCACGCAGGTCGAAGGTCGAGTCCTGCCTCGGGCAAATGGTTTTTTTTTTTTTATTAATTAATGTTATATTGTCATGTCTTATTGATATTATATTGACATATACATTAACATTTGATGTTATTATACAATTTTTAATTAATTTTTCAATAAGATTAATTAACAAGCAATTTTGCAATATATTAGATGATGGCTCAACAGGTTGAGTCCCCATACTTTCTAATCCTATTTCGATATTGGGTTGCGGGTTCAAATCCCGGCTGTGTCAACTCCTTTTTTAAATTCAGCTGATTTTAGCTATTTGTCGTGCTTATAATCCGGCATGTTCATATTTATAAATGCTAATCTAGAAAATTGTTTTGTTTTGGCTCGTGCTTACATATGTATGTATGCGTGTGCTTAACCGATCTTGGAAATACACATATTGTTGTCTCGCTCTCTCTAACACATATGTCTATTCGACTTTACATTGATTATTTTATGTCTTTAAATATTATATAAAACCCCACGACGAATCAATGTTTAACTAAAATATAAATTAATTTTCACCAGTCTTTGCTTTTTTCATACCAAGTACGGGGTCTCCGACAGTCGAGTATGGTCGACTGTATCGCGAGCGAAGCGAGCAGGGGGCGGAGCCCCCTTGTTTTACAGTACAACTAATGCTCACGACACCAGAAACAAGTGATGTTGCCTTTTAAGGCTTTCACATATTTATTTAGTTACCCACAACTCAAATGCAACGATCTATGAAATTCCAAATTATAAATTTGTTAAATAGCGAAAGTAATATTTTGGAATTTGAAGGTAAATTGGTAAAAGATGCCTACCCCCTAAATCTTATGTGTTTTTGGTTACTGTGTAGTTAGTTGGCTTCACAAGAATCATATTCCATACATGTGTTATTTTATCATCGTATTGTGGCTAATTTTATTTTATGCGTTTCTTTACAGACTATTTCATAGATGCTCAAACCTCAAACGAAGATCATCAAAGATCACACCCCGTCGAGCAGTTTTCAGGTGCAGCCATCCTCAGTTATCCTGAGGTTGATCAACGCTTAAACAATTTGTACATAGAGATTGAATGAAAAGTGCTATTATTAATTAATATAATATAATATAATTTGTACGGAAACGACACCAAAGTGGCTTATAGCCTTTAATGTAACTAGAGTAAGACTTATGTACCTTAGTATAAGTTAAATTGTTTTAACTATAATGTATGACGTATTACTAAGTAGCAAATAAATCTGAGTTAATAGTAGTTCAGATTTAGTTTGTATAAGCCATGTAGTGATTGATCAAAAAAAAAGTTAAACGCTTTTTTTCTTTTGCTATGCCAGCATATGAATAAATCAGTAATTAATTTGAACAAGGAATATAAGTATATATTACTCGTACATGTATTAACCAATTGTAGATCCAAAAATATTTAAACTTTATAAATAAAACTGATCGACAAACATGTTATTTTGACGTGTATTTGATAAAACACATTCCAATTCTTTTAAGTCCATATCTGTAAACTTACATAAATTTTAGAAAATCCAAAGTCATATTTTGTAATATTCACAGTATTTCTAACTGCTTAAAAAGTCTTTAAAAATTGTTCAAATAATATTTTTACGTTTATTGCACTAACCGAGCTGTACTTGGCTGAAAACGCGTTTCACTCAGATTGACCAAGACAAACTTAATATCGTACAAGCAATCTGCGATAAGATGACGATCGGATCTTTGTACCTCAAGACCTCTGGCAACAATTTTGCGGGATCTAAATTTTACTCCCGACTGACCGAATGGATTTTCTTATAGCACAAGAATATATGAATATATGACTGTCCGTTCGGATTGAGTTATATACCGATCGAAGGGTATGACTTTAACTAACAAAGGTGCATAATAAGACTTATGGTAGGTAACTCACCTGTTTCATGAGATAAGTGGGTGTAAGTGGGAAGGGCAAAATTTTAATGATTGTAGCTAGTGGAGCCGTTGGAGGCTTTTAATTAAATTTTATAATTTTTATAAATTCTTATCAAAAATACGCGTCGAATGATACCTCGATATTTTAAATAAAATTGCTAAAATGGCTTAGATGGTCGAACCGTGACGTATCGACTTGGGGTGTCACCAAGAGCTTCTGTCTGATCTACAGAATGGATGGTTTGGTTGTTCACGTCAGGAAGGGGCAATATTCGTTGAATCATCTGTAACTTTAGCAACTACATCCATTCTGATTGCTTGTAGGGTATAAGAATTGAGACCTAGTGAGCACAAATAAATGCTCGTACCAGGAACACTCACTCCGTAAGAATGTAAACTAAAATCCTCCCACTACCAAGCAGTTAGTTAGCTGAGAGCATATCGGACCACTATATCTTCTAGCTGCCATACGAACGATCGGTCGAAAACGAGTTTTAATATGAACAACTTTTTGGTTTCTTCAGATATATATACATATATACTGACCAAATTAAATAAAAATCGGTCTACTATAGCTATACTATAGCTATACTGTAGCTATAGTATACATAGGAAGGATTGGTCACAATAATTATGGAGTAGTGTGAAAACTGTTGTTGTTTCTGGAGTTGACTCATTCAAACTCTGTGATTATGAATATTCTTTTGTCTTATACGTCCTGACCGGATTTGCTTTTAATCGGTTCATTATATCATATAGTTTTCATTGGAGCAATAGGTCGAAAATAATAATATAATACAGTGCTCTGCAAGGGCAGTAAATCTTCGACTTGTCGAAGCGCATACAAGTGCCTGGACACAGGGTATCCTACTGTCGAGTGCGCTTGACTGTGGACGCAGCGAGCGAAGCGAGGCGATCTCCCTTGTTTTAATTTGTCATTAATTTTTTCATTAAATATTTTGAAAATCAAAGACATAATCACTACTATCCACCGTTTTTATAAACGGTCCGCTAACCGAACCAAAATCTTTTTCTATGGCTCGAACCAACGAACCAAACCTTCTCCAAAATTTATGAAGCTTGAAGTCTTGCTTATAAGCATTTTCTATAAAAAAAAAAAAATTGTACACTGAAAATTTCGATCTTTTTAATCGCGTCAAAAGTGAAGAGAAACAATCACACTTAGATTTTCACTTGAAAACTTGATGTCTGAGCCGAGACACTGCTTCCCCGTGTACTTGCACGTAAGCTGGAACTACCTTTGGCGCAAATATAGTGATCATTACAAGAAATACACATTTCCACAAATTCAGTCAGATCATCCGAGTCAAGGTCCTCGGCAATTTCAAGTGCCCATTTCAAATCTTCCTTTACGCGTTCACTCTTTTTAAGGGAGGCATTTGATTTAACAATAAGAATGGTGCTGAGAAAGCTCCATAAAAGGCTGTTGCAATTTTTAGATTCTAAAAATAAAAACAATTGACATTAGCTTAAGGAATTTCTTGATTTTAATCAATATCAAACCTTCAATCGCCTTGCGAGCGATAAAACAGCACTCATCATAGTTGTTTGATTCAAGATGAATACTAGCAATTTGATAAAGTAAATAACATTTCTCAATTGAGTACTTTGCGAATTTCATGCGTTTTTCAAGTCGCATTATTTGTCGCCTGTAAGTAAGCAATGCTCAGAATTATATTGTACTATTTAATATTTTTGGAATCGAAATGATTAACCTGTATTTTGCCGTGCTAGTATCCAATAAAATTGCACTCAGATGTGTAGAACGGTCTCCGAACACGAACTCTCGGATATCCTTTAATTTATCCGTATCAAGGTGTAGCAGTTTCAGAAGAGCATCCTTATCACTTTCACGAAAGTTTATAGGAATTTGATATTGCTCGGCCAATGCTAATGCCAATGTATTATATACTTCATTAAGAAATTCAAATTTCCATGGCATTATTCGGTTAGTTTTCAGTACCACATATTCTCCCATAACCTCTTCAACATACTTTGAGAGTTTCTGAAAAAATTGTGAAAAAGTAGTAAAAAAATAATTGATATGGTTTCTATCGAGCGCAAGACCTACACTAGTCCCTATATAAAACAAGCGGTAAAGGCTATAGTCGAGACCCCGACTATGAGATACCAGTTACATACAGCCATTAAAACAACGATTACTGTCGTTCTATATTTGTCCGATTTAGTTCCGATTTCGAAGGATGATTAATAATAATAACAGTAGATAAAAGCCTAAATCTGATATGAACCAAAATCACTTTTGTTTGATACATATGGGGACATATGTCAAAAAACAACTTTTTAAACCCCGTTTGCGTGACAAACCCCATTATGTATATATATTCTTGATCAGCATCAACAGAAACCTAGAGACACAAAACTTGATATGTAGGTTCGTCTATATTGCAAGCAGATCAAGTTTTTTTTTTTTGGGGTCGGACCGCTATATCTTTTAGCTGCCATAGGAGCGATCGATCGAAAATCAAGTTTTAGTATGAAAACCGCTCAACCAATCCAAAGTATCTGAATTGGTCATTTACATACTGAGCAAAGTTGGTTCAAATCGGTCAACTATATCATATAGCTGTCATAGGAGAGATTGGTCGAAAATTAAGTTTTAGTATAAATAACTTTTTTGTTTTTTGAAAACTCTACAAAACTGACTGCATATGCATAAGGTTTTATATGTCCTGACCAAATTTGGTTGAAATCGGTCCGTCGAAAATCAAGTTTAAGTTTTTTGTTTTGTGAGAAATTGTATCTAAACGGACAGCGTATGCATCGGGGCTAGTCTTATATATCGTGACCGAAGATGTTTCAAATCGGAAAACTATATCAAATACCCTTCATTGGAACAATTAATTGAAAATTTAATACAGCATCAAAGTGCCTAGGTTTTGGGTCTCCGACAGTCGAGTATGCTCGCCTGTAGCTCGCGCGCAAAGCGATCAGGTCCTTTATACAGGGCACAGATCAAGTTCGTTTCTATTATTGGATCGGACCACTATATCACTATACCACTATATCACTATCATATAGCTGCCATAGGAACGATCGGTCAAAAATCAAGGTGAAGTATGAAAAAATTTTCTGTTTATTAAGATATCTCAGCCACTTTAACAGAACATGTATTTAAGTTAGTCTTATACATCCTGCCCAAAATTGGGTAAAATCGGACCACTATATCATATAGCTGTCATTGGAACAAACAGTCGAAAATGTAATACAGCGTTCTTCAAGGGTATCAAGTCTTCGGCGTGCCGAACAACATCTAAGTGCCTGGGCTCAGGGTGTCCGACAGTCGAGTACATTCGATTATAGCCGCACCTTAACGCGAGCGAAGCGATCATGGAGCCCCCATTTTTTTTAATTTAAGATATCAGAAATTTTTTGAGTTTCATGTTTATGACATTGTTACATGTGATAGGAAAGCCTACTTTTTGACAACACTGCTCTGAATCATACTTTATATATTACAAGGGGGCTCCAGCCCCAACTCGCTTCGCTCGACAACCCCCGGCTCGCTTCGCTCGCGGAAATAAAATTTAGTTAATAATGTTAACATATAATCTGTAAGTTTGGTTAAGATATCTTAATTTATATAATTTATATAAAGTTTTTCATACAAGGCAATTCCATGACCTTTTGACCTCGGGTAAACACACTTCCAGGTGGAATTTTACAAAACGCCGTCTTATTGCTCGATGAAATTGTCTAAGCTATGTTGTCAGAAAATTTCAGCTTTTTACTTTTAGTGAGTCAGTGGGTCAGTCAGTCAGGACAAAGAGTTTTACATATATAGATGAAAGATAAGTCTCGGGGAATTAAGCTGAGTGTTGATCGAGTACATAGATCGAAATGGTCTTCGCTTCTAAGTGACAGATTAAAAGGATTGCATGAAATTGTTTGGACAAATACTTACAGTTAAATTTTGTTCAGTGCGAAGTCGTCTTATTGATCTTAATACTGAATTCATATTTCGACGAGTTTGGTATTGTACACGATTGAGAAGGGCCTCTCGGAATTTTTCTGACATAGCCTTGTTTGCATACTTTTTATAGCGCATAAAGTACATCGGAGATCGAGCATGCATCATTTTCTAGAAAACCCAGAAAATATATTACTCACATTTAAGAATAAAGGAACTTATTAAAGAAAAGAATACAACAATCAGGGATTCAAACAGTAAAAGAAACAGTGAACCGTAATTAACCTATTAAAACTGGAAGCCCTAAATGATACAAAATTTTTTAATATTGCGAATACATTTTTATAATTAACTAAGAGGCTCCGGCCCCTGCTCGCTTCGCTCGCCAACCCGCGGCTCGATTCGCTCGCGGAAATGAAATTTAGTTAATAATGTTAATTAAGTTTAGTCAAAGTAACCTTTAGTATGAGTTTGGTTGAGATTTCTTAAGAAAGAAAAACAATTTTCATACCAATCGATAATTTGCATTATATTGTTCCTATGGCAGCTATAATTTTGACCAAATTTGGTCAGAATGATACAGACAGTCCCAAACATATAATCTGTAAGTTTGGTAAAGATATCTTAATTTATATAATATGATGCACATTGACCTTTAGTATGAAAAGTTTTTTTGTTTCTTAATATATCTTAACCAATCTGGCAGATTATATGTTTGGGACTGTCTCTTACATTCTAACCAAATTTGGTCGAAATAGGTCAACTACATAACTCCCTGACCTTTGACCTGAATTTGACCCACGTACTGGTGGAATTTCGCAAAACGCCGTCTTATTGCACGATGAAATTGTCTCAGCTATGTTGTGTGAAAATTTCAAATTTTTTCAAATTTTTAGATTATAACATTTTCAATGAACTGAAGCGGGCATTTCGAAACCGAAATAAAAATAAATTGCGAACTGGTATCCAAAAATCATAAGGCGATCTTGATCTGCCTGGGGTTTATAGATTAGCGTACCAAATTTGGTTGCTCTATCCCTTATAGTCTCTGAGATCTAGGCGCTCACACGGACGGACAGACGGACATGGTTATATCGACTCGGCTGTTGATGCTGATCAAGAATATATATACTTTATAGGGTCTGCCACGCCTCCTTCTGCCTGTTACGCACATTTGCACGAATACAATATACCCTTTTACTTAATTTTTAAGTAACGGGTATAATTAAAAATCTGGGTTATACAAAACTTACAAAATTTAAAAATAAAAACACTAGATAGCCCCTAGATTACCACTAAAAACACACCAAACTCGTTTTAAACAGTTTTAATCACTTAACATACTTGAGGGCACTTAAAAGGATATGTAAATCTTGTTAATCATCATCATAATACATTTGATTGCTGATTACGAAATAATGATATTAAGTATTTCGGTGAGCAGTGAAAGTTCGGTACAACCCTGTGCTGGCTTATTAGCTCATAATATAGGTATAAACTCCAAAATTATATAAATAACCAGTTAAGAAATTAGCTAGACTATGCATAGGTGACTAGGATGGAGTGAAAAACAAAAAAAACTTCTGTATCAGTAACGGATGATACGATATAAAAGCAATATCAAATTTTATGGAAGTCATCCTGAAGTTGCGCATCGATGATATAGTTTGAGAAATCAGTAAAAATACTTCAAATTCAGACATAATTGTGATTTAACCCTAAAAAAAAGATTAAAAAAAATTTATAATTTTTATTTTTTAGCTCTAATTGTTTGCTCTTCAAAACGCTATCAAGTGTTAAGATCGGAGAAAAAGCATCGGATTTACAAAATTCAAGTTGACCACTAAAGGTTATGAAATGTACTGACCTATAGTAGGTATGTCTATTACAAACATTTATATAAAACGGTTTTCCCTTTACAGCAAGCGGCAGATATAAAAACGTTGTAATCTACCAATATGATAAACTTACCAAAAATTGTCTAACCACTTCGTATTGCTTTACAGTTAACACGTTCAAGAATTTAATTGAGTTTTTGCATCGCTCCATAAGTACATTTGGGTTGCTGAAATCAAAAAATATTTCTTATGAGTTAATTAATTAATGTAAAAATTAAAATTCTGATATCAAATTTTATGACAAACTATGTTTAATTTATCTTATGAAAAAACGACATTCTGCACATGGCGCAAAAAGTTCAAGATTCTTTATACCAAACTAATTCATAATTTAAATTAAACTTGATTCTCGGCCAATCGTTTCTATGACAGCTATATGATACAGTCGACCGATTTTAACCTAATTTGGTCAGAATTTATAAGACCGACATAAATGTATTCTGTAATATTGGTAGAAATATCTAAAAGTACAAAAAATATGTCGTACTAAAGATTGATTTTCTACTTCTAAGTAAAATGAATATATTCAGTAGGGATGTCGAATATTTTTAAAATATCGTATCAACGATATTCTCTGTTTTAAAAAATATCAAAATGATATTTCATATATCGCTTTGAAATATCGATATATTGATATAATTGATTTTCTTTATTTTTTCCCCCTTTTCAAAAAAAAAAAAAAATGTATTGTGCCCCATAATAAAAAGAGAATAAATATTAGATTCGAGTTTAGTATGTTTCTTACATATTAAATATAATCATTTTTTTTTGGAATTCGAGTTTTGTATGTATCATACATATTAAATATTTTTAGAGCCAATATTTGACTTTCAGAGACTTTAAAAATACGCGTTGCCTTATATGTAAATCCGTCATTCGGTTGCGGGAGTCACAAATGACGCATTTTATAGCGGACGCATGACGCTCTGAAGGCACTGAACTCCCAGGTGTAATTAGATATCTGAGAGCGAGTTGAGACAGTCCCGGCATGGCCGCCTTATGTGAATTCTAGAATATTATGGGATATTTGTATTGAGTTTGCGCTTTCTTCATATATCAGTCACAACGCACGAATATCGTAAAATAAAAAAAAAAAAAATCGTATATTCGATATTTGGGCAAACAAAATATCACGATATAAATATATAATTTTTTTTATAAAAAATATCGATATATTGATATATTATCAACAACCCTAATATTCAGTTAAAAGGTAATATCTTTCAACTCCGTTGGCATAAAGATATGTGTCATATACAAAAATTTGTACGTATTAAATCATTAAATCGCCTAAATGTCAGCTAAAAATACTTTTTTCACCTGATTCTTTTTATCTGAGCCTGCTCTTAAAAATGCATATGGAATACATCTGTAGTTTCTCTGGCTTGGAAACTTTGGATGTATCAAAAAGTTATTTTTAGATATAAATAATTGTTACCTTATTGCGCATTGTGCCGAAATGCCAAACTTTTTTTTTTTAATAATTTATATATTAAATTAAATATTGTTCGTCACAAAATTGTATATCAGAAATTTTGTGGCATGAAGAGGGTTTCGTCACTAGACTTTTACTTCGTTAAGAAGTTTTTTTAGGAAGATATCAGAAGTTTTTGAGATTTCATATGCTTTTGACATTGTTACTTTCTTTTAAAATTATTAATAAATTAAAATCAGCTGCAGGACGATCCAAACAGTTTAATTCAATTAAACAAATTAAAGCACTCATTGTTGGAATCATTTCCTAAGCTTTTGTGAAACACTTCTCGTGCAAACGCATTGGATATAAGCCGTTAAATCCTTTTCCACAAAATTTACACTTGTGGAGTGGGACGGACGCGCAGAGTACCTCCAATATGGGTACAGCTAATTCGGTAGCAAGTACCAGAGCTAGTAGTGCTGTAGATTCCAAATGCCCTTAACAGCTGTGAGGCGTAAATCCAGTTCGTGACCCGTTCGCAATTGAGCGATTAGTATGCTCTCGCTGTAGATTTATTTGTCCTTGCTTTACCTTTGGCAACCAGTTCAGGCTGACCATACATATACATATTGTGGTTCTTGTATGTATATATGTAATTTCGACTGATCTTTGCGGCATCCTTGCGACGCGCGTACGAGGATCGGCTTTCAACGGTAACAGTCCCATGGCCAACACCTCGTTCTGTATAATCGAAGTGCTGCTGTAGATGATGTACACCTTTTCAAGAGTCGAAAGGCGCTGGCGGATCGAGCTCTAAGCCGTGCGTGTTCTGTACAAAAATAATAGCTGTAGCGAACTCAAAAAAAGTCTGCGCTAATCTTACGGACGATAGCCAATTTTGAAGACCTCGTCGGCCAGCCCATTGTCCTGTGGATCCTGCTTGACTCTGTACTCCTCCAAGTAAATTTACTGCAAAATTTACTAGCAAAAACTTAGCAAATAAATTTCTCTTTTCTTATTTGAACTTTTTGTTTTGATTTCACATTCTCACTAATGTTGCTATTTCGCTTCGCAGCACATCTAGCTCTATCTCAGTCTCTCTTATTACCTTTCCTATAACAATCAGCAGCTACGATTTCTGCGCCTGCTTATGTTGCTGTTTCGCTTGCACTCGTTACTTTCACAGCTCTTTCCCGTTTTTGTCGAAAAAGAGAAATGTCAAATTTTAGGACGAAATCAAATTTAAAAAATATGTTCTTTTAATGAACATTTTTTAATTTTCAAGTTAGAATTTTTTAAATTTTTGCTTACTTTTTTTTGAATTTTTCTCAATCTAATTTAATTTTTTTTAGAATTAAATTTCTAACTTCTTCCCCCGAAAACTGACGATCTCCAAACCTTTTTCAAAATTATTCCCCTAATTTTAACTAATTTCGAATTAAAAATTTTCATCAAATTTCAATTTTGTTTTAAAATTAGAGCAAAAATTAGCAAAAATTTGAATCGTGCGCCATTTTGCAAAAAGAACGAGCACTTTTAAACAGTGTGGCAACCTCGTGCGACGACATCAACAACAAATTTGCATTGAAATCGGTCGGATTTATCGTTCCCAGAAACCTTGTGGCAGCGCTGCTCTCAAAAACGGTGTGGCGCGGTGTGTTTTTCCCAAATTCTTTCTGTTTTATATATTTTTTGCACAAATACTGAAGTGTAGAGATATCTGCATAGAAATCATAACTGTCTGGCAATACTGGTTATTTCTACAACGCAAGACCTATCAGCTAAAGCTGCCTGCTACAATACTTTATTGCTGCTGCCACCTTTCAATTCTAAGTAAAATGTATATATTCAGTAAATAGGTAATAACTTCCAAACCACACGGTAAAAAGTTATGAATCACATCAAAAGACGCGAAATTTTACGTTTTACAACATATTGAAATTTAATAAAAATCGTTGGCGCCGTTTTCGAATAAATCGCCAATGTGTAAACCAAAAAACTAGAAAATATTCAGGCACGTCTAAAAGCCCCCAAAAATACCTTTCCATCGGATATATAGAACAATATCTATAGCTTCTGTGGTTTGGATACTATGAGGCTTTTAATTTTCGCGGGTTTTTCCGTTTTCCCGCTAACTTAGCGTGTTTTTCAAAAAGTCGTAGAACAAACATTTTTAGTTTTCCAATAAGGAATATTTCCTCATCAAAATATTTGAGCTTCTTCAACGCTTTGATGCAAACAAACCAACGGACAACATTGGTGACTTTTTTTTCATTTTGAAAAGTTCACTGAAAATTTCAAAATTGCTTATCTTTTGAACCAGTTGTCGGGCGATTTGACGATTTGTTTGGACGATTGAGGTATCATTCGAAGCGTATTTTTGAGAAGAATAATAAAAACAAAACTAATTTTACCGAAAATCTCCAACGGCTCCATCTGCTGCAATCATTTAAAATTTTGCACCACCCACTTACACCCCCCTATCTCATGAACCATTTGAGATATCAAAGTCTTAGTATGCATTTTTCTAAGTTAAGACTATACTTTTCGATCGGTATATAACCCGATCTGCTCGGACATTCGTAGCAAATCTTCCATTCTTCCTGTATAATATTGTTAGTCACTTTTGCACACTACGTGGTGCTTTCGTCACTAACGCGGACTGCCGTCCGCAGTGATGATATCGTTAGTTATTATACTTTAAATGATACAAATTATTTTATATTATCTGTGCTACGGTGTATACATACTTACGTTTTTAAATTTTTTAAGAAAACGACGTCTGTCCATGATCTATCGAAGTAAACTTGATTACATATAGCAAAAGCACGACGTTTTCTTGCGATTTCGAGGGGAGACAATAGTTTATCCTAATAAACATAGGTAATAAAACAAGTAATAATATCACTGTGAAATGTGCACGACTTTGAGATTCCCGGTACCTTTGGCAAAGGTATAGAAAAAAATCTATATCAGCATTGTTCCATTGAAAAAAAATTTGGATATGGTTCGATTAAGAATTGGCTAAAGTATTTATCGAGATGGTGTTATATTTTAAGACAATTTTATTGTAAATCTCATCAAAGTTAAGTCGTTTTTAAAAAAATTCTGTAAGAGCAAAATAAAAGCTTAATAACTTACGAGTTAACTATCTATCACTCTAAAGTTCAGGGTACACAATTCCTATAACATATTTTATGTGAAACTTGATATGATATGGATTGATGTGTTAGTACGGACGGACAGACATACCGACGGAAATTACTCGGCTGTATATATATTCATTATAGAATTGGAGATAGCTCTTTCTGCCTGTTATATTGCTACAAACTTTTTAATGCCTTGCAATATTTGGGTACCTGGCTTAAAGTCGTTCTATAATAATGTTAAACCAACTTTTATCTCTGGAATACTCAGAATATCGCATTTGTCCTGTTCTTTCAATATTTTCCAGAGCGGGCGTTCGTCAATCTTCTTTTGATCATTAAGAACTTCTCCCACGTGGTTAATAAGTTTTTCGTTCTCCAAAATAAAAGGGCTTAGACCGACACCGCAAGAATCTTCTATGTTTCCATCGACCTAAGTGAGTGGTCGTTTAATGCACTTGTAAATAAGATAGATGTATCAAGCAATTAAAACATACCACGATCAGTCTATTTTCAAAAGATTTCGATTTCGTACTCGAAAAAAGGAGTGTATTTTTATGGAGCTCCGTTTTTGCATTTTCAAATTGATTTAATTCGTAAATGGCATCGCATATTTCCAGGTTAATTGGATAATTTTCCGGATGTGAACTCTGGACAATTCCTTCAATTTGTAGATATGTTAAAAAAGTTATCTTACTTTTAAATATATTTCATTCGTATGTGTATGTATGTGCACTTACTTTGCGCTTTCTTACTATCTGCCAAAGCTTCGTGGATCTTACCAATTTTACGATGACATTGACTGCGATAGTAAAGGGTCATGAAATCGTCTGGGGCGAGGGCATGTGCTTTATCGTAATAGTGCATGGCGTTACCTTCCCTGCGTCTGCGGGAGTAAAATTTTCCCCAATCCTTGTAAATTGCTCGCTCTATTTCAGGACTCCAGTCTAGTTTAAGCCATTGTGGAATTGCTTCCTCAACTCCAGCTTTTGGAACAATTGACATGATTATTTTTTTTTTTTTTATCTTTTTTTCTTTACTTAAGGAAACCTTAACGAAAATTAATATATTGTGAATAAATAACATTTTCGAGTTGAGAACGAATCGTCTTTATGACTTAAATTCCTTTGATGTCGAGATTAAAATTTTAAATCATAGCTGTTAAATATTGATTACTAGTCATAATGATTAAAATTTAGATTATTTTTTTTTTCGGGTAAAATAATGATTCGAATCAATTGCTTAAGGTTTATAATGATTCCTGATTGATGACGATTATTAGTAATTAGAAATAATCACTGCGGACGGCAGTCCGCGTTAGTGACGAAAGCACCACGTAGTGTGCAAAAGTGACTAACATTATGATACAGGAAGAATGGAAAATTTGCTACGAATGTCTGAGCAGATCGAGTTATATACCGAAAGGTATAGTATAGTATTGATATCTCAAATGGTTCATGAGATAGGGGGGTGTAAGTGGGTGGTGCAAAATTTTAAATGATTAAAATGCAGAGCGCAAGAAAAGACAGCCAACTCAGGTTAAATCGCCAAATTTGAAAAACTATTCCGTCCACAATTTTTATCTGTTTCAAAAATTCTTTTTGGATTCGTAATCTTTGAAGATTTCTCTATCGAATGCATATATTTCTTTTACAATCGCTTCTATAAATAAAATGATTTTTCCACTATTTTATGTCACAGTGCGGCAGCCGAAAAAAATAAATTTTCAGACGAGTATCGTATTTGTGAGATTGATTTTTTTCTTAATTTTGCAAGATTTAACTGTTACAATGTTGAAGAGAGGGAACTGGAACGGAATCGTTCAATTTTATGTTTAGGCATTCAGCAGATATAAAAACTCAATATTCTGAATATATGTTAATATCATTATGGCATTGCGTATCTTGAATGCAGTGATGCTCATCGATACAATGCAATCTCGAATCCACTCAAATTTCATTTTGACACTGATGTGCCACTGAAGATAATAAAATTGTTGAGCGCAGTGACGACATCGAAGACACTCTGTATATACTCGACTCGAAAATATTTTTATCTCTAGTGAAAAAGTAGTAAAATGGAAATTGAATTGAAACAATATAATCTCAAGGTAAGAGTTACATATGTATATACTTTAATATGCTTCATAAAAGTTGTATTAAAATAAACTCGATCGGTATGAAAATCTGGTAATTTGAGTTAATGACGCAGAAATATATGTTTATATTATGTCCTGTTCTATATTGCGTAAACGCCTTTTCTGCAAATTTGTATTTGTATGTTAATTCAAAATTATAAAATTTCTATCCACAATACACATTGGTTAGTTTTGTATATCCTGACCAAATTTGTTTCTGGAGGTATTTTAAATAAACTCGCAGATTATGAATTTTCTTTTGTCTTATACCTCCCAATCGAATTTGGTTGAAAACGGTTTACCAAATCACATTACTGTCAAATCAGTCGACAATGTAGCAGAATCTATACGGCTGGACACAGGGTATCCTATTGTTGAGTGTGCTCGACTGAGTGTTAATACTGGAAAACTTATATTGTGTGTTGATAGTAGGAGTACAGCAATAGTTAGCGCATGATTGAGCACACGAAACCTAGAGCCAGAAACTTATAAAATATGCATCTTATTTAATATCATAGTTAGTCTCTCAATCAGCGATAAACGAGCAGAAACCAAATTTATACTAATCGAAATTGTGTGCAGTAAAAGTGTGCCCTCATTATAGTTGGGATTTTTTAGATCAGCAGTTATTGATAAAAACCTATATCATAAATCTTCTACTGGCCTACCAAGTCCCAATATAATGGGTGTAAAGACCTCAGTTCACGTCAAGTGTGATGAAAAATTTTGAAAAAAAAAATTTCTTGCACGCCTAAGTTAAGAGAAAAAAAATTATTTTTGATGACCAGTTTGTAACCAGTTTTAAATAAAGGAAAGTCGCAAACTAGGCTTTGATTTAACTGAATGTAGTAAGCAATCGGCAAATCAATATGAATCTATTTTTCGAGCTTTCTGTTTTATTGTAATTCAATGTAAAAACTTTGTCAGTGCAAAGTGAACACGAAGTCAAAATCATTGCGGACGGCAGTCCGCGTTAGTGACGAAAGCACCACGTAGTGTGCAAAAGTGACTAACAATATTATACAGGAAGAATGGAAGATTTGCTACGAATGTCCGAGCAGATCGGGTTATATACCGATCGAAAAGTATAGTCTTAACTTAGAAAAATGCATACTAAGACTTTGATATCTCAAATGGTTCATGAGATAGGGGGGTGTAAGTGGGTGGTGCAAAATTTTAAATGATTGCAGCAGATGGAGCCGTTGGAGATTTTCGGTAAAATTAGTTTTGTTTTTATTATTCTTCTCAAAAATACGCTTCGAATGATACCTCAATCGTCCAAACAAATCGTCAAATCGCCCGACAACTGGTTCAAAAGATAAGCAATTTTGAAATTTTCAGTGAACTTTTCAAAATGAAAAAAAAGTCACCAATGTTGTCCGTTGGTTTGTTTGCATCAAAGCGTTGAAGAAGCTCAAATCTTTTGATGAGGAAATATTCCTTATCGCAAATCTAGAAATGTTTGTTCTACTTTTTGAAAAACACGCTAGGTTAGCGGGAAAACGGAAAAACCTGCGAAAATTAAAACCTCATAGTATCCAATCCAAAGAAGCTACAGATGTGTTCTACATATCGTTAGACAGGTATTTTTGAGGGCTTATAGACGTGACTTGAATACATTTTTGCAAAGTGCTCAGGTAAAATGCTAAAGGTGAAAAAAGAATTTTTAGCTTAAGCTTTGGCGATTTATTAGAAAACGGTTCTAATTTATTAAATTTAAATTTGTTGTAAAACGTAAAAACGCAACTTTTGATATATTACACATGTGTCTCAGCGACAAGATGATGACAAGAAGATATGACAGGTTAACTGAATATATACATTTTACTATTTACTTTATGGTACTAATTAGAAAATCAAGCTTTGGTACGAAAAACTTTTTAGTTTTTCAAGGTTTCTCAACCAATTTGACAAAGTATGCATTTAAGTTTGTCTTACACATTATGTCCAAATTTAGTTCAAATCGGTATACTATATCATATAGCTGCCATATAAACAATCGGTCAAAAATCAAGTTCTAGTATGAAAAACTTTTATGTTTTTTCAGGTTTTGACAGAGTATGCATTTAAGTTGGTCTTATACATTATGTCCAAACTTAGTTCAAATTGGTCCACTATATCATATGGCTGCCATAGGAATGATCGCTCAAAAAACAAGCTTTAGTATAAAAAACTTTTATGTTTCTCAAGTTATCGCAACCAATTTGACTGAAAATGCATTTAAGATGGTCTTATACATCCTAACCAAATTTTGTTCAAATCGGTCCACTATATGATATAGCTGCCATTAGAATGATCGGTCAAAAATCAAGTTTTAGTACGAAAAACTTTTTTGCTTATTAAGATATCTCAACCAGTTTGACTGCATATGCATTTAAGTTGTTCTTATACATCCGGATCAAATTTGGTTCACTATATCATATAGCTGCCATAGGAATAATCGGTCAAATACCAAGTGTAAGTACTGAACACTCCTCGATGGTGTCAACTGGACATGGCGCGAAAGTGTTTTTGACCAATGTCGGGCGGCACTCAGCAAAGATCAGGTTTTATAATTGCCAAATTATATGGGATCGACTCTTGGTCATGGAACTGAGATATATTTCTAAAAACCCTTACACCTTTTGGAAAGTTTCAATGTCAAAAGCATAAGCAATTGCAAAACTTTCTGATATCACATAATAAAACCTCTACACGAGGTAAAAGTCCAGTGACGAAAGCTTATTCTAGCCCCAAAATTTCTGATATCCAAGTGGGAGGGGCCATATTTTAATGATTGCAGCTAGGGGGGCCGTTGGAGCCTTTTGGTTAGCTTACATTTTGACGATTTCATAGAAAATGGCTATAACGATTTGTTGTAATACGTAAAATTTCGAGTTTTTAGACTTAAAAAAAGTACAGGGGTCTATTAAGTTTGTTTCAAAAAAAATGTGCGTAACAGGCAGAAGGAGGCGTGGCAGACCCCATAAAGTATATATATTCTTGATCAGCATCAACAGCCGAGTCGATATAGCCATGTCCGTCTGTCCGTCCGTCCGTCCGTCCGTCCGTCTGTATGAAAATCGAGATCTCAGAGACTATAAGAGCTAGAGACACCAAACTTGGTATCTAGGTTCATCTATATTGCAAACAGATCAAGTTTGTTTTAGAATTTTGCCACGCCCCCTTTAACGCCCTAAAATCCAAATTTAAAATTTCATTTCTAAATTACAAGAACAATTTGAAAGCGAGAAACTGCAGATTTTCCGCAGATGAAGCGTAAATAGTCCACGATCTGTGTAGAAAATTTCGATCGGACGGTAAATAGCGAAGATATTAAAATAATAAGTTAAGTTAAGTTAGTCAATGGGTTGAGTCCCCATACTTTCTAATCCTATTTTGATATTGGGTTGCGGGTTCAAATCCCGGCTGTGTCAACTCCTTTTTTAAATTCAGCTGATTTTAGCTATTTGTCGTGTTCATAATCCAGCATGTTCATATTTATAAATGCTAATCTGGCTCGTGCTTATATATGTATGTATGCGTTTGCTTAACCGATCTTGGAAATACACATATTGTTGTCTCGCTCTCTCTAACTCATATGTCTATTCGACTTTACATTGATTATTTGATGTTTTTAAATATAAAACCCTACGACGAAACAATGTTTAACTAAAATATAAATTAATTTTCACCAGTCTTTGCTTTTTTCATACCAAGTACGGGGTCTCCGACAGTCGAGTATGGTCGACTGTATCGCGAGCGATTCGAGCCGGGGGTAGGCGAGCGAAGCGAGCAGGGGGCGGAGCCCCCTTGTTTGCTATCACTGCGGACGGCAGTCCGCGCTAGGGACGAAAGCAACACGTAGTGTGCAAAAGGCGACTAGCAATATATACACGCAGAATGGAAAATTTGCTATGACTGTCCGATCGGATTGAGTTATATACCGATCGAAAGGTATGACTTTACCTAACAAAAGTGCATACTAAGACTTTTGGTAACTCACCTGGTTCGTAAGATATGGGGGTGTAAGTGGGAGGGGCCAAATTTTAATGATTGCAGCTAGTGGGGCCGTTGGAGCCTTTTGGTAAAATTTTATAATTTTTAAAAATTTTTATTAAAAATACGCGTCGAATGATACCATGATCATTTCAATCCGACATTTGGTTCAAAAGATATATTAATTTGAAGTTTTTAAGGGCCTTCTCAAAATGAGATGAAAAGTTTGTTTGTCTGTTTGTCCATTTGTTTGTTTGTACGAAGGCGCTGAAAAAGCTAAATTTTTCTGATGAGGAATTGTTTCTTATCAGAAATCTAGAAATGTTTGTTCTACGACTTTAGCGGGAAATAGCTAGTTTAGCGGGAAAAAGCTAAAACGTGATAAATTTGAAACACCCATTGCTTCCAATCCAAGAAAGCTAGAGATGTGTTCTATATGTCGTTAGAAAGGTATATTAGAGGGCTTTCAGACGTGCCTTGAATATTTTTTTGCAAAGTGCTCAGGTAAAACGCTACAGGTGAAAAAGTTTTTAGCTTAAACTTTGGCGATTTATTAGAAAACGGTTCCGACGATTTTTATTAAATTTCAATATGTTGTAACACGTAAAATTTCGCGTCTTTTGATATATGACACATGTCTCTCAGCCGCAAGGTGTGGAAGATATGACCGGTTAACTGAATATATACATTTTACTATTTACTATATGGTACTAATTAGAAAATCAAGCTTTGGTATAAAAAACTTTTTGTTTTTCAAGGTTTCTCAACCAATTTGACAAAGTATGCATTTAAGTAAGTCTTACACATTATGTCCAAATTTAGTTGAAATCGGTCCACTATATCATATAGCTGTCATAGGAACGATCGGTTAAAAATCAAGTTTTAGTATGAACAACTTTTTTGTTTTTTAAGGTTTCTCAACCAATTTGACAGAGTATGCATTTAAGTTAGTCTTACACATTATGTCCAAATTTAGTTCAAATCGGTCCACTATATCATATAGCTGCCATATGAACGATCGGTCCAAAAATAAGGTTTCAGTACGAAAATCTTTTATATTTCTCAAGATATCTGAACCAATTTGACACAGTATGCATTTAAGTTGGTCTTATACATTATGTCCAAATTTAGTTCAAATCGGTATACTATATCATATAGCTGCCATATGAACAATCGGTATAAAATCAAGTTTTAGTATGAAAAACTTTGTTGTTTTTTAGATATCTTGATCACACTGTCAACATACGCATCTGGGTTGGTTTTATACATCCTAAACAAAATTGGTTAAAATCGGTTTACTATATTATATAGCTGCCCTATTTATTTTTTATTTGAAGTAAGCATTTTGATAATTTTATAGCAAAATTACACTGTCAGAATCATATAAAATTCCAAAAATTTCTGATATCTTCCCAAAAAAACTTTAACAAAGTAAAAGTCTAGTGACGAAAAGTCTTTCCCTGCCCCAAAATTTCTGATATCCCATTTTATGACGAACGATATTAAACTTAATATATAAATAATTATAAAATAAAAAGTTTGGCATTCGGCACTGCGCATTAAAATTATTTTTAGGTATAAAGAATCAAGATCTTTATGCGCAATGTTCCGAATGCCAAACTTTTTATTTTATAATTATTTATATATTAAGTTTAATATCGTTCGTCATAAAATGGGATATCAGAAATTTTGGGGCAGGGAAAGACTTTCGTCACTAGACTTTTACTTTGTTAAAAAGTTTTTTTGGAAGATTTATATTACCAATAAACAGACATTTGTTCTTACACTTGAACAATCGAAAATTTAGTATAGTGGGATCTCACTTGAGCTGTTAAATCACCTGTTAAACTAAGTAAATGAATTGCTTATTAGCCGTGTAATGAATTAAAGAATATTTTGTAGGTAATAAATATATATTTTAGAATATGCATATCCGTGAGTTTGCCGGACAGGCTCGTATGTTTCCCCCAGCAGACTGGACTTTTCATCCTCGTTATACCTTTAGTCATTAAGTTATAAACCACTCTAAATCAAGGTTCTCTCCTATTACTTTTCTTCTCTGTTTAAGATTAGGCTCTAATAACGTCACTGACAGTCCTCAGCTATGAATAGAGGCGCAGATAGCCGGACTAGCAAATAAAACTCACCCATCGTGTCGATGTCTTTGTTATACTTAATTGTAATTTCATGAAGGCTTTCATTTAACTTTAATTACAATTTTGTAATTTTTAACTTAAGTTAATAATTTGAAAATGAATTAAAGGGACCTCTGATTTGCCTTCGTAAACAAATAAATTAAATACAGTTTTCCAGTTAGAGTAAATTGCTTTTCGGTGGACATTCTAGAAAACAACCAAAACAATAAAATTTAATTCCCCACTTATGTATGTATGTATATTGTTTTATACATAATTTTACAATTTGAATTCAATCGAAATTAAAACGTCAGCATATACTACTTAAGATGATACAAACCAAATAATATAGAATATCGATTTGAACAAATTTGATCAGGATGAAAAAAAAACCGAAACAATTTTACCAAATTCCATTGGTTGAGATATCTCAAAATCCAATGAAGTTTTTCATACCGATCATCTCTGTGACAGCTATAAGATACAGTGATCCGATCCGGCAGCTTCCGACAAATGGACAGATGGACATATAGGTTTTTAATGACCCATCTCAAAATCTCATCCCGATCATAAATATGAATACAATCTTTGATATGGGAACTGCCACGCCTTATTTAGTGTATCACACATGCCGTGACCAAATTATAATACCCTCTGCAGGAATCTAGACACCGAACATGTTAAAGGCTCCCTGATTTTGACCAAGGATATTCAGACAAATGTCAGAGAGAAAACATACGTATATCACTGCGGACGGCAGTCCGCGCTAGTGACGAAAGCAACACGTAGTGTGCAAAAGGCGACTAGCAATATATACACGCAGAATGGAAAATTTGCTATGACTGTCCGATCGGATTGAGTTATATACCGATCGGGGTATGACTTTACCTAACAAAAGTGCATACTAAGACTTTTGGTAACTCACCTGGTTCGTAAGATATGGGGGTGTAAGTGGGAGGGTCCAAATTTTAATGATTGCAGCTAGTGGAGCCGTTGGAGCCTTTTGGTAAATTTTATAATTTTTAAAATTCTTATTAAAAATACGCGTCGAATGATACCTTGATCATTTCAATCCGACATTTGGTTCAAAAGATATATTAATTTGAAGTTTTTAAGGGCCTTCTCAAAATGAGATGAAAAGTTTGTTTGTCTGTTTGTCTGTTTGTCTGTTTGTCCATTTGTCCATTTGTTTGTTTGTACGAAGGCGCTGAAAAAGCTAAATTTTTCTGATGAGGAATTGTTTCTTATCAGAAATCTAGAAATGTTTGTTCTACGACTTTAGCGGGAAATAGCTAGTTTAGCGGGAAAAAGCTAAAACGTGATAAATTTGAAACACCCATTGCTTCCAATCCAAGAAAGCTAGAGATGTGTTCTATATGTCGTTAGAAAGGTATATTAGAGGGCTTTCAGACGTGCCTTGAATATTTTTTTGCAAAGTGCTCAGGTAAAACGCTACAGGTGAAAAAAGGATTTTTAGCTTAAACTTTGGCGATTTATTAGAAAACGGTTCCGACGATTTTGATTAAATTTCAATATGTTGTAAAACGTAAAATTTCGCGTCTTTTGATATATGACACATGTCTCTCAGCCGCAAGGTGTGGAAGATATGACCGGTTAACTGAATATATACATTTTACTATTTACTATATGGTACTAATTAGAAAATCAAGCTTTGGTACAAAAAACTTTTTTGTTTTTCAAGGTTTCTCAACCAATTTGACAAAGTATGCATTTAAGTAAGTCTTACACATTATGTCCAAATTTAGTTGAAATCGGTCCACTATATCATATAGCTGTCATAGGAACGATCGGTTAAAAATCAAGTTTTAGTATGAACAACTTTTTTGTTTTTAAGGTTTCTCAACCAATTTGACAGAGTATGCATTTAAGTTATTCTTACACATTATGTCCAAATTTAGTTCAAATCGATGTCACTATACTAATATATGCTGTCATAGGAACGATCGGTTAAAAATCAAGTTTTAGTATGAAAAACTTTGTTGTTTTTTAGATATCTTGATCACACTGTCAACATACGCATCTGGGTTGGTTTTATACATCCTAAACAAAATTGGTTAAAATCGGTTTACTATATTATATAGCTGCCCTATTTATTTTTTATTTGAAGTAAGCATTTTGATAATTTTATAGCAAAATTACACTGTCAGAATCATATAAAATTCCAAAAATTTCTGATATCTTCCAAAAAAACTTTTTAACAAAGTAAAAGTCTAGTGACGAAAGTCTTTCCCTGCCCCAAAATTTCTGATATCCCATTTTGTGACGAACGATATTAAACTTAATATATAAATAATTATAAAATAAAAAGTTTGGCATTCGGCACTGCGCATTAAAATTATTTTTAGGTATAAAGAATCAAGATCTTTATGCGCAATGTTCCGAATGCCAAACTTTTTATTTTATAATTATTTATATATTAAGTTTAATATCGTTCGTCACAAAATGGGATATCAGAAATTTCAGGGAAAGACTTTCGTCACTAGACTTTTACTTTGTTAAAAAGTTTTTTGGGAAGTATGTATGACACATAATTTTCTTAACTGAATATACTATACTAATTAGAAAATCAAGCTTTAAGTATTAAAAAAAAATTTTTTGTTTCTCAAGATATCTCAATCAATTTGACAGAATCTTCATTTAAGTTCGTTTTATAGATCTTGACCAAAGTTGGTTCAAATCGGTCGACTATATCATACAGCTGCCCTAGAAGCGATTGGTCGAAAAAAGAAAGTTTAAGTAAGAAAACAATTCTTTTTTTTTTAGATATATATTACTCAAACTGACAACATATTCATCTGGGCTGGTCTTAAATATCCCGCCCAAATTAGGTTCAAATCTGTTTAATATATCATATTGCTGTCATCTTAATGATTAGTCGAAAATTTAATACAGCGCTCTGCAAGGGCATCAAATAAGCGCCTGTGAACAGGGTATCGTACTGTCGAGTGAGCTCGACTGATCAACTTGTGATTTCATTTTGGTTGTTTTGTTCCTAAATTTGAGTAAGCATATTGAAAATTTTCTATCAAACAATGTCAGAAGTTTATAAAATTCCAAAAGCTTCTGATATCTTAAAAAAAAACTTTACAACAGATCTCGCAAATAACAGTTGACCTTTTTTTATTGTCCGAAAATAGCTTTTACTTACGGACACTTTGAGCAAAGAGCCCGAGATAAGCCGTTCACATCGTCTCTGAAGTTCGTTCAACGAACAACCGTTTTATTTTCTCTTTTGCTCTCGTTATTCCCCGACCTTTGATCGCGAGCGAAGAAAATAAAGGTATTTTGCATTTGTATGCGTGTATGTGAGTGAGGGGTTTGTTTTGGCTTGTGACTTGCTTTTTCAATTATGTACGTGCGGATCTTTATTATTTTTGTCGCAAAACATGGGTCGACATCAAAATAAAACAGTGCATACATTTTTTTAAAATTTGATGCGCAAGAAAATAAACCTAAATGCAACGTTACAATGCGGTTACAGATATTTCCTCGCATGCTTTAGGCAAACGACAATATTGTCAAAAAGCAAATTAAATACCGTTTGAGCTGAGCATTTAATTTTTATGCTCATCTACTGACTTTCAATCTGCGACCGTTCGTGGGAATCGGTTGCTAAAAGTTGTTATTGAAAGAGCGTAACACGAATGGGTCAGCTGATAACACACAACCGAAACAAAAACGAAGAGACACGATGTGTTCTGCTTAGAGAGAGAGCGAGCGTGCACGTTTTATTCGGTTACCGCAAGGGAAAAAACGGTCAACTGTTATTTGCAAGTACAAAGTAAAAGTCTAGTGAGGAAAAACCCTTCGTGCCCCAAAATATCTGAAATCCAAATTTGTGACGAATGATAGTTAATTTAAACAAGTTTTTTTATAAGATAAAATATTACAGTCAACCTGTCACTACTCTATTCCTTGTTAATTTTCAACACTTAATATAAATACAAAAAATGTTTATAAATATTTATTTTATTTTTGCCAACTATAATTATTTTCAAAAAATACATCAATATGTTTTTTGCAGGGATTAAAACCGAAACGAATATCTGTTTCAGTTACGGTTTCGGTTGTGCTCGAATTAAAGTTTTCGGTTATCGATTATGCCAAATCTTGGAGTATCGGTTTCGTAACGGCTATCGGTTTTTTGTAAGTTTTGGTTTAAAAATACCGTTATGGTTTCGGTTCACAAAAAAATAAAAATTATAGTTGACAATAATAAAAAGCTTTATTCATTGCTTTACATGGAAAAAGACTTAATGCTCTATTTAGCCTAGAAAATAATGTTATCTGGTTACTGGTTATTTTGATTTTACTAGTTTTTAATAACTTCGAACTGATATTGTCAAAACTCAATCAATTTCCATGAGCATGATTTTACCTCTAAATTCGATCTGCATTTAAATTTTTCATTTTGAAAATTGGAAATTTTTCGAATATTTTCGAAATGTACACCCTTTTTTTTCGAAAAATTCATATTTTCAAAATGAACAAAATTTAAAATATTCTAATATTAAAAAAAAATTGTTTGGCATTCGGCACATTGCGCAAAAAAGTTCACGATTCTTTATACCTAAAAATTACTTTAATGCGCAGTGCCGAATGCCAAACAATTTTTTAATATTAGAATAATTCATATATTAAATGTAATAAATTTCGTCACAAAATTGGATATCAGAAATTTTGGGGCTAGAATAAGCTTTCGTCACTAGACTTTTACCTCGTGTAGAGGTTTTTTTATGTGATATCAGAAAGTTTTGCAATTGCTTATGCTTTTGACATTGAAACTTTCCAAAAAGTGTAAGTGTTTTTAGAAATATATCTCAGTCCCATGACCAAGAGTCGATCCCATATAATTTGGCAATTATAAAACCAGAGCACATATTTTCGACCCCTGATCTTTGCTGAGTGCCGCCCGACATTGGTCAAAAACACTTTCGCGCCATTTCCAGTTGGCACCCTCGAGGAGTGTTCAGTAAAACACTTTCGCGCCATTTCCAGTTGGCACCCTCGAGGAGTGTTCAGTACTTACACTTGGTATTTGACCGATTATTCCCATGGCATCTATTTGATATAGTGGACCGATTTGAACTAAGTTTGGACGTAATGTATAAGAACAACTTAAATGCATATTCAGTCAAACTGGTTGAGACATCTTAATAAGCAAAAAAGTTTTTCGTACTATAACTTGATTTTTGACCGATCGTTCATACGACAGCTATATCATATAGTGGACCGATTTGAACTTAATTTGGTCTGCATGTATAAAACCAACTATAATGCATATTCTGTCAAATTGGTTGAAAAATCTTAGTAAACAAATAAGTTTTTCGTACTAAAACTTGATTTTTAACCGATCGTTCCTATGACAGCTGTATGATATAGTGGACCGATTTGAACTAAATTTGGACATAATGTATAAGACCAACTTAAATGCATACACTGTCAAATTGGTTGAGAAACCTTGAAATAAAAAAAGTTTTTCGTACAAAAGATTGATTTTCTAATTAGTACCATATAGTAAATAGTAAAATGTATATGTTAAATTAACCAGTAATATCTTCCAAACCTTGTGGCTGAGAGACATGTGTCATATATCAAAATTTTACGTATTACAGCTTATTGAAATTTAATAAAAATCGTTAGAGCCGTTTTCGAGAAAATCGCCAAAAAGTAAGCCAAAAAACCTTTTTTCACCTGTAGCATTTCACCTGAGTACTTTGCAAAAAAATATTCAAGGGACGTCTAAAAGCCCTCTAATATACCTTTCTAACGACATGTAGAACACATCTGTAGCTTTTTTGGATTGGAAGCTATGGGTGTTTCAAATTTATCACGTTTTATCTATTTCCCGCTAAACTAGCTATTTCCCGCTAAAGTCGTAGAACAAAAGTTTCTAGATTTTTGATAAAAAATAATTCCTCATTTTTTTAGCGCTTTGATACAAACAAACAGACAAACTGATTTTTCATTTCATTTCGAGGTCATTAAAAATTCCAAATTAATATATCTTTTGAACCAAATGTCGGATTGGAATAAATAATAAGAATTTTTAAAAATTATAAAATGTAACCAAAAGGCTCCAACGGTCACCACTAGCTGCAATCATTAAAATTTTGCCTCTCCCACTTACACTCCCATATCTTACGAACCAGGTGAGTTACCAAAAGTCTTAGTATGCACTTTTGTTAGTTACCGTCATACCTTTCGATCGGTATATAACTCGACCTGATCTGACAGTCGTAGCAAATTTTCCATTCTTCGTGTATATATTGCTAGTCGCCTTTTGCACACTACGTGTTGCTTTCGTCACTAGCGCGGACTGCCGTCCGCAGTGATAAACAAAAAAGTTGTTCATTCTAAAACTTGATTTTTGTCCGATCGTTTCTATGACAGCTACATGATATAGTGGGCTGATTTGGACTAAATTTGGACATACTGTGTAAGACCAACGTAAATGCATACTCTGTCAAATTGGTTGAGATATTTTGAGAAACAAAAAAGTTTTTCGTACTAAAGCTTGATTTTTTAATTAATATAGTAAAGACAAGTAAAATAAATATATTCAGCCAACAGGTAATACTTCCAAACCTTTTCGCTGAAAGATATGTGCTATATATCAAACGACGCGAAATACATATTACAACATATTGAAAATTAATAAAAATTTTTAGAGCTATTTTCCCCCCTGTAGCATTTTACTTGAGTACTTTGCAAAATAATATTCAAGGCACGTCTAAATTGGAAACTATGGGTGTTTCAAATTTATCGGGGACTTAGCTATTTCCCGCTAAACTAGCTATTTTCCGCTAAAGTCGTAGAACAAAAGTTTCTAGATTTCTGATAAGAAATAATTCCTCATCATTAAATCATTTCATTTTGACAAGGCCTTTAAAAATTGCAAAATAATATATCTTTTGAACCAAATGTCGGATTGGAATGATCGAGGTACCATTCGCGTATTTTTGATAAGAATTTTTAAAAATTGCAAAATTTCACCCCTCTCAATTTGGCCCCTCTCACTTCCACCCCCATATCTGACGAACCAGGTGATTTGCGAAAAGTCTTAGGATGCACTTTTGTTAGTTAAGGTCATACCTTTCGGTATACAACTCGACCAGATCGAACAGTCGTAGCAATTTTTCAATTCTTCGTGTTTACATACATGTGGCAAGCCGATCAAGATGTGGAATCGATAAGAGGATATCGATAGGAAAAAAGAATCAGAGAGAAGCAAAAAACCAAAAAGTTGTAAGAAAAAGTCGTTGTCGCAAAAAGCTAATAACAGAGCGGATTAAAGAGTTCAGAGTACAAAAGTCGAGTTGTAACTGGAGAATAATGATTAAAGTTGATAGTTGCTGTTATCATCGGTTGCTGTCGTCGAGTCTTGTTGCTGCTGATTGCATTTTTTTGAAACAAACTTAATAGACCCCTGTACTTTTTTTAAGTACGGGGTCTAAATAGCTGCGCAAAGAAAATTGGAAAGTGTAGCAGTGAGAGACAAAACAAACCGGACGGTGGTGGCAAGACACACATGTCCGCTGCGAAAAATTCGCGTTGCTATAATTGTGGTTCAGCTGGCCATATGAGAAAAGACTGTAAAGCTTAAACAAAGTGTTTTAAATGCGAGGGCGTGGGACATATTTCCAAAATACTGTCCAGAAACCATAAAGAGTGTCGACGTGACGAAGGAGGACAAACACCTCAAAGTGGTTGTGCTAAATGGCATCGAAGTAGCATGCTTAGTCGACACTGGCTCGGATGTGACGATCATCCGTCAAGGTGTATACAAGAAGATGGCTGCTGTTGCTCTGGAAAAGTGTCATTCTGTTTTGCGAGGCCTAGGGAATAGCATAACTCTACCGTTGGGAATGTTTGTTGGCGTCGTACACGTAGACGGCAGTGAAACTGAGCAGAAATTTGTGGTGGTTCCCGACCACAATATTAAGAACGACGGCCTGCTAGGATTCGATTTTGCGTCTAAGTTTTGTCTGACATTGCACGAAGGAATGTTCACGTTTTCAAAGGCGATAGCGAGGCCTAACAGTGCTAAACCAAACGAGCTAAGTATTTATAATATTGTTGAAGTCGGAAATAATATAAATGCTCCCCCGCAGTTTGTACCACTGATCGAGTCGATCATTTCTGTGTACAAGGTAGACGCATGACCTACTGAATGTCCCGTGCAGGTGAAGATTGTGCCAGGTGGCCAAATGAAGCCGTTCTGCCATCAACCAAGCCGTTGTACACCTGTGCATTGTGATGTCGTTAAGCAGCAAGTGGACGAGTGGTTACACGAGGACATACTGCGCAAGTCTACATCGAATTTTGCTAGCCGGGTGGTGATCGTCAAGAAAAAGGACGGCACGAGCATAGTATGTGCGGATTTTCGGCAGCTCAACACGATGGTGCTTAAAGACTGCTTCCCTGTACCGTTGATGGACGACGTTTTAGAAAAACTGCAAGCAGCAAAAGTGTTCGTCGTAATGGACTTGGAGAATAGTTTCCTTCATGTGCCTATTGAAGAGGGCAGCCGAAAGTATACAGCTTTCGTAACAAGAGATTTTGTAATTCACCAGCTGCATTCAATCGCTTTGTTAACTACATTTTTCAACATTTGATTGCCCAAGACATTATGCAGCTTAACATAGATGACATCATTATCTATGAACAATCAAATGAGGAAGGCATCAGTAAGCTGAAAGCAGTTCTGATAGAAGCTGCTAAGTATGATTTGAGAATCAAATCGAAAAATGTCATTTTCTTCAGAACAAGATAAGCTTACTCGGTCATACAGTCGAAGGTGGAAAGCTTTGGCCAGGGCAAGAAAAAACACATGCAGTTCAAAGGTTTGACAGTCCAAAGAACATAAAGGGTGTCCAATCCTTTTTGGGGCTCACAGGTTTCTTCCGGAAGTTTATCAAATGGCACATCCGTTGACAGATCTTTTAAAAAAGGATGCAGTTTTCAAGATCGAGGCAGCCGAGTTAAACGCCATTAATTTGTTGAAGGATGCTCTTTCAAATGAACCAGTGTTGCGTCTATACTGCAGAGACGTTCCAACGGAACTACATACAGATGCGTCAAAGGATTGATTCGGTGCAGTACTGCTGCAAATTCTCGATGGGCAACACCATCCGGTCTTTTACTGGAGTAAGAAGTCGTCGCCAAGTGATGAGAAGCGCCATAGCTATGTGCTCGAGGTAAAAGCTGCGTATTCCGTTATTACCTTCTTGGCATTCGGTTTAAGTTTATAATCGACTGCGCTGCTTTTACACAAACTGTAAAAAAGAAGGATATACCACGCGAAGTATCTCAATGGATTTTGGCGATGCAAGATTTCGATTTTCAAGTTGATCACCGACCTGGAGACAAAATGAAGCACGTCGACTGTCTTAGTCGATATGCCCAAGACGTTCTTATAATAGCATCGGAGATCTCAACGCGTATTAAAGCCGCTCAGCAGAAGGACGATTACATTAAGGCGATACTGGAAATAATGAAATCTCGTCCGTACGAAGGCTTTATACTTTAAGGTGGAATCCTTTACAAACACGTCGGGGGAAATAAACTGTTGGTTGTACCCAAGAATATGGAGCACGAAATTTTCGCAGATGCGCACAAAACTGGTCATTTTGCTTTGCAGAAAAAGACGCACGCCTTGCAACAAAAGTTTTGGATCCCACACATGGAAAGAAAAGTCGCCTAGATAATCAATACATGCATCAAATGTATTATAGTCAATAAGAAGCTAGGAAAACAATAAGGACATTTGTATTGCATAGAGAAAGGAGACAAACCGCTACACACTCTTCACGTCGATCATTTAGGACCCATGGACGCGACGACAAAACAATATAAGTTCATTTTTGGTATGGTAGATGGGTTCACGAAATTTGTATGGCTATTTACTACAAAGAGCGCAGGCACAGAAGAGGTGTGGAAGAAGGTCGAGAAGTGGTCCAACGTTTTAGGCCATCCATCGCGAATTGTAAGTGACAGAGGAGTCGCGTTTACCTCAAATAGTTTTGCTGATTACGTCAAGGACAGTGGGATTGAATTGAATATCGTTCGTCACAAAATGGGATATCAGAAATTTTCTGTCAGGGAAACCCTTTTGTCACTAGACTTTTACTTTGTAAAGAAGTTTTTTTTGAATATATCAGAAATTTTTGGAATATCATATGCTTCTTACATTGTAGCTTTGATATAAAATTATCGAAATGCTTACTTCAAATAAAAAATAAATAAGGCAGCTATATGATATAGTAAATTTTATATTGATTTAAACAAATTTTGGTCAGTATATATAAAAAGTCTTGCGGTATTTCCGCAAGCTTGTCTTTGCAAGCGCGTAGTTCTAGTTGTATTCGTCGCATCGGTTCACGCTAGAGCTTTTTGGAAAGCTCTTTTCACGCGCTAACACGTGTTTGATTTATTGTTGTTTGTTTTTAGTCGTTCGTGAGTTATAGCGTCGCAAACATGGAGCAAAATAAAGAGAAAATACGGCATATTTTACAGTACTACTACGATAAAGGCAAAAATGCATATCATGCTGCCAATAAAATTTGTGCAGTTTATGGACCCGATACAGTTTCCATTTCCACCTCACAACGATGGTTTCAATGTTTTCGTTCTGGTGCAGAGGTGATCGAAGATGCGCCACGGTCCGGAAGGCCTGTCGTCGAAAATTGCGATAAAATCGCTGAATTAATCGAAAGAGACCGGCATAGTAGCAGCCGTAGCATCGGCCAAGAGCTGGGCATGAGTCATCAAACCGTTATAAACCATTTGAAGAAGCTTGGATTCAAAAAGAAGCTCGATGTATGGGTGCCACACGACTTGACGCAAAAAAACATTTTTGCCCGTATGGATGCATGCGATTCGCTTCTGAATCGCAACAAAATCGACCCGTTTTTAAAGCGGATGGTTACTGGCGATGAAAAGTGGGTCACTTACTACAACGTGAAGCGCAAACGGTCGTGGTCGAAAAGCGGTGAAGCTGCCCAGACGGTGGCCAAGCCTGGATTGACGGCCAGGAAGGTTCTTCTGTGTGTTTGGTGGGATTGGCAGGGAATCATCCACTATGAGCTGCTCCCCTATGGCCAAACGCTCAATTTGGACCTGTACTGCCAACAACTGGACCGCTTGAATGCAGCACTCATGCAGAAGAGGCCATCTTTGATCAACAGAGGCCGAATTGTCTTCCATCAGGACAACGCCAGGCCACACACATCTTTGGTGATGCGCCAGAAGCTCCGGGAGCTCGGATGGGAGGTTTTTTTGCATTCACCGTATAGTCCGGATCTCGCATCAAGTCATTACCACCTATTTCTGTCCATGGCGAACGAGCTTGGTAGTCGGAAGTTGGCCACAAGAGAGTCCTGTGAAAATTGGCTCTCCGAGTTTTTTGACAATAGGGAAGCGAGCTTCTATAAGAGGGGCATTATGAAGTTGGCATCTCGTTGGGAACTCGTCATCGAACAAAACGGCGCATATTTGACTTAAATCGCATTATTATAACCAATTTTATGAACAACTGAAAATTCAATAAAAATACCGCAAGACTTTTTTGACATATTATATAAAAACAACCAAGATGCGTACGTTGGCAGATTGATATCTGATATCTTAAAAACAACAAAGTTTTCCACACTAAAACTTGATTTTTGACCGATCGTTCCATGGCAGCTATAGTGTACCGATTTGAACCAAATTTGGTCTGGATGTACAAATCCAATTTAAATGAATATTCCGTCAAATTGGTTGATGTTATAACTTGATGTTCATGTTATTTTTTTGATTTTTGACCGATCGTTTCTATGACAGCTACATGATAAGTTGACCGATTTAAACCAAATTTGGTTACGATGTATAAGACCAACTTAAATGAATATTCTGTCAAATTGGTTGAGACATCTTAATAAACAAAAAAAATGTTCATACTATAACTGAATTTTTGACCGATCGTTTGTACGATGTATAGAACCAACTACAATGCATATTCTGTCAAATGGGTTGAGATATCTTGAGAAACAAAAAAGTTTTTCGTTCTAAAGCTTGATTTTCTAATTAGTATGGTAAATATGGTACATAGTAAAATGTATATATTCAGTTAACAGGTAACATCTTCCAAACCTTTTCGCTGAATGATATGTGTTATATATCAAAAGACGCGAAATTGTATGTATTACAACATATTGAAATTTAATAAAAATCGCTAGAGCCGTTTTCTAGTAAATCGCCAAAATGTAAGCTTTTCACCTGTAGCATGTTACCTGCTCACTTTGCAAACAAATATTCAAGGCACGTCTAAAAGCCCTTAAAGATACCTTTCTAACGACATATTAAACATCTGTAGCTTCTTCGGATTGGAAACTATGGGTGTCAAATTTATAGGGTTTTAGATTTTTCCCGCTAAACTAAGTCGTAAACCAACAATTCTAGATTTCTAAACATTTCCTCATCAAAAAATCTAAGCTTTTTTAGCGCTTAAATACAAGCAGACAAGCAGACAGACAAACAAACTTTTCATCTCATTTTGAGAAGGCCATTAAAAAGTTCAAATGAATATATATTTTAAGCCAAATGTCGGATTGGAATGATCGAGGTACCAATCGACGCGTATTTTTAAAAATTATAAAATGTAACCAAAAGGCTCCAACGGTCACCACTAGCTGCAATCATTAAAATTTCGCCCCTCCCACTTACACCCCCATATCTTACGAACCAGGTGAGTTACCAAAAGTCTTAGTATGCACTTTTGCTAGTTAACGTCATACCTTTCGATCGGTATATAACTCGACCTGATCGGACAGTCGTAGCAAACTTTCCATTCTTCGCAGACTGCCTCCGCAGTATTGCTAGCCGCCTTTTGCACACTTCGTGTTGCTTTCGTCACTAGCGCGGACTGCCGTCGGCAGTGATTATAATTATGATACATATTTATCCATTCAGTTATAATTAGCAAAGAATTATACATAAATTACAGAAAGTACTACAGGATCCAACTTACGTGTGTGTAGCCAATTAGTTTTGTCGCCTTTGAAGCTTTCATTCGGCTCGGCTGTTGATATTGATCAAGAATATTGACCTATACTTTATGGGGTCTGCAACGCCTCCTTCTTCGTGTTACATACATGTACACAAAATCAGATTCAACTCTTTTTGCTCATTTTTAATTCGCTCAGAGTATAAAAATAACAACTATAGGAGTATCCGTTACATAACTCATTACAATGTGATAGTTATAAAAAAAAAATGATATGACCAAACTCAACGGTTTCCCCCTATTTCGGATCCTAGGAATCAAACTGCATGGTTTCATACAAAAAATGTTATTTAAGTTTTTGGTCAAGTTTGCCACGCTTAGGGAAATATAACATTTTTGTTCGGTCTCTAACTTCCAAGCATGTTTATCCATGCTTCAGCTACAGGTTTTATGAGCAAGCCAACCACGAAAATTGTGTTTTGGGGCTCTTTTGTAGAAAAAATCAAACATTTACCACAATTTTCTTACGTTGTTTCTAGAAAAGTAATATATTCACAGAATTTTTTAAAATCAGAATTAAATGAATAGGGCAAGTGATTGTAACAATAGCTGCAACTTATTTAATAATATATTATCATATTTTTGAATGCTATAACTCAAATATATTTGGGAATTGTTATTTGACATTGTTAAAAGATGTTACAAATTATTACAGTTCAATAAACTCAAATCGAACAACGCAATTCCAAAGAATAATCATAATAAAATGTACATACTTAATTTTAGATTCAGGACAAATATTTTGCGTCTAATTAAATCGAGTTTAGCAAGTTTTATATTTTTTTTAAATTATTTGAATTGGTTTCCATAATGCGCAAAAACACATTGAAGTATGACGATGAATGTACATATGTACATATGTAAATACATACAATGTATATAAAAAATTTCAAAACATATATGTATGTATATATTCCACACTGTGATGAACAAATTCCCAATATGAGAGATTGGATGAAGTATCTATAGCTTGATATTCAACCGATCGTTCCAATTAAAGTCAGCTCAGCACAGGGTATAAAAATCATGATACACACAGCAAATTCATGGCAAGCCGTCCGATCTAAGTAGCTTTCACAATGCTTTTTCAACTGCTTACCTCTACCGGGAATAAATTACGGGGTATCAGATTGATATTGATTTATCAGAAACAAACGCAATTTGGAAACTAGAATATGTAAAAATTTGTATAAATAATTAATTTGCATTTACATATGCAAACATTTTCCTGTACATCGTCCCACACTTACATCTTGCTGTAAATGATGCACAAGTAAATAATACAAGCATGGGTAAATGTAAATACTCCCCTACATAGATGCTGCCTAAGTATTTATTATGTAAATATACATTTGTACATGCATACATAAGCCACCACCTGTTGTGGATTATTATAAGATTGAGAGCTTTTATCTTGCATGAACTTTTTATATGTAGTTGTAGTCGTATCGACTTACATATATACAGACATTCATAAATATGCTCATATTGGTTGAGCTACAACAACAACAAGTGCTCAAAGAACGGATTTGTGTCTTTGCCGTTGTTCTCCGCTATTTGCATTGCTCAGTCAACTAGTCCGCCCAGCCATATAACCATTGAATGACACTTGTCTCGCTCTTACGAGTATTGTTGCCGGCATTTGCCAAAAACAGCTGAGTCCGCGCTCCATAGAACCAGCTGCTTTGTGTTTATATTTTTTTGTGAGAAAACCAGCGCATGCGCCGATCGTGCAGCACGAAGCAAAGCTTCGGCTCTGTAGCGCTTATAAAATTGTGGTTTGTCGCTTGCCGATTCAGTCGTCTAACGGAGTTCGAAGAAGCTGGGCAGCAAAGTTCTGGCGAGCTTTTGGCAAGAAAGCTGCAGCCGTCTATTACATCGTTGTTTAATTTTTACGCGAACACAAAATCGTTTCAATGCAAGCAAGCATAAACAAGTGCGTTTGAAAGTGTTGCGCGAAAATTTTAAATTGATATTTATAAAGTGCACAGAAATAGCAGTAAATAATATAATAATATTAATAATAATAATAATAATAATAATAATAATAATAATAATAATAATAATAATAATAATAATAATAATAATAATAATAATAATAATAATAATAATAATAATAATAATAATAATAATAATAATAATAATAATAATAATAATAATAATAATAATAATAATAATAATAATAATAATAATAATAATAATAATAATAATAATAATAATAATAATAATAATAATAATAATAATAATAATAATAAAAAAAGAAAAATAACGATTTACACATCAACAGGCAATCCTATTTATTAACCACTTTTAAAGTTTTCTTGCAGTGTTCTCAGACGTGCAAAAAAAGCCAGTGAAGTGTTAAACAAAAAACAGCAATAATAATAATAATACAAAAAATACCTCTGCAGTATACATACGTACATTCACATGTACATACATATGTTTGTGTGTACATAGTACTTGCGAAACATTTAGCTACGCCTGAACAAAAGAACTGAGGTACGATTATTTATTATTGTTTGTATTTGTTATTATTATTTATTTGCGTTCTTTTATGCAAATTGAATTAAGCAATTAAACAAGAAAAAACTAACTCACGTTGTACGTTTAGATTTTTCGACATTAATTTTGTAGATTGCCTCATAAAGCCGCAGTCAAGTCGATTGCAAAACTTTCCTATGTGCAATAATTAAAATTTACCAATTCTCATTTCGCTTTGACTTGGTATTTGGCATTTGCACCAGTTTATAGGATTTTTGTTATTTTATTTTCATAGTATTCGTATTTGTTAAACTTTTCAGTTTGCCGGCGCGGGAAATGGAATGAAAGCTAAAAAAGTTTCAATAATATATACGCATAAACATACATATGCTGAAATACTCTGCTTTGACTCCCACTTATACACTTGGACGTTTAATTGAACAAAATAAAAAAAAATGCAAAAGCAGCAGCGTAAACAGCGCATACAGAGTCAACAAGAACAACAACGTCAACAATCATAGGCAGCAAGCAGTATACACTTACAGTAAGCAGTAAACACAGCTGCATTGAGTTGAATTGTTGCTGTTGTCGTTTGCTGGTCTTTAAATTTGATTTTCATTAGGCCTTCAAACGGTTTACAATAGAACTCATTGCCAGTGGGTTCAGTTTAAGAAAAATGTGTGAGAAGTCTAAGCACACTATCATGTGGGCATGTTCTCCTACTATTCAATCATCTTGATAATATGTATGTATAAGTATGTTTACTTCTAAATTTGTATAAATTTTTTTAAAACTTAAATTAAAAAAAATTATTTTATTATTTTTTTTTTTTAAATTAATTTTATATGCTGACCAAATTTGTTTCAAATGTGTCCATTATATCATATAGCTGCCATATGAACGATTAGTCGAAAATCTTACCTTTTCATGCTTCTTGGCGCGGTCCAGGAATAGATTTAAAATCATGGTTTCTTGGTGAAAAAAATCTATGCACACTAATGTCCATACATTTCTGTAAATAATATTTTGCTTTTTAATAACTTGAAATTTTTAAAAACTGAATTGTTGTACCGATACTTGCACTAGAACCGATAAAGCATAATTGAAATAGAACCTTTAACCAAAATACCCATTTCGGAACGTACCGGTCCCGATATTTGTTTTGATTTTCTTCCTTTTTTATTTATTGGTTAAGACCAAAATAAAAAAAAGGAAATTAATGTAAATGGTTGAAAATGGAGGGATGCAACACTTTACTCTTTGTACTACATATGTACTAGTATAGTATTTGGATGTATATAAAGCAAAATAGGGATTCCCGAGACAATGGCGAATATTTTTCATGTATCAAATACCAGGTAACAGTTGGAAAGATTCCATAATGTTGTTAAAAGAGATTTGTCTCATAGCGCAATGTCCTCTATTCAAAAGTAGATACATACATAGATGAAAGTAAAAGTAAATAAGCTCTCTGTATGTGTATGTCCATTCACATACATAAGTAGTTATATACGTTTACACATCTTTGTAGATTTTAAGCCGAATTAGTGTGGCACTGATTGCAGTGACCAACATGTTTAGGCTGGCTTTTGCAGGATTGAATCCTGCTGATGTGCTTTGATTGCCTCAAACAACACGGAAATGCAATAAAATGCAGGAGACGTAAAGGATATGAGAAATATGCGGCTGATTTGAAGTTGACTCTTCGTCGAGTATAAGCTGTTTCTGTTAAGAGTATTTCTATTCAATAGTAGCTCAGTTTTTCTCGAGATATCAAACGTGCAAAACTTTCGCCAATGGATCTGAAAATAAAGAGGAAATAATTCATCTGTTTGTCGTCGTCGATTGTGAGCTTTTTATGAGATTCAGACATGCAAAACGCTCGCTAGAGTCTCCGAGAACAGACAGAGATCGAATCATCTGTCCCTTAGTTTCGCATATGATCTGATTTTAGCCCGCTTTAAACTCGACTACGAGTGTTTAGCGACACTTCAGCCATCGCCCATTCTTTGTCCACAACTTGCCAGTTTCCGGTTTTAAGCCCATTTATGAACATTTGGCGAGATGCCTGCTTAAGGCTCGCCGATTGGTCCACTGGGTAACAATAAATCAATTCAATAACTATTTCGAATAAATATAAAATGATAAATGATTATTCGGGAATAATCAGTTTCTTTATTTTTAAACAGTTTAAAATAAAGTAGATTTTCAGAAACACACATTTATATGTTTGATAAAAATTAACATTTATTGTTCTCTACATTGAACTGGCTCTCATAGAAATTCATAACAGTTTATTTCTGCTTTCTGATCATTGTAAAATGTTGAGATGTTGTTATACACTGTGTGGATGCTATACTGAAAATTACCCTTAATTTACAGCGATTGTTTACTTGTTGCGTAAGTTAATAGTATGTTTACGACTTGGTATTCTCATTTCATTAATTTACTTAGCTATGAAATATCCTTGTATTGATATGTGCATTGATACATTCAACACGAGGAAATACAGAAATTCTTTCGGGAATAATGTTGAACACTCGTGTCACTTTTTAAAACTGATACCATCGAGTACAGAGCAATATCTAAAAACGTGGTTTTATTCGATGATGGAATGATTTTATTAAAGAAAAAGTTGACCTAGTCTCTCTAACGAAATCTGTTCAGAGTGCAACAACTGTTGACAAAAGCACAATTGGAACATCTACTTGGTCACTAGTTGAGTTACTTTCAAGATGTTTACGACAGTAGCTTCTGGCAGACAATACTACTAGCTCGTACACTGATAAAAAAATGGTTTAAAATCATGATTTTGGGCTCTGAACTAAGAATTTTGGTGTAAAAAATGGGTCGAGAACATACAATTTTTAAAGTTAGAAAACATATCTTGATTTTAAGAACATTTCAAATTAGAATTAGTTCTTGTTTTTAGACAAAACAGTCTAAAATTCTTAACCCAAACAAAAATAAGGCAAGTGTGTTTTAATCTTTACATTTTTTGTTTTGATATATATTACTTTTTTTATGATTTACTTTTTTTTTATAAATATTCCGATTATATGTTTTTCCCTGGCAGAGCAGGACGAAGTGTGCAAAAGGCGACTAGCAATATATACACGAAGAATGGAAAATTTTCTACGACTGTATGATCGAATTGAGTTATATACCGATCGAAAGGTATGACTTTCTCAATTAAAAGTGCATACTAAGACTTTTAGTAACTCACCTGGTTCATGGGATAAGTGGGAGGGTAAAAGTTTTAATGATTGCAGCTAGTAGGGCTGAGTCGATTGGTACCTCGATCATTCCAATCCGACATTTGGTTCAAAATATATGTATATTAATTTAAACTTTTTAATGGCCTTTTCAAAATGAGATGAAAAGTTTGTTTGTCTGTCTGCTTGTCTGTTTGCCTGATTGTATCAAAGCGCTAAAAAAGCTTAGATTTTTTTATGAGGAAATGTTTCTTATCAGAAATCTAGAAATGTTTGTTCAACGACTTTAGCGGGAAATAGCTAGTTTAGCGGAAAATTGCTAAAACCCTATAAATTTGAAACACCCATAGTTTCCAACCCGAAGAAGCTACAGATGTGGTCTATATGTCGTTAGGTATTTTTGAGGGCTTTTAGACGTGCCTTAAATATTTGTTTACAAAGTGCACAGGTAACATGCAGGTAACACAGGTAAAAATAGTTTTTTTTTAGCTTACATTCTGGCGATTTACTAGAAAACGGCTCTAACGATTTTATTAAATTGCCAAACTTTTTTTTTTATAATAATTTACATTTTAAATTTAATATTGTTCGTCACAAAATGGGATATCAGAAATTTTGGGGCAGGGAAAGACTTTCGTCACTAGACTTTTACTTTGTAAAGAAGTTTTTTTTATTCTTAGTATTCACAATTTGGTCTTATTTTAAGAACAAAATATTTAAGGTGAATGTTCTTGATTTTAGAAGTTTGTCCTTTTTTTTCTGTGTACAATGAACAGCAACACAATTATTGCTTACTTTTAAATCATATACCAAAACAATAAACTTTATGATATTCTTGAAAATAACGAGTAAGACGTGATTTGGAGACGAGTGCTAAATACTTTCGATTTTTCGATTATATTATATTTAAGTCATTATTATAATCGTGCAGTCAAAACAGAATAAAGTTTAATATGTAAGCCGGGTATTGTAATTGTAAAAAAAAAATAAAATGTAATTTTATGGAAATATGAAGAAAAAAAATAATAATAAATGAGGTACGTGTGAAGATTTTAAGGTAATAAAAAAATAATTAATTTTCTTTATGATTGCTTCATTATTAGCTTCAGTTATTAATACACATAAAGTTGAAGATATACATTGATATAGATAAAGAAACAGATACCAGATGGTTGCAGATAAAGATATTGATATACTCGATCATTTTGATATAGATATAGATATAGGGACTGGTTCAGTTACAGCTCATTTGACCCTGTACATTTTTATACCCTGTGCCCATTAAAATTGGGCAAAAAATGATATAATGGTTTCTTTGGAATGTATGTAACAAGCAGAAGGATGCGTGGCAGAACACATAAAGTATATATATTCTTGATCAGTATGAACAGCCGAGTTAGAGTTAGAATGTCCGTCTGTCTGTCCCTCCGTCCTTCCGTCTGTTTGAACGCCTCAATCTCAGAGACTCCAAACTTGTTATGACGGTTCCTGTATACAAGGCGCAGATCAAATTTGTTTCAATTTTTGAATCGGACCACTATATCATATAGCAGCCATAGGAACGATCGGTCCAAAAAATAAGTTTTAGTATGAAACAATTTTTGGATTCCTGAGATATTTCAACCAATCTTACAGAATAAGTATCTGTGTTGGTCTTACAGCTGCTATAGGTCAAACATAAAGTATTAGAATGAAAAACTTTTTTTGGTATTAAGATATCTGAACCAATTTACCAGAATTTGCCATGTTGGATTTATACATCCTGACCATATTTGATTTAAATCTGTTCTCTATATCATGTATCTATCATTGGAAAAATCAGTTGAAAATGTAATACAGTGCATTGCAAGGGCATCAAATCTTCGGCGTGTTGAAGAGTATACAAGTGCCTGGGCACAGGGTATCCTTCGGTCGAGTGCGCTTGACTGTAGCCGCACACTATAACATGTATAAAAAATAAAGAGAAATTGTTTAACAATAAATAAGCTATAACATTATAAGCTAAAACATTAACTAACAAATCTGCGTTTAATTTGTATACACAGATGTGCTTAATTCAAATACTCTTACATATATAAAATGCAACTATCTTCAGTTAATTTTTTGGATGCCACATAGGAATTATTCAAAAATATAGAAACGCGTATATGTTGCACGAGCATATTTAGATAGTGAGTTGAAATAAAAAAAGCGGAAAAAAGAAGGGCGCAGGACAATGACAATTGTTCGTTAGCCGTTAACAGATAGGGAACAGTTATAGGGAAACATTCGCAAAATAGAAGGCTAATGGATGGGATATTCGGCTGGCTGGCTGACTGGGAAACAGATGGGATGGGCAAAGCATCATGTCTCATGTCTGTCCGATTGTCCTTTTGGCTGTCTGTCTGACAGTTAAGTACTGTTTATATAACAGATACTCGGACTTATTTAAATGCAGAGAGAGAGAATGAGAGAGAGACTGAGAGAGAAAGAGAGTGACAGAGAGAAAGAGAGGCATGGCTGTCAGTTCCTGACAATTAGTGTTGCCGATGTAGCCCTTCTCCTGAGGAAACTGTACTTTTTAGAACTACTTATTTCAGTCATTTAAATATCATACATTCCCTATCCGGAAATCTATCCTATATTGTAAATGCAAAAATTAATCAATTTAAAAAGTGAAAATCACTTTCCTCAAATGAAACTGGACAAATATGTAGAATGATTCCCACAAATGCATCAAATGCTAATAAAGAAGATAGTTTTCTTATAATAATAATCAACACTTAAAGAAAAGACATTTGTCTTATGTTCTGTCCTTTGTTTTTATTTTTTTCAACCTTTTTTATTGTAATTTTCTCGTCAGTTTGTCCTTTTTTAAGAGTTGTTGCCATCACTGCTCTTAATTTTAGTTGGAGTCAGAGCAAGACATACATATGTATGTAGGGAAGAGAATTGAACTCTATTGCTCCAAATGCTACAGAAAATATTATTGAGAAAATGCGAAGATCGACGTTGATCATTATGGTGATGTTTCTACTGTAACAGAAACTGCAATCAGCAAGATGTCACACACGGCATTGGTGGAAAGGGATTTTACACGCGTTGAATTTTGCTAATGCTCTCTGTCGCCAGTTGCAGTTGTTATACCGTGGAGGCAGCGCCATGTTGCAATTATTATTTCCGGCTCGGAGCGAAAAATAAAATGAGCAGGAAGCGACACACGCCACCCGACACACGCCTCAGTACAGGCGTGTGAAAAAATGGGAAATGGAGGCGCACGGAGGCGCCTGCCACAAAGGGGAGGCCCAACCTCAATTCAAACCCACATTCAAGCCATCATCAGCACCCAAAAGTGTTCCAGCGCAGCGAGCAGCACCGTTTCCGCTTTTGTTTGTGCGCGACGCATAATTTGCGAGACAAACATGCAAAAATGCCAGCAGTCAAAGCATATACATGTACATCCAAACACACAGATACACAAATGCACAGATACGCAGATACACAGATACTCACACACAGACATTTTTATGCAGACACATTGGCGCACAATTCCCCAGCAAGTTGAAGTGCAAAGTGGAGTCGAGGCCAGGGACTGATGTGCGCTTCAAGACGTAAAGTTTATCTAGTGCTTAGGCGTCCGGCCACCGATGCCGCGTCCTCGTTGCAGCGGATAAGCACAGGGCCACAGGGGCGCTGAGGGGCACATTGCTCGTTTCGGGCTGGGTTCATATGGCGTTAGTGCGGCCTCCTGTTTTCTAGTTTACTGTAAAGGCTTTTTAGGCGTTTCTGGCTTGTTTACGGTTATAAGTTGATTTCCGAAATGAAATTTTCCAAAGGGGATTTGTTGGTGGCGTTTTTGGACACTTTCTACATTCAAAAGCAACCGCAACAGCAGAAAAAATAGATTTTCCAAATAGTTGCAACGTAAGTTCTTTTTTCATGCCTCACCCAAGACTGCAGTTTTTTTCCAAGAAACCGGATGGATGCAGCAAAACTTTTGCCTTTTTATACCCGTTACTCAAGCTTAAGACTATATATATTGTATTGACTATAATAGCTAGAGCAACCAAAATTTGCCCACAGGTTTCTTCGAATGTGGAGCAGATAAAGTTTATGTAAAATTTATCCGCCCCAGAATTTCATTAATCAATCAACCAAATTTAGCAGTCAAACCGATAGGAAACTATGTCCGGTTGTCTTTCAGTCTGTTTGAACGCGTTGATATCAGAGACTATAAGAGGTAGAAACTTCAAACTTGGTACGTAGGTTCCTTGATATCGAATGCATATGAAGTTTGTTTTTTTATTTATTTTCGTTTTAGTATGAAAAACTTTTTTGTTTATTAAGGTATTTCAACCTTTTTTGCGCACTTTTAATGGGTCCAGGGTATAAAAAACAGTAGAAACATTATTTATTATTTAACATTACCAATTCTGTATATATTATTGTATGTTATACACATTATATATTTTTGTATGTCTATACATAGAAATATTGATAAACTTCAAATTTAGACAAATATATATCTAGCAAGAAATTTTCAGACGGTTTGAAACATTCCAAACTCCAAAAAATGTATGGAGTTTTGGGAGATTTTCGCTTGGATTCGTTTTCTGTGGCATCCCTAATACCCTCTTAATTTAAATTTATCCCAATTCAGGGTACGATAATTACTATTAAGATTAAATCAAACATGTTGAAAGAATATCGTACTTAAAGTAACGAAAATGAAAACAGGTAAGGTCCAGTTCAATTCAGTAGCAAATTTACTTTTAGATAAATTTTAGAACATCTATTCTCCCAAAGTGCGTGTGCAAGAGGTTTTTTTTGTCACCGCGGTCACATCGCCGTCATCAACTCTGTATTCAGGCAACGATACCCGGAGAAACCAAGGAATACAACATAATTGTAATTTACGTAATTGTGCCCCCAAAGCTGAATGACAAATGAGCAGAGGAAAACTCGACCGGACAACGGGTCATTGAGAAGAGTTTGTTAGTCAAATTGTAGTCGAACCACGAAATATAAAGCGGGTTGTACTCGTACTTGACAAACATAACACAAAAGGAAAAAGCCAAAATAAACAGAGTGTACATAGACTTGTACAATGTATATGAGTGTTTGTATGGACTTGCTTGCATATACATTTATATATGTATATATATATGTATATATATATATATATATATATATATATATGGCTTCCGAGTTGTGTTCCTATGTGTTGTGTCTCTTAGAAATTTTTCGCAGTCAACCCTTAATGGTTCAGTTAAAGACAAAGCTTTTATGCATTTTTGTACTATCGGTTTTTTGTTCTTAAATTTTAATATGCACTGTGTAAATCTATACTTACATACGTGGACAGTTAAATAGCACCAATCTAAACATTTTATTTACGCTCGATTATTATGATTTCTAAAAATAATAAACTCGAATGTTTATTGCACTCTTCCATATGATACACAACTAAAATATTAAACGTTATCTTTTTATACCCTGTGCCCTTTAATGTGTTCTTGATCAGTAGCAACAGCCAAGTCGATTTAGCAATGTCCGTCTGCCTGTCCGTCTGTTCGTCCACCCGTTTGTTTGAACGCGTCGATCTCAGAGACTATAAGAGCTAGAGAGTTTAAACTGGGTATGTAGGGATTCGGAGCCCTCTTGTTTCTATTTTGTTTTACAAGCAATGCAGTAAGTAAGCTGAGTTTATTTTTTCGGAAGAAAGTTGTTCCTATGACAGCTATATGATATAGTGGTCCGATCGAAAATTTAAAACAAACTTGATCTACGTGGGGTTTATAGAAGTCTGTGTACCAAATTTGGGTGCTCTATCTCTTATAGTCTTTGAGATCTAGGCGCTCACACGGACGGAGAATATTGTGGTAACATCTGTGACAATAACCATGGTTGGTTGCCTTCACCTTCTTCCACTTTGCACTTGGCCCCACTGTTTGCCACTTGAGCCAAGTCCCCGCCTATGTTTACGCCTACGCCTACGTATATGGCAACACACATCTTAGACAAACTGGTTGTTGCAGATGCCATTTTTCTTGCCTTGCGTATTGTCAAGTATTTAAATGCTGCAATTCGAGCTTTGTCCCCCGTTGCAAGCACTTGGAATGTGTGCCGCCAGAGCACCCATTACATTTGTGGCCATTGTTTGGCACTGAGGCTATTGTTGGGAAAAGGGCTTAAACAGATTTTGCTGTTTATGTGTGTACACTATATACGCTCAAACACATACATGTCTATCCCTATGATTCTTAGCCACATTTTTGTTAGTCATCTATCTCTCAGACTGTGCTTAGTCAGCCATACCATATGCAGGTAAATAATGATTTCCTTCTCGTCTGCGTAATGGCTGCACTTGGCCAACTTTACTATTGCGAAACTTTCCGAATATTATATTTTGAGTTAGAAAATGTTCCTGATCGTCCTGACAACATTCAAGATCCTATTTGATCTTATTTGAATGTTGATTCTTATTGAATATTCTTTTCGATAGTAAGACAATAAGAAAATGTAAGCAATGTGTACAGTCAAATATTGTAAAAATAATAAATTTGAGTTTTATACGTCTTTTTCAATGCTTTAAGCATTTCGTGACAACATTCTACATATGTACATACCTTCCGCTAGGCTATACAAAATTTTCATCACGAGTATATACTAAACCACTAATTAATGCTTTTCTCTGGATCGAAGTCCTCCCCTATGAAGTGTGTACATGTACAAATCTAATTACCCATTTCCACTGTACAGGGAAAAAATAAGTCTTATAATGTTATTGTGGGGTCTTGAATTAGTTATTAATTCAACTCAATTTTCTTTGGCTTTCAAAAAAGTAAAAAAAACTCTGCTCTAGGTAACAACGACGCTTTCTGATGGTTTTTGCTCAATACATGAATGTTTAATGTGCGGTCTGAGTATTTTTTCGAAAACCACGAAACCAAATAAGACCATCGATTATATTTACATAAATAAATATATATTTTATATCCATATATGTATATGTAAACAAGTGTGCACATGAATATCAGCAATTGGTTAAGGTGATTACACAAATTCGATTTAATTGTGACTTCCACATAATTATTATACATGGAATGTCTACAAGGTGACCCTTCAGTTGTGTTGCCTTATTCTAATGTCAAGTCTTTTGTGTGTATTTATAATAAAATTAACTCATTTGCTTGTTTGTCCGTTGATCTTAAGGTCAGCTCTCCCTGCAGGCAGCTTAAATGGTATCTTATCTTCCATATTTAAAAGTGAGTTAATTTGGAAACCAGTTAAAATGTTGCTGTCGATACTGAATCATAAGCTTCAAATTTAACTGATCTACAGATAATTACAAGTACAAAAAAGAAAATTAATAACAATCTGTCGTTTAAAAGTAATACACCACATTGAAGTTAAAAAAAATTAGCAAAAATTAAATAATTGTCTCGTCATAAAAGGCGTCAATTGCAATAACAATGCAACTGCAGTAAGAGAATTATAAATAAGGCAAGCGAAACCGAAAAGATAATGCCAAACCGCTTAAAACCAAGGTTCTGAGACCAAGGCCAATAATAATTAACGTAATGAATCACAAGAAAGTGTGCTAGATGTAAGAGACAGACTAGCAGATACCCTGCCTAACATGCAGTGCATATACAAGTAGTTCTAAACTTATTGCAGTTTCTTCTTCATTTTAGTTTAGCACTATTGAGGATAGTTATTACAAATTCTGGGAATAATGCAATTAGAGAAAACTGCTCTGAAGTTATAATATTTATACTCTGATTTAACTATTTTATTCTATGATTTACCGTCGAATATAGAATTAGGCAATCTAAAGTGTGTTCACTTTAATTATAAAATAAATATGAATATAGTTCATTTAATTGGATGTCATATTAAATTTAAAATCTTATAAATTAATTAAATATTCCGAAATAATTAAAATTACTAATATAATAATATTTAAATATTAAATTTTAAGCGCAAGCTTCAGCACAAAAACCAATCAAAGTAAGAGAAAATGATTTATCGTTGAAATAAATAATAAAATTTAATATTTATCACTTTGATTTTACTAATTTCATATAAACTGTTAGATTTATGCTTTTAGTTAAATAAATTGGTTTTATAAATTTTATTTTGTTAAGTTTAGTATTTTGTATATGGTAGAATAAAATAAGACTTTCTTTATTATACTTTACGCTCTGTCACTGAGTGTAGTAAAGAGTCATGCATTCATGAATTTTCTATTTTCATCGGGCCATGTTGAGATAAAGCAACATTATAGTTTGCTTAGAAATCAATACAAAACAAGGGGTCTCCGCCCCCTGCTCGCTTCGCTCGCCTACCCCCGGCTCGCTTCGCTCGCGATACAGTCGACCATACTCGACTGTCGGAGACCCCGTACTTGGTATGAAAAAAGCAAAGACTGGTGAAAATTAATTTAAATTTTAGTTAAACATTGATTCGTCGTAGGGTTTTATATTTAAAAACATCAAATAATCAATGTAAAGTCGAATAGACATATGCGTTAGAGAGAGCGAGACAACAATATGTGTATTTCCAAGATCGGTTAAGCACACGCATACACACATATGTAAGCACGAGCCAAAACAAAACAATTTTCTAGATTAGCATTTATAAATATGAACATGCCGGATTATAAGCACGACAAATAGCTAAAATCAGCTGAATTTAAAAAAGGAGTTGACACAGCCGGGATTTGAACCCGCAACCCAATATCAAAATAGGATTCGAAAGTATGGGGACTCAACCCAATGAGCCATCATCTAATATATTTCGAAATTGCTTGTTAATTAATCTTATTGAAAAATTAATTAAAAATTGTATAATAACATCAAATGTTAATGTATATGTCAATATAATATCAATAAGACATGACAATATAACATTAATTAATAAAAAAAAAAAAAAATTTGCCCGAGGCAGGATTCGAACCTTCGACCTGCGTGATAGCATAAAATTAGATAAATTCAGCGACTTAGCACAGTACGCCACGAAGCGCACCAACATTCGTCTGCCAAATTTCAGATTTGTTAACAGCATTCTTCTGCTATTATTTATGATTACTGCCAACCCTCACACAATTAAACAGCTTAACTTATTATTTTAATATCTTCGCTATTTACCGTCCGATCGCAATGAAATTTATCTAGACAGGTCGTGGACTATCTACGCTTCATCTATGCAAAATCTGCAGTTTCTAGCTTTCAAACTGTTCTTGTAATTTAGAAATGAAATTTTAAATTTGGATTTTGGGGCGTTAAAGGGGGCGTGGCAAAATTCTAAAACAAACTTGATCTGCTTGCAATATAAATGAACCTAGATGCCAAGTTTGGTGTCTCTAGCTCTTATAGTCTATGAGATCTCGATTTTCATACAGACGGACGGACGGACAGACGGACATGGCTATATCGACTCGGCTGTTGATGCTGATCAAGAATATATATACTTTATTGGGTCTGCCACGCCTCCTTCTGCCTGTTACGCACATTTTTTTTGAAACAAACTTAATAGACCCCTGTACTTTTTTTTAAGTACGGGGTCTAAAAAATATTCTTCACCGGAAGATACATTTTATTGGAAAATGCTTTGAACCAGACAGCTAGTGTGTATTCAAAGCAACTAATTCTTTTATAACAAGTAGAAGAATTTGTACAAATTAATACTCTGGTATTAGATTTATTAGCTCAAATGTTTATCGGCGGACTGACAGACGCAGTCCTAGTGTTATTGAAACATTTGCTACAAGTATTTTCTTGGTCTTGTCTTTTTGGCTTACAGGAACAAGGCGAAACAACGCATGCATAATTAATTTATAAATTGTAAGGACAAGAACGTCTTACCATGTTTCCACTACCGCACTGTTAACTGGTCTAACATGTCTCTGATGGTTATCAACTTCATGGTGGAATGAGGGAATTGATACCATTCTCATCTTGCTTGTCGCATGTCCTCATTTGACAGCTGCCTCGTCTCGCGTTGACGTTGCTTTAATTGATAAGCAACGCCGCCTGCTTGTCTCAATGAAAACCAAATTGAATTAAATACTCTTTCAAATGTACAGACCAGTATGACCGCTGCGGTCGAGAGTACAGGACTCCTTGATACTCTGTAAATGCTATAACCTCACTAATAAACAAGCACGTCTGGAGGCACTCGAGAGTCTTCTTCTTTTCTTGCTTATTTTTTTTAGACCCCGTACTTAAAAAAAGTACAGGGGTCTATTAAGTTTGTTTCAAAAAAAATGTGCGTAACAGGCAGAAGGAGGCGTGGCAGACCCCATAAAGTATATATATTCTTGATCAGCATCAACAGCCGAGTCGATATAGCCATGTCCGTCTGTCCGTCCGTCCGTCCGTCTGTATGAAAATCGAGATCTCAGACTATAAGAGCTAGATTCATCTATATTGCAAGCAGATCAAGTTTGTTTTATAATTTTGCCACGCCTCCTTTAACGCCCTAAAATCCAAATTTAAAATTTAATTTCTAAATTACAAGAACAATTTGAAAGCGAGAAACTCCAGATTTTCCACAGATTAAGCGTAAATAGTCCACGATCTGTGTAGAAAATTGCGATCGGACGGTAAATGGCGAAGATATTAAAATAATAAGTTAAGCTGTTTAATTGTGTGAGGGTTGGCAATAATCATAAATTAATAGCAGAAAAAATCTGTTAACAAAGCTGCAATTTGGCAGATAAATGTTGTAGCGTTCCGTGGCGTACTGTGCTAAGTCGCTGAATTCATCTAATTTTATGCGTTCACGCAGGTCGAAGGTCGAGTCCTGCCTCGGGCAAATGGTTTTTTTTTTTATTAATTAATGTTATATTGTCATGTCTTATTGATATTATATTGACATATACATTAACATTTGATGTTATTATACAATTTTTAATTAATTTTTCAATAAGATTAATTAACAAGCAATTTTGCAATATATTAGATGATGGCTCAACAGGTTGAGTCCCCATACTTTCGAATCCTATTTTGATATTGGGTTGCGGGTTCAAATCCCGGCTGTGTCAACTCCTTTTTTAAATTCAGCTGATTTTAGCTATTTGTCGTGCTTATAATCCGGCATGTTCATATTTATAAATGCTAATCTAGAAAATTGTTTTGTTTTGGCTCGTGCTTACATATGTGTGTATGCGTGTGCTTAACCGATCTTGGAAATACACATATTGTTGTCTCGCTCTCTCTAACACATATGTCTATTCGACTTTACATTGATTATTTGATGTTTTTAAATATAAAACCCTACGACGAATCAATGCTTAACTAAAATATAAATTAATTTTCACCAGTCTTTGCTTTTTTCATACCAAGTACGGGGTCTCCGACAGTCGAGTATGGTCGACTGTATCGCGAGCGATTCGAGCCGGGGGTAGGCGAGCGAAGAGAGCAGGGGCGGAGCCCCCTTGTTTTACCACAAAATGATAAAATTATGTAACCAGTGTTCAAAAAGAACACCTGAAATTGTTTACAAATTTTTTTTTATAATTTTTCAGGAAGGTATCCAGCTCATACTTCTTCATTATACCCTATCATTCACGTTTTAAGGCGTTCGAAGAGTATTTTTGAAAAAATTGGAAACACTTAACTTCATTTTTTTACTGCCTAGTTAAGGTCACAATTAACTCATATATCAACAGAAAGAGACAAGAATATAATTTTTGTCAAAGTAACCATTAGTATAAGTTTGGTTGAGATTTCTTAAGAAAGAAAAACAATTTTCATACTAAACGATAATTTGCATCCGATAATTTGTAATTCAAATTTTGTCAGGATATTAGAGACAGTCCCAAATACACAATCTGTGAGTTTGAATTGGATATCTTAAGAAACAAAAAGTTTTTCATACTTAAGGTTAATTTCATCCGATTATTCCTAATGATATAGTAATCGGACTTTGACCAAATTTTGTCAGAATGTAAGAGACAGTCGCAATCATACAATCTGTGAGTTTGGATTGGATATCTTAAGAAACAAAAAAGTTTTTTATACTAAAACCATATTTTCGACCGATCTTTCCTATGACAGTTATATGATACAGTTGACCGATTTCGACCAAATTTTGTCAGAATGTAAGAGACAGTCCCAAACATCTAAGCTGTAAGTTTGGTTAAGAAATCTTAAGAAACAAAAATGTTTTTCATACAAAGCTATTCCATGACCTTTGACCTCAGGTAAACACACTTCCAGGTGGAATTTTACAAAACGACGTTGTTAATAGGTTTATATTTCAGATTTTCTTTCCCACTGAGAGCTTATCATCCTGCTATGTTTTACTACAATTTCATTCTCCTCTCAAGTTAGATTTTGTTTTGGTTTTGCTTCTTTTATGCACTCGATTTGGACAGTGTTCTTCTTTAAGGGTAGCGATGATTTGGAATTGTTTTTGTTTTAGCCTGGTTAAAGCCAGCAGGTGGCAAGCATCTAATTCATAATGCATTTTCACAATATGCTACTTCTCTATCTTAATTTGTTGCTAGCCACTACCCAGAGCTTCGTTTGACAAACTGCATCTGAAACTATTTCAATTTTAAAACTCCCTTATCTTCTTAAGTTGATAACACAATCTGTTTTGCATGTATGTATGTTTTAGGCCATTTAAATGCGTTTTTTTTAACTTGACCATATAAATAAAGTTTATTTCATTATTTTTTGTTTTCCAAACGAGCATTATTTCGAACTCTATTAGAGTTTATCTATCGAACTTATTCCGAACGCTTCGATACTAGCATTACCCAATCAGTATAAAATTAATTTTCTTTTCGTTGATTAAAAGTTACACTCATTCTATATTTTTGAAATGTTGCACTGTTGCCATAACTGGCTCATTTTTTTTCTGGGGTCGAATTTTCACCTTTTGTATTGCACTTGGCTCCGTTTTTTCCTATGATTTATTTAGATATTAAATTATTGAAAATTATTAAGAAAGTTATTAAGATGTAGATATTTTCGGTACCATCAATAAAAATAATCGGAAGCACAGCGTCTTTATAAAGTTTGTTTGATTTGTCTCGGCTTTTATAATTTGTAATTGTACAAATATTCCCAAAACATTTCCATTTTTAAAAATGTGAAAAACGCAGATAAGAGTTCGTAGTTATGTATTTATATAAACATACTCGAATTTTAAATAATGAAATAAATAAATTTGCTCCATACATTTTTTTTATTTTATATTAAACTAGGGGGCTCCGCCCCCTGCTCGCTTCGCTCGCCAACCCCCAGCTCGCTTCGCTCGCGGAAATGAAATTTAGTTAATAATGTTAATTAAGGTTAGTCAAAGTAACCTTTAGTATGAGTTTGGTTGAGATTTCTTAAGAAAGAAAAACAATTTTCATACTAATCGATAATTTGCATTATATTGTTCCTATGGCAGCTATATGTTATAGTAATCCGACTTTTACCAAATTTGATCAGAATGATGAATGACTGATATAAAATTTAGTTAATAATGTTAATTAAGTTTAGTCGAAGTAACCTTTAGTATGAGTTTGGTTGAGATTTGTTAAGAAAGAAAAACAATTTTCATACTATTCGATAATTTGCATTATATTGTTCCTATAGCAGCTATATGTTATAGTAATCCGACTTTTACGAAATTTGGTCAGAATGATGAGTGACAGTCCCAAACATATAATCTGTAAGTTTGGTTAAAATATCTTAATTTATATAATATAAGTCACATTAACCTTTAGTATGAAAAACTTTTTTGTTTCTTAACATATCCAAATCAAACTCACAGATTGTATGTTTTGCGACTGTCTCTTACATTCTGAACCAATTTGGTCGAAATCGTTCAACTATATCATATAGCTGTCATAGTGAAAGATCGGTCGAAAATCATGTGTTAGTATGAAAAACTTTTTGGTTTCTTAAGATATCTTAACCAAACTTACTTTGGGACGGTCTCTTACATTCTGACCAAATTTGGTCGAAGTCGGATTACTATATCGTATGAAACTAACCTTTGGTATGAAAAACTCAGCAGCTGTATGATATAATAATCCGATTTTGACCAAATTTGGTCAGAATGTAAGAGACAGTCCCAAACATCTAATCTGTAAGTTTGGTTAAGATATCTTAAGAAACAAAAAAATTTTCAATACTAAAGGTTAATTTCATCCGATTATTGCTATGGCAGCTATATGATATAGTAATCCGACTTTGACCAAATTTGGTCAGAAAGTAAGAGAAAGTCCTAAACATATAATCTGTAAGTTTGGTTAAGATATCTTAAGAAACAAAAAAGTTTTCAATACTAAAGGTTAATTTCATCCGATTATTGCTATGGCAGCTATATGATACAGTAATCCGACTTTGACCAAATTTGGTCAGGATGTAAGAGACAGTCCCAAACATATAATCTGTGAGTTTGGTTAAGATATCTTAACAAACAAAAAAGTTTTTCATACAAAGCAATTCCATGACCTTTTGACCTCGGGTAAACACACTTCCAGGTGGAATTTTACAAAACGCCGTCTTTATGCACGATGAAATTGTCTCAGCTATGTTGTGTGAAAATTTCAGCTCTTTAACTTTAGCCGTTTGTCCTACACGTTGATGTGTCAGTGAGGACAAAGAGTTTTATATATATAGATGTTTTTGATTTGATAATGTTTTTTGTTGGTTCATTATGCCCGTTATTTAAAAACATAAGTAAAAGGGTACATTGTATTCCTTGGAATGTATGTAACAGGGAGAATGAGGTATCTCCGACCCTATAAAGTATATATATTCTTGATCAGCGATATATCGTTTTTAATTGAAACTAGTCAACGTTATCTATTATTATTATCTAAAATCCTACTTAATCGCAACAAAATCAGTATGCAGTACATGCATTCCGATAGTCGGGGTCTCGAAATTGGCCTTTCCCGATGGGTCTTCTGAAGACCCGCCTCGGTCGTTTCATGGCTAACTCTATATTGAACTTTAGTTATCTAACTTATCTTAGAAAACGTTAATTTATTTCTACCTACGACAGTTTGTTTGGTATCAATAAGCATACCTCATAAAATATGAGAAAAGTTAAGTACGGTTCGTAAGGGTATGTAGGATGTAACATTTTAAGTAAAACCAAGAGTTTTCCCATAACAACTTGAAAAACGTACGGCCTGACATGTTCTACGTATAGATATGTTAAGGATAAAATTCAACTTTTTACGCTCCATTAAATTTAATTAATTTTTATTCGTGATAAATTTTGTTTTTGTGAAGTGCTGTCAGGCAATGTCGCCGGCAGTGACGCTGGAGATGACGAGGGGCGAGGACGACGAGACGACAGTGAAAAGTTGCGCTTTGTTTTGTGTCATAAGAAAAATTAAATTTAAGTAAAAGCTCTGTAACTACTTAGTTGAAGACGTTCGACCATCCCCCAGCTATGACTGGCTTCTTCCCTTTTTTAGACGACAGGCAAAACTCATTGGGCGGACTATAAACACGGCCAAAGAATCCTGGCTATCTGTAATCAATTTGCGAGTTCACAATTTCCTTGTCATTTCCTCTCAGAAGATGCTTGACTTAATCGCATACGATTCATTTCGTTAGCTGAAAATTAGTTAGGTATTGCTAACTGTTTGAACTTTCACTAGTTTTTCTATAGCTGACTTGGTCCTGAGAGTATAAATATTTAGGAGTTTTTTACTCAGCACCTCTTAACTAATAAATAAATAACTATAAATAAATATATACTGGAGTTCATCTAGCAAAAACAAATTTTTTGTAAATTTAGTTTAGATTTTCAGTCTACAGTAAATTACTTTCAGACATGGTTCGATTCTTTTTTAACTACTTTTTGAATCAATTGTAATTTGAAATTTTATATATTTACTAAGGGGCCTCGACACCTACTGGCTTCGCTAGCGGAAATGAAATTTGGTTAATAATGTTAATTAAGTTTAGTCAAAGTAACCTTTAGTATGAGTTTGGCTGAGATTTCTTAAGAAAGAAAAACAATTTTCATACTTATCGATAATTTGCATTATATTGTTCCTATGGCAGCTATATGATATAGTAATACGACTTTTACCAAATTTGGTCAGAATGATAAATGACAGTCCCAAACATATAATCTGTACGTTTGGTTAAGATATCTTAATTTATATAATATAATGCACATTAACCTTTAGTATGAACAACTTTTTTGTTTCATATGCTTGGGACTGTCTCTTACATTCTGACCAAATGTGGTCAAAGTCTGATTACTCTCTATACATATAAAACTTTTTGTCCTGACTGACTGACTGATTTTCGACCGATCTTTCCTATGACAGCTATATAATGCAGTTGACCTATTTCGACCAAATTTGGTCAGAATGTAAAAGACAGTCCCAAGCATATAATCTGCAAGTTATGTTAAGATATCTTAAGAAACAAAAAGGTTTTTCATACTAAAACCTGATTTCATCCGATTATTCCTACGGCAGCTATATAATATAGTAATCCGACTTTGACTTATCTACTTTAAGTAGATAACATACCATGCTCTCTTAATTCTGTAACTTTAATATCACTTTCGTTGTAATCGCTTATGCCCTTAGCCTTTTGGTTCGGCGCACCTTGCATTTAGTCTCGATTCGTGTGCTATTGTCGTCGACCAGATTCTCGCTAATCCAACGTTCGTTTTTCCTATTCGAAGCAAGTTGCCAATTTATAAACATACAAACACAGTGAAAATAACAAGAAGCGGCAACTTCTTAATAACCAACATTGTCAATATTAATTTCATTGGCCTGCGTGGCCAAATATATTATTTAACGAAAATTTCTAAGTGTTTTTAATTTTGAAAATCTTTGCTAATTACACTGTGATAGTTTTTTCAAAAAAAAAAAAAAAAGACATCACCAAACTCAACGGTTTCCCTCGAACTGCATCACTACCATCGTTTTAAATCAAAAAAGTAATGATGCAGTTCAATTCCTAGGACCCGAAACCGTTGAGTTTGGTCATGTCTTCTTTTCGACTTGCACAAAAAAAACGCTCATTGGCTCAACACAATATATTCGCCACATTTTTTTAATTGCTTCCCAAATGTATAATCTTGGGCTTACTTTTATAGAATTTAAGTTTTTTGAAAGTATAATTTAAATGTTTCAGTTAATTACTAAGATGATAAATCTTTAAAGATCTGTTCCCTCTTTGGCCTTACCTTTAATTTTATATTACAAATTTATTAAAGTCAATTATTCAATTGTGTAGTAGTACATACGGTAGGAGTATGCAATACTAGTTGATAAGTAGTTAAGTAAGATCAATTGTTAACTTAGTTATATTATTAACATAATAAGATCCATTGTAAATACATATATCGATAGCTATAGTTAACATCTGTAATTGTAATTAAGATAAACACGAAATGTTAAAAGCGTCTCTGACAAATATATCGATAGTTCGATATATTCTGATCGTGAGCGTGAAATAAACAGTCGGAATAGAATACTTGAAGTGTTTACATCAGAAGTGGTCGAATTCGCGAGAGTGAACCCGAATTTCACAACTAAGACAAAATCATAATTGCGACTTTAAATCAATGTAAATGTTCTCGGCAGAAATAAATAAACTATCTATGAAGGAAATAAAATTGTTGTGCAGTGCCAATAAACTAAAGACAAGCGGCACAAAGAACACACTACTGCAACGTTTACAAGGTGTTGCTGTACAACAAATAAAACAAAGTTTAATTAAACTAAACTACAAAATGGATAAAATCAAAGAGGATAAACCAAATGCAGTGGAAACTAATAACAACAATGAGATGCCACCAAATGAAGAAGACGCTGGAAATTTGGTTACATACAATGAGAGAGGCGACGGCGTGGCGGCGATCGAAAAATCGAACGACGACGCCAACGAAGACGACGTTACAAATACATACAATTTCAAGAATGGCGAAATTGTGGTGAAAAGTGGCAACAACGGAGAGCAGACTGTTGTGTACAACAACAACAACAATGTAGAGCAAGCTTATGGCTACAACAACAACGGAGAGCAGGCTGATGGCTACAACAACAACGTAGAGCAAGCTTACGGCTACAACAACAAGGCGAAGCACGCTGATGGCAACAACGACAACAATGTGAAGCAGGCTGATGGCCACAACAATAGAAACGAAGAAAAAGGAAGTGAATACGACTCAATACTTCATCAATTTGAAATGTTTAAGAAAGAGCAGAAAATTCAACAGCTTCAAATGGAGTTGGAAAATTTGAAAATACAGACGAACGTAAAGAAAGAAAATATGGTCGATTCAAAAATACGTATCGAAACGTTAAAGGAACTGATTCCAATGTTCAACGGCGGTGACCAATTCAAAAACTGGTTATCAATTCTAAAAGGTGTACAAGATACCTATAAGGTGGATGAAAATGTACTCCGCGCGCTTATCTACAATAAGCTTCAAGGCAAAGCAAAGGAGTGGCTGTTTTACAATCCAGGTTTCATGGCAGAACCGTGGAGAAACTATTGGCAGATATGGGCAATATGTTTCAGGATACAGAAACCAAAATAGATATACGACGAAAACTTCAAGATTGCATGTGGCGCAACGGCGAGTGTTTTGCCAAATATTTTAACGAAAAGCTAATATTGGCAAACAGTATTGATCTACCAGAAGACGAATTTATTTTATACGCAATCGAGGGCATCCCGGATGTAAACTTGCGTAACACTGCGAAGCTACAAAATTTTTCGTCGAAGGCAAAATTGATGCAAGCTTTCAAAAACGTTCAGCTACCAACATTCTCAGGACAACAACGAGCGGGTCAAACTAAGAAGGTAGAGCAACAGCAATGCAAAGGAGATGACAAGCCAAAACGTAATGTGAAGTGCTATAATTGCAATAGCATGGGACATATGGCCAATGAATGTCGCAAGCCTAAACGGGAGGATGGAGCTTGTTTTGCATGTGCAGGAAAGGGACATGTAGCCAAAGATTGTCGGCTATATAAGAAGACCCCGAGCACTGGCAATGGAAATGATTATGTAAGCTATTTAGAAATAATATTTCTAACAAATTCTACTTTAGAATCAATTTTTCTCGAATGTCTCATAGATTCCGGCAGCCCCATCAGTTTAATTAAGAAATCGTTCATACCAAATAAAGTAAATCATGAAGAAGCAAGAGACAAGTATAAATACACTGGAATTAATGGAAGTAAATTACAAATTTATAATGAAATAAAGTGTTTAATTTTGTTTGCAAGCAAGAGCGTTCCAGTTAATTTGATGGTGGTTGACGATAAATCTATGGGATATCCAGTTGTGCTAGGTAGAGATTTTCTGAAACAGAGTAATGCAAAATTGGTTATAGAAGTTAATTTAAACAAAGAGGGATCTAATTTAATACCTGTTCCCAATACGGTAATTAAAGATGAATCAGAAAATATTGTAAACAATGTTGAGAATACAGAAATTCAAAGTAATGAAAATAACAAAAACGCAAATTGTAAAGATAATCTAGCAGTGCAAAGCTATGAAAGCTTCGAAAATCAACTTCTTAATATCGAATACAATACAAATGATAACAATATAGAATGTAACATAGGTAAAAATGTTAGTTTTCAACAAAAAATGAAGTTAATTGAATTATTCGAGAAATGTTATTTAAAACGTAAACGTCCAAAAGAGCCTGCGATTAAATGTGAAATGCAAATAATGATCGAAGACAACAAAATATTTAACTATGCCCCGAGGAGGTTATCGTATCAAGAAAAAGCAAATGTACAGGAAATCATTGATGAGGCTTTAGCAAACAAGGTTATACGACCAAGTGAGTCCGAATACGCTTCACCAATAGTGTTGGTAAAAAAGAAAACGGGTGGTTTGAGACTATGTGTAGACTATAGACGGTTGAATAAGATTACAACAAAATCCAAATATCCAATACCACTAATTGATGATCTGTTGGATACATTAGGTAATAAGAAAATATTTACAAAGCTAGATTTAAAGAATAGCTACAATCATGTCTATATGCATCCAGGTTCAGTAAAGTATACGTCGTTTACAACGCTTTTAGGACAATTTGAATATTTAAGAATGCCATTTCGATTGACAAATGCGCCATTCACATTTCAACGATTTATTAATAAGATATTTGGTGATATGGTTAAAAAGGGACAAGTAATAGTTTATCTCGATGATATCATGATTGCAACGGAAAGATATGACGAACATATACAGATCTTAGAAAATGTGTTTAAACGATTAGTAGAGAACAAATTGGAATTAAGAATTGAAAAATGTAGTTTTTTCAAAGTGAAGTAATATATTTAGGATATGTAATCTCTGGAAAAGGAATTAAAGCAAATAAGGACGGAATCAAAGCAATTAATAATTTCCCAATACCCAAAAATGTACACGATGTCAGAAGTTTTCTAGGGATGTGTTCTTATTTTCGTAGATTTATAAAAGACTTTTCATTGATTGCTAAACCACTTCATGACCTTACAAAAAAAGATAGACAGTTTCATTTTGGCCATGAACAGTTAGAAACCTTTAACAAATTAAAAGAAAAATTAATGGAGTCACCAACATTAGCTATATACAATCCTAAAGACGAAACGGAATTACATTGCGACGCAAGCTCGATAGGTTTTGGAGCTATACTTTTACAAAGGAAAAGTGATGGTTTTTTTCATCCGGTGTTTTATTTATCAAAAAGAACGACGGAAACGGAATCGAAATACCATAGTTTTGAATTAGAAACACTAGCGGTGGTTTATGTGTTAAAAAGGTTTAGAATATATTTACAAGCCATTTCTTTCCAAATCGTTACAGATTGTAATTCGTTTATGTTAACATTGAATAAGAAGGACCTTAACCCTAGGATAGCTAGATGGGCATTAGAATTACAAGACTATGATTACAAGTTAGAGCATAGGTCAGGAAAAAGGATGCAGCATGTGGATGCTCTTAGCCGATGTAATACGATACTAATTATCGAAGATAATACATTCGAGGATAACTTAGTTATCTGCCAAAATAAGGACACAAAAATTATTGACATAAAGGAAGTACTAAGTGAAGGGGAACACCAACTATACGAAATGAGAAATGACATTATATACAGGAAAATAAAAGACAATTTATTATTCTATGTACCAGAGACAATGGAAGATCACGTGTTATTTAAATACCACAATGAAATGGGACATTTAGGTACGGACAAAGTAATAGATGTCATTGGAAAAACATACTGGTTCCCAAATATGAGGAGAAAAACAACGGAACACATAAAAAATTGTTTAAAATGCATCGCTTTCTCAGAAAAAAATGGCAAACAAGAGGGGTTTCTTCACAGTATACCAAAAGGTAATATTCCATTCGAAGTAATACATATAGATCACTATGGTCCCATAAATAGTAAGGATTCAATAAAGAAACACATATTGGTGGTGGTAAATGCGTGTACGAAATTTGTAAGGTTGTACCCAACTAAAACGACGAAATCAAAGGAAGCAATAGATGCGTTGAACGACTATTTTAGAGCATATAGCAGACCAACGACAATTGTGTCGGATAGAGGAACATGTTTTACGTCTGAGGAGTTTGAAGATTTCCTAAAAGAAAATAATATTAGCCATATCAAAATAGCTACAGGTTCTCCACAAGCTAACGGCCAGGTCGAAAGAATTAACAGGGATCTAGGCCCAATGATAAGCAAATTAATCGATGTAGAGAAAAATGAACAATGGTACAAGGTTTTAGACAATGTAGAGTTTGCAATGAATAACACAATTCACAGAAGTATAAGTGAACATCCAAGCATGATGCTGTTTGGAGTGAGGCAGAAAGGAAAAATGGTAGATAGTTTAAAAGAAAATTTTATAGATAATGAACAAACATGTAGAGAAAGAAATGTAGAGGAATTACGGAGTAAAGCTGAAGAGACACAAAGAAAAGCACAAGACTATAATAAGAAGTATTCAGATGCAAAACGACAAAGGGCGAACGTTTATAAAGAAGGAGACTATGTAATGATTAAGAACTTTGATTCAACGATAGGAGTATCGAGTAAACTGATACCAAAGTATAAAGGTCCTTACAAAGTAGATAAAATTTTCGAAAATGATAGATATTGTGTATCGGATGTAGATGGTTTTCAACATACACAAAAACAATATGAAGGTGTCTGGGCAGCACATAATTTAACGACATGGTTGAAGATGAAAAATAATCAAGAAGAAAATGTACAACAATTGAATGAAATTGAAAATGATGAAGACAGTAAAGAAGAATTAGAAGTAAGCGCTCAAATATCAAATGTTAAAATTAACAATAATATAGAATGTAATAATAATAAAAATGTTAGAACAATAATGACAAGAGCTAGGATCGGGGGATCCTAAAAAAATCAGGAAGCCCAAGCTGTAGTAGTACATACGGTAGGAGTATGCAATACTAGTTGATAAGTAGTTAAGTAAGATCAATTGTTAACTTAGTTATATTATTAACATAATAAGATCCATTGTAAATACATATATCGATAGCTATATTTAACATCTGTAATTGTAATTAAGATAAACACGAAATGTTAAAAGCGTCTCTGACAAATATATCGATAGTTCGATATATTCTGATCGTGAGCGTGAAATAAACAGTCGGAATAGAATACTTGAAGTGTTTACAATTGTGTAAGACACTGGCTTTCAGTTGGTGCACTCCTGTCAGGCGATTCGTGCGAGAATCGTGGCCAAATGATTAGTTCTCAAATATAAATGAATACATATATTTATTAAAATGAAAATTATAAAATTAATAACTCTTGAACAACTTGCGTTCTGCTTCGCACCAAAGCCAGTTCTCCTCTCCTTCTTCTCTATCGAATATTCATTATCGATAACATTAGCATTCTGTTAAATAACATATCGGCCTGCCAACGTAATGCGATGCTTACGTTCGGCTTCCTGACAATTCGAAGCGCCCTCGCGAGATTCGGCGTATTCGTCATCATTTAGATCGTCATCTTCATCTGGGTCCTCTGGCGGTATCTTACACCACGGCTTCATCTTGTCGGATGCGTATATTGACTTGTAGTGGCGTTGAGTACGCTGTGCATGTGGGATATCTTCAATAAGATATCGGTCGTGAGGCAACACCTTGCTGATTAGAAACGGACCTTTATAGTGAGGTTCCAATTTCCGGGATGTTCCTGTGCTATAGGGCTCATTCTCAACCAAAACGAGATCACCTGGTTCGCAGATTGTCGGCTTTGAGTGTTTGGCATCATATCTGTTTTTAGCTTCTGCTCTTTGGTCGTTTACTCTAGCGGCGACATCTTCTCTAAGTTTCTGTTGCTCAGCATTCGTCAACATGTCGGCTTCTTTGTCTTGAAGTACATTTACCAATGTGTTTTGCAGTACATCACGCGGCTCATACCCGTACAATAGCTGAAATAGAGAACATTTTGTGGTTTTGTTTATCATGGTGTTGATGCTTCATTGGATTTCTCGTAGCTTCTCGTCCCAGCGCTTTTCATTATCTGTCATTGGCAACAACATAGACAGGATAATACGATTTGTTCGCTCCACGTGTCCATTTGATCTTGGAGTGCGAACTGCATTGAGAATACGCTTGACATTATTCTCTCGGCAGAATTTCTCATATTCCTTGGAGGTAAAAGCTGTACCACGATCGGAGATGATTCGGGCTGGCATTCCAAGGTAGCTTGTTACTTCTCGTAGGATTTCGATTACATGTTTGGTAGCTGTGCTTTTCACAGCGAGAATAATTGTGAATTTGGTAAAGGCGTCGACAATGGCAAAGATGTGCTCGTTACGTTTGGAACTCCTTGGAAAGGGTCCCAAATGGTCAATGTGTATGGTGGAAAACGGTATCGGCTTCATGTCGTCAAAATGATATTGACCCTCTTGGCGTCCTCCTGGCTGTTTATTCAGTGCGCAACCCATACAGGATTGTATGTAGCTTTTTACGTAATTTCTCATGCGAGGAAACCAAAACAGATTATGAATCCGGCTAATTGTCTTGTCCACGCTCATTTGACCTGCTTTGTCATGCGACTCATGAAGAATGTGATATCGTAGCTGCTTAGGCACGATCCATAGTAGTTTGCTCTCGTGCTTACGATACAAAAGTCCTTGTTCTATCACATATGCATCGTCTTCGGTTTGCTGTTGGGATTTCATGTTGTTGACGATCATCTGGATCTTCTTATCCTGTAGCTGTATAGCGAACAACCAATCTGCTTCGGCTGCAACCAAAAATAGCTTTCCTATTTTTAAACTCGCTGTGTCTAATTCTTTCGCATCCTCTTCTGGAGCACGGCTGAGTGCGTCGACATGTTCCATCCTGGTACCTGATCTGTGAACGATCTCGATGTCGAACTCCTGAATCCTTAGCCACCATCTTGCTATGCGCGGTATCAGTTCACGTTTCTCCATCGACGTCTTCAATGCGTTACAATCTGTAATTACTCTGATGCTTTTTCCACATACATAATATTTGAATCGCTCTAATGACTCAACAACGGCTAGTGCTTCTAGTTCATAGCTGTGGAAATTCCTCTCCGTTTTGGATGTTGAAATATGCAATTGGCTTCAACTGTTCGTCTTCCAGCTGTAATAGCACGCCAGCTAAACCAACTGAACTTGCATCCGTGTGAACTTCGTGTATGGCGTCTACTCGATAACTTGCTACTACTGGCTTAGCAATCAGTTTTTGTTTTAAAATGTCAAAGGCATCTTGCTACGCCTGTTCCCATTTGAACATCTGGTTTTTACGCAATAGCATACGCAAAGGCTCTGATAATATCGCATATCCTGCAACAAACTTTCGAAAGTATCCGCTGAGGTTTAAAAACTTTCGTAATTGTTACGCTATTTGGCTTTGGAAATAGAGGAATAGCATTCGTCTTGATCTCGCCTGGACTTATTCCTTATCTGGTGACCGAGATACGTAATAGTTTGCTTGAAAAACTCACATTTGTCAATATTAAGCGTTAGTCCACAGTTGCGCAATACTTGCAAGATACGCCCAAGTTTCTCGTGCATCTCGTTGAATGAATGACTACCAACTAAGATATCATCCATATAATGAATCATGTCACCCTTCTGAACACGCTTCTGTATTTCAGCCATGAGTCGATTAAAAACTGCAGGGGAATTCTTTAATCCAAACGGCATCCGCTTGAATTCAAATAATCCATCCGTCGTAATAAAAGCTGTGTACTTTCTACTCTCAGGAGCTACTTCGATTTGATATCCACTATTCAAATCTAACGATGAGAAATACTTAAACTGCTTGGCTTCCTGTAAACGCTCTTCGATATTCGGAACTGGAAAGTTTTCCTTCTTCATGCATTTGTTAAGGCAGCGGTAATCAACACACAAGCGATCACTTCCGTTCGGTTTCTTGATGAGCACAATAGGGCTTTCGTACTCTGATGTTGACATACTGATAATGTCGCGATGTAACAACTCGTCTATCATTTGGTTGACAACATCTCTTTTGGGCTCTGGTATACGATACGGTGCTTTGCCTTCTTCAATGTTAATATTGACATCGGCAAATGTATCCAGTAAATTACTCAGCTTAGCTTTCTCGTCCTCGTTCTCTACATTGTGAAGGAGTTTATCAATTACATTAGATTTTGCTATGGGAAGTTGCGCTACTCGTTTGTTTCCAAAACTCATTTGTCCATTTTCAAACTTAATCGTAAGGTGCGTGTTGACCATAATATCTTGTCCCAACAAGAAATCTTCTTGCAGTAGATCATCATCTGCTATGTATACCTGCGCTTTGATTGTCATGTCATCAATGGCTATGTCAACAATTAAAGCCTCTTTAAGTATTCGTGTACCACCACAAATACCTTTCATCTGTATAGGGCACTTGCCTCGATCAGCTTTGATTCCTTGAGCTACTGACTTTCGAACAATACTTGCTTGGCTACCTGTGTCAATGAATGCGTTATACGATTGTGACTGCACGACTATTTCTTTGGTGAACCACTTGTATCTATTCTCAGCACCCAGGCGTCGAGAATTTACTTCTGGTGGCTTGCAGCTCTCATTGCTTCCATGGAACTTCTTGCATTTTCCGCAACGAAGATTTTTCTGTGGGACCGGGCACACATTTGCAAAGTGTCCCATCTCGCCACAGTTATAACATTTCAAAGTCTCTTTCGGCTTTTTCTCATTTGCTTCATTCTCTGGTTTCTGTTCGGTTTGGCTGCGTCTAACTGGATCATGTCTTATATTCGGTAATCTGCCTCGATTTACAAAATACTCATCCGCGGTATCTTTCATTTGTTTCATTGTCGTAAACTTAATTGCTGCAATACTCTGCTGTAGCTCACGGTATTGTAATCCAGAACGAGTATATCTGATCACTGCTGCTTCACTTATATTGTATCGCACTCCTAATGCTGACATACGAAAACAATATTCCTTAACTGTTTCTTTTGACCGTCTGATAGCATTGGTCATAGCATAGTGAATCTCCGCTTCATCTGGTGTTGTTCCAAACTCATCAAGCAAGGCGTTTGCGAATTCTCTCCATGTGGTATGCAAGACTGGCGACGAATCGAACCACATTTTAGCTGGACCTTTCAGCTGTGAATATACTGCGAGTAATAGAAATTGGTCGTCCCACTTGTATGCGCGAATGAAATTATCGACACGGTCGATGAACTGCTCAACTGAAATTGCATTTGTGTCACTGGGATCAAATTCTGGTAAGGTCTTGGCAATCTCCTTGACCGATGCTTGTCTTGAGTTTGCGTTGAATCGGCTAATGTGGCTATTCTCATTAGCGGCATCCGACGTGTTTTCAATTATTGGCTGTACGTTTGCTGATGTGCTTGTACTAGCAGCTTGCTGATTTATTATTTTTGCCATCATTTCCTTTAATTGCGTCATTTCATTTTGTAACTGCGTTACTGTTGCTTTATCTACATGATCTCTTGATTCATGCGACATATATACTTCCTCTGATCCTTCAAATTCCACCAATCGTAGAATCAAATCACTGCGCGAGCCTGCCGTAGCTAATTCTCTTTGTCTTAAGAGGAATTTCAATTGATCCACTTTCAATTCGGATATTCTCTGCATTTTTCTTGTTTTCTTTCAATACACACCCTGTGTATGATAAAATTCTGCTTTGTCTGCTTGCGTGTAAGCGAGACAACTGATGTTGCAATTTCTTCAAATTGTGAAATTAACATATATATAGAAGCACTTCGTATGTATACTGACGCTGCGCAAAGACTTCTTAAGCTGAAGGAACACATCCAACACTTACAAGTCCAATCCAAAACCGTCTGCCACGTAGACCAAGGGAACTAATCCCAATTTGCAATATCTTTGGTCAACTAGACCGAGGGAACACATCCCATTGCAAACTTGGAACGCCGACGTTTTTTTCTTTTGCGCTTATGCTACTCTTCGGATAGGCGAACACATCACTTATTCCACTTCTGAACTGTAAGACACTGGCTTTCAGTTGGTGCACTCCTGTCAGGCGATTCGTGCGAGAATCGTGGCCAAATGATTATTTCTCAAATATAAATGAATACATATATTTATTAAAATGAAAATTATAAAATTAATAACTCTTGAACAACTTGCGTTCTGCTTCGCACCAAAGCCAGTTCTCCTCTCCTTCTTCTCTATCGAATATTCATTATCGATAACATTAGCATTCTGTTAAATAACATATCGGCCTGCCAACGTGATGCGATGCTTACAATTTCAATCACTGCGAACGGCAGTCCGCGTTAGTGACGAAAGCAGCACGCAGTTTGCAAAAGTGGCTAACAATATTATACAAAGAACGGTAAATTTTCTACGACTGTCCGAGCAGATCGAGTTATATACCGATCGAATGGTACAGTCTTAACTTACAAAATTGCCCACTAAGACTTTTGGTATCTCACCTGGTTCATGAGATATGGGGGTGTAAGTGGGTGGTGCGAAATTTTAAATGATTGCAGCGGATGGAGCCGTTGGAGCCTTCCGGTAATTGTTAAAAAATAAAGTTTGGCATTCGGCACAATGCGCAATAAGGTCTCGATTCTTTATACCTAAAAATAACTTTTATGCGCAGTGCCCAATGCCAAACTTGTTTTTTTTTTAATAATTTATATATTAAATTAAATATTGTTCGTCACAAAATTTGATATCAGAAATTTTGGGGCATAGAAAGTGTTTTGTCACTAGACTTTTACTTTGTAAAGAAGTTTTTTTTGAAGATAATTATCAACTTTCAATGTCAAACTGAAGTTAGGAACACATGAAACTTGTCGATTATCGGCGTATGAACGAAATAGGATACGAAAAATATAAGAGGTCAATGATCGTTGAGTCATGGTGAATTATTAATCACCACTGCCAATTTTTGTTGTATCTTATTCTGCTGGAAACATCGTGGAGTGAACTAAGGAACTATTCATCCTTTTATGTGTATAACTATTCTCTTTGTGGTGAAATAAATTACGTCCATGCTGGAACGAATACGCCACCTTGCAATAGTTTCATCATGCGTTGAGTGTTCAAATAAAAGTGTTTCTCACCACATCCTTTCATTTATGAGTTTCCCCATTGCGGGAGAACAGAATTTCATCTCAACTTTTGGACATTCGTAGAGAGTATTCGTGTTTATACAAATTTACATATGTATTTATGTTTGTATGTTTGTGTATATTTATGTGGGTGTGAGTGCGTTTGTTTGCAAGTCGTAAAGTTTTGAAGTGTGCTCCCATTATTGTTGTTGCTGCTTTTGTTTGCCGCTGTCTCAGATGTTTTATTGTTGTTGGTTTGTGTTGAACGTAAAATTAATTTGCACAGCCGTTTTTCATTTCGTTTGTTGCTGCTCCAATGTTTAGTGTTTGAGCGAGTTTGCGAGTTTGTGTTGTGTGTGTGTGTCTGTGTTTCTATTTTCGCGTGCGTTCTTTGCATATTTTATCAAAATTGCATTCATTCCAAAGTCATCGCCCCATTTTCATTCCAACTTTCGTACATTGAAAAGGCGCTACAGTTCGCTTGCAACTCACTTCCTTCTCTATCTCGCTCTGGCTGTACAAATAAAGCTAGATTTATATCAGCTTTGCTGTCTCCAGCGTTTAATGCGCTACTTGTGGGCATTGTCCTCTTCTAGCCTTCAAATTAGAGTGTTTAACTGAGAAGACCTCTCTTATGGCCATCCACGGGGTGGGACAGTGCCTTTCAGATTTGGCTGCGAAAATAGATCCAAATAATACAGTTATTGTACAAACAGGATATTAGTATATTTATGCATCTGCTTAGTTTAGTTTAGGCAAGCTTAGTAAGTAGTTACGACCTATTTGCAGATACTTTACACGATAATTTGAAATTGTGTTGTAGAGTTGTTTCCAAAACGTTGACAAACATTTAATTAGCTTACACAAAATACTTCTAGTTATTGAATTATGTAATGCTTATACTATAATACACTTACGCTTGGCATAAACTAAAAATTTAAAACTAGAGACTTGAAAATTAGCATGTTTGCTATATATAGACTAAAGTTTAAATTATAAGTATTTTTATTTTCATATTGGACCACATCCTCACCACCCTCTCCCAATCTGACTTTGGGAAATAATCCGATTTTTGGCATAAATGCACAACTGTAACATATGTTTCTTAGAGAAATTATTAAAAATTATTAATAAAATCTGATTCTAATAGGTTTTGTTAATAACGATTCTACTTAATATTGCTGATACCTTTTGCCATATAAAACCTGAACACATTTGTCAGTTTTGAGCAAAAAATACAGATGGAAAATACATTGGATACACCTGCTCAATAACACACAAGTACCAAACATTCGGAACAACTTATTTTACATACCTTGAATGTTGACAAATGAAGCATCACTCATGCTGCAAGTTGCAAAGAAATTTCAAATTCAATTGAGAGAGCAACTCTCAATCTGCTGTCTTTAATCAAGCTTCCAATGTTAAGGTCCGATAAAAATTAAAAATATACTTTTGCTTTCGATATTGAGAATTAAGATGTTGAAAATCTATAAATAAAAATAAAAAATCAAAGAACTTAAAACTTTAAGATGTATTGGTTTTTAACTGCAATAATCTCGACATTTATAACGTGACATTTTTTTCCGTAAGATTAAGTCAGAAATGATCTATGGTATATATAAATTAATATTTTCAGACTTTATATGAAGTTATCAAACAAATTTATGAAGATTCAAGTTTCTTCTTTACATTTCGTTTGTTTGCAGCTGCATTTGTAAAATAATCGCTTTAATGCAACATCCTCTTAGACAAGTAAATTTTACTAAAAACAAGCGAAAATAGATTGTTAAATTTAGTAAAGTTAATATGTTAATTCTTAAAGTTAAAATGAGTTTTTGATAAATTTTAAGTATTTGAGCCCGGTTGACCCCTAAAGTACTCGTACTCGAATGATGATAGTCAGTCGATACTTTAGTTTATGATGCTCTAAAAAAAAAAACACTTGACCAACATGATACCCCTAAGGGAAGCTTTTTGGGCGGGGTGGTCTACTGGTTTTGTTGCCGTAACTCCTTCAGTGAGTCAGGCCGTAAAGTCCTGGTAACAACAACAACAAATTTATAGACAAACTTTAGCTGGGATCTCTTTGCTTGCTTTGGCCCACGATACTTTGCCTGGCTATATTCAAATATAATATTCATAAATTTAATACGAACAAACATTTTTCGCATATTTCGTGTTTTGTTTTTCATGTTTCTCTTTGGTCTGGCATGTTATCTTGCTGCTTTCCCGTTTATCGCGTAGGTGGCATCAAGTGCCGCAGTTGCAACATTTTTCGTCAATTCTTTTTCTTTTCTTTTCCTTTCTTTTTTTTTCTTTTCCTTGCATTTTTTCGTTTCAATTCGGCGGCAGTGGAGAAATTGTAAAAATAAATAATTCATAATGCATATAGGCCAAAAAAGCAGCGTCGAGAGCAAATAGTCATAAATACAGACAAAGGAAGAGCATAGATTCCACATCACCTCGATTACATCTCAATCTATTCTTTAAATAAGAAGTGAACTTTCTGTTGTACTCCTAATTGATGGGACAGCTGATCTACTAATGACAGAATATTGAAGGCCAACGCCGAGCATTGAACTCGGTCAAACAGAGAGTTAAGTAACGATGTAGGGCTTAAAAATAAAGATAATGTCAACCAAGTCTGACCAAAGAAAGAAAGAACAGTGCAAAGGGCCGAGTCGAGCATATTTAAAATAAAAATGCTAAACCGTTGGGCGAAAAAAGAGCTAAAATAAAATAATCAAAAGCAGTAAAGGAAAGGAAGGGAAAAAAGAAGGGAAAGGAAGGGAAGGGAAGAAGAGAAATAAGCAGGCGTAATCGGTGGACAGCACACAACATGGCAAAAAATGCAGCAGCTAAATCGGATTAAAAGAGCTCAGGGGTGAAGCAACCAAGTCCAAGCCAGAGCTTGTAGTCCGTAGTCCGAAGCCCAAAGCTAACCGCCAAACTGTTCTTTTTGCGCTTTTAAAAGAGATACAAATTGCAATAAGACGGTATTTTATAGTTCAACGATGGATTTACGATTTTGCACGACTTTGAACTACATTTGTCAGGGTTGAATCGACCAAAATACTAGTACCTGCCTCCGGTTGAGTTGCTTATACACTGGCTTATACACTACCACTCAAAACAAAAAGAGTAACAAGGGGGCTCCGCCCCCTGCTCGCTTCGCTCGACTTCCCCGGCTCGCTTCGCTCGCGATACAGTCGACCATACTCGACTGTCGGAGACCCCGTACTTGGTATGAAAAAAGCAAAGACTGGTGAAAATAAATTTATATTTTAGTTAAGCATTGATTCGTCGTAGGGTTTTATATTTAAAAACATCAAATAATCAATGTAAAGTCGAATAGACATATGAGTTAGAGAGAGCGAGACAACAATATGTGTATTTCCAAGATCGGTTAAGCAAACGCATACATACATATGTAAGCACGAGCCAAAACAAAAGAATTTTCTAGATTAGCATTTATAAATATGAACATGCTGGATTATGAACACGACAAATAGCTAAAATCAGCTGAATTTAAAAAAGGAGTTGACACAGCCGGGATTTGAACCCGCAACCCAATATCAAAATAGGATTAGAAAGTATGGGGACTCAACCCATTGAGCCATCATCTAATATATTTCAAAATTGCTTGTTAATTAATCTTATTGAAAAATTAATTAAAAATTGTATAATAACATCAAATGTTAATGTATATGTCAATATAACATCAATAAGACATGACACTATAACATTAATAAATAAAAAAAAAACCATTTGCCCGAGGCAGGACTCGAACCTTCGACCTGCGTGATAGCATAAAATTAGATGAATTCAGCGACTTAGCACAGTACGCCACGGAGCGCTACAACGTTTATCTGCCAAATTGCAGCTTTGTTAACAGCATTTTTCTGCTACTAATTTATGATTACTGCCAACCCTCACAGAATTAAACAGCTTAACTTATTATTTTAATATCTTCGCTATTTACCGTCCGATCGCAATAAAATTTTCTACACAGATCGTGGACTATTTACGCTTCATCTATGGAAAATCTGCAGTTTCTCGCTTTCAAATTGTTCTTGTAATTTAGAAATGAAATTTTAAATTTGGATTTTAGGGCGTTCAAGGGGGTGTGGCAAAATTCTAAAACAAACTTGATCTGCTTGCAATATAGATGAACCTAGATACCAAGTTTGGTGTCTCTAGCTCTTATAGTCTCTGAGATCTCGATTTTCATACAGACGGACGGACGGACGGACAGACGGACATGGCTATATCGACTCGGCTGTTGATGCTGATCAAGAATATATATACTTTATGGGGTCTGCCACGCCTCCTTCTGCCTGTTACGCACATTTTTTTTGAAACAAACTTAATAGACCCCTGTACTCTTTTTAAGTACGGGGTCTAAAAAAAATAAGGTGAGGGTATATAAAAAAGTGTCTAGTTTGATCAGAATGGGGCTGTTTGCCTGGATGCTGCATTTGTACTTGCAATTGCACTTGCACTTGCATATGCTATAAACTGCACGGAAAATGGCAAGTTGCAACTTGCAGCAATGGTGGCATGAAGAGCCGACAAGAGGAGGAAATGGGGCATATAATGCGGCTGTAAAAGGAGTGCCACACTGTACTGGCTCATGCAACAAAATTGCAGCATTCTAAACCATTTAACGATTGTGGTCCCTCTTTACTCTCTTTTCTCTCCTTCCTTTCTTGTGCTATAAAAGTCAAACGCAAAGGTCCCAGTGGCCAGCAAAGGATATTACGGATTCAAATTAGCGGCACTCAATCTCAATCTAAGTTGTGCCTTCTAATGCGCTTAATGGCACCCCACTCAGCCCACTTTTATGCAATTTAATCAACTTATCGCTCAAAATGCTCAAGTGGCCACCGCCCCGGGCTGAATCCAAACTAATCGATGATTTTTCAAATGTTCATTTAACAGAATTCTTTGCTTAATGATTCTGGTACATATTTGGGGCTAATTAGGCTTTATGTAATGCCGCCCTCCCTCGTTATAACGTTTTTGAACAAAATGCAAATTTTTTACCAAATTTTTGTGAAGTTTGAAGTTTGAGAAATTGAGTTTGAAACACTGATAAAAAAGATTGGTTTGTAATGTCAAGAATATTTGTCTTTTTAAAAATGTTATGAGTATTTTATTATATAAAGAAGAATTTTTTAATTTTAAAAAGTAAATCTATTTAATGGGATATATAATTAAATTTAAAAAAAAAAAAAAATTTGTTTGGAAAACTAAGATTAGATCAGACGAATTTTCATCTAAAAAATGAGTCGAGAACCAAAATTTTTGTTCTTAGTGTAATTTTAGGACTTTCCGAACATTAAAGTCGTTTATTTTTGTCGAATTTGTAATTCTTACACTTCTAGTGGAAACTGAATGAACATGAAATAAATTGGGCTTCAGATGACCGAAATGAGATCATCATAGTTAACTTGGCTCAACTTGTCTTAAAGTAGCTAAAGATATTTGTAATACGTATTACAAAATTGGGGTTTTTCCAATTAGATAATGATAAGTGATCAAATTCCTACTTCCATTTAAAATTACGTATTTGTAATGCAAACTGGAACTGCCTTAAGCAGATTGCTCGTCGTTCTCGTCGTACATATAGACATAGCACACTAGATGTAAGTGAATATATCGGACAAAAGACCGGTTTAAATCAAGGTTATAAGACATTTCTTTCAAGTACAAATAAGTTTTCACCCTTTGCTATGGAAAACAAGTTTTTATAAACTATCTTGACACTGACATACATCTATATTTATGTAAGTCTGACAGCTATTTACTTAAATCTTAATCTAGTGTCAATGGATCGCAGTAATGTGATGGAAATCAACTGAAAATGTTGAGGAAAACTACAGGTGTAAATTATATTCATTCGCTTGAAGCATCATTTTTCACACCTCATTGAAAATTGCCCCCATCTAACAAGAACAACATCAACAACAACAATAAAGTCAACAATATCGCCAACGGCAACAATAAGGTATATAAATGCATGAGTATTGAGTACAAATACTCGTTACTTTGCACGTGATGTAGAACTTTAAACAGATACAAGGTCAAGCGCAGCAAACCGGTTAGCGAATGAGCCAAGTTAAGCAAATGCTACTCATAGTCAGCCACATTCAGACAGTCATCAAGTGAGTCAAGACAAGTCATTTGATAATTTAACTCCCAAAACAGCTGTTTGAATGCACAACAAACTGAAGTGATTTAAGACAACAATAGCAGTAATTTGTAATAGTTCTAAAATGAAGCGAGTATTTGTATAAATATTAAGGAAGAGGCGATGCTCTTACATTCTTCTATTTAATAGATTCTTTGTTGATACTTACTTGCTCATACATATGTATGTATGTTGGCTCGAGATAAGAAAACTTTGCAAATTGATTGAAAATGTGGCAACTGTAGCACGTTAGTAGCAAGAAAATCATTTCATTTCAGTTAAGTTCAGTTCAGTTCAAAGAAGTTGGAAAGAACAGTTGAATTGATTTAATAAAATTAACATATGCTCTAAAATTCTCAACAGTTCAACAGTTCGCTCTATGATTAAGTCACGAGTATGTATGTATATATAATATGTACAGGGTGCGCCATCTTTTATGTCGGTATGTAAATATTGAATAACTTTGTCATTAGTGAACCAATTGACTTGAGTAGACCAGTGTTGAAAACCTCAGTTCAGCACAATTTTAATCATGAATCGCTTCACTCCGAAAGAACGCGCTGAAATCTATATATTATATAATATATAAAACTCTTAGTCCTGACTGACTGACTGACACATCAACGTGTAGGCCATACGGCTAAAGGTAAAGAGCTGAAATTTTCACACAACATAGCTGAGACAATTTCATCGTACAATAAGACGGCGTTTTGTAAAATTCCACCTGGAAGTGTGCTTACCCGAGGTCAAAAGGTCATGGAATTGCTTTGTATGAAAAACTTTTTTGTTTGTTAAGATATCTTAACCAAACTTACAGATTATATGTTTGGGACTGTCTCTTACATCCTGACCAAATTTGGTCAAAGTCGGATTACTATATCATATAGCTGCTATAGCAATAATCGGATGAAATTAACCTTTAGTATGGAAAACTTTTTTGTTTGTTAAGATATCTTAACCAAGCTTACAGATTATATGTTTGGGTCTGTCTCTTACATCCTGACCAAATTTGGTCAAAGTCGGATTAGCCGGAGCCCCCTAGTAGTATATAAATATAAATATACACTGAACCTGATTTTTGGAAGCATATTTTGATGACTGACGAGGCCCATTTCACACTCTCTCGCGGCGTTAAAAAGCAAAATTGCCGCATTTGGCGAACGGAAAATCCACACGAGATTCATGAAACACCATTGCATGATCAGAAAGTGACTGTTGCCATCATTGGGCAATTTTTCTTCAAAAAGGGCACATTTTGCTGTGTCCAATAAAGGCGGCCACTTGATTGATGTTGTTTTCAAAAATTAGTCTGAAGAAATTGTACAGAACCAAATTAAATAAAAATATCTCATACTTGAAAATCGGTTGTTTATTTTCAAAGATATTCAATATTTACATACCGACATAAAAGATGGCGCACCCTGTATATGTATGTAATTATAAGAGTCTACATTCATATATACTTTCATTTAAATATTATATAATATATGATGCCCAGAACTCATGATACTTTCTTATATATGTAAGTACATACAGACTCTGTATTACAGAGTAAGACGTGTTTGTATGTGTGTGTGTGTGTGAACGTGTGGATAGCAGGCGGGACAACAGTGCGTATTAGTAATTTATATGCTTACTTCGTGTAGCTGTCAGCTTCACGCATTTAGCTTGAAGCTGTTTATCTCTAAATGACAGTTTAGCTTGATTTTGCACTGCAAACCAGACTATATTCATATGTATGTGTCAGTGTCACCCAAATACACACAAACATACATACACATACACATACTAGTGTATGAGTAGGGAAATGCTTGAACTTAGGCGGAAATTATTTAAATTTGTCATCTTTAATGCTGTTAATAGTTCACAATCAAGCGGTTGCTCTTGTCCAGCTTAGCAACTTGCAACCCGTGATATGTTAATGCAATTTCTAAACTAGTGCGGTGCGTCGACACTCGTGACTGACAAAATGTCACACAAATGTGTCCCTTAATTTCCGAAAACTATGCGTCTTCGGTCCCCCAACACCCCCATACACCCGTCCAGTCTGCCTGTTTGCTGGCCAAATAAGCCGTTTAAGCAGCAATTGAACCAAGTGTGGTTAAATGGTATCTAATATGTATCTATGTATGTACATGCGTGCATCTTCAATAATCGTAAACACATACATATGTACATACTCGTATTGTGTATCTATGTGTACTTATGTGAATACTGCTGGCCTTCATTAAGCTGTTATCTCTTATATTTCTCAGGCTAGTAAATTCAATCAAAAAGCACTGTGCCTTGTCGATTATTAAAAATTATGGCAATTACCTTTTGAATATTTTCATCTAGTATATTTAATCAAATAAATTGAATTCGATGTAAAATGTTTTATATCTTATCGATTTTATAGGAGGGATATTTCTTGCTAATTCTATTCTTCTAATTGCATCTCCGTTGCTAATTATACCTTTGATTAGTAATTTTGTATGTCCGATTGTTTCGTTGATTCGTCGCTCTGAGCTCATGGAATTAGAAACCGGTTTTAAATACGTTTCTGATCTGACTGACTGAGCTACGAAGTAATAACAATTAGTGTGTATACTCATTGTACACTCAACCTGATTTGTCTCAGGGGTCGTCTTTATTTTAGTTTTTTATTATCGTTATTTGTTTTAACAATGTGCCGTCAATATACTTATTTGAGGTAAACTGAGCGATCTCAACAAATTAGTTTGTGTACGTTCTGACTTTTGTTTCGTATAAATGAATCGACATTTTTTACTCACCTTCTATCACGATAATTTTTAGTTTTGAAATAATTTAATGCCAACAAACATAGGTTAGTTTTTAGATACCAGTCGTTGAAAAAAAAGCAACGTCTGGCCAAAAGTTTATATCACATAAATAACTTTTTATTATCAAAAACAGTTACCAAAACTACTTACAATTTAACGTGTGTATCTACGACTTTGTATCTATGGGTGTATGGGTGTGTGGTTAGGGTGTGTTGGTGAGTATGTGCGTATGCGTGTGTGTTGTTAGACAAACGCATAACTTTTGGAAAAGGACCGCCTGGCATGCGAAATGAGAATACAAAGACGCCCACAATTATGTTTGTATATTTGTCAGGGCGGAGCAGACCATAACAGAGCAGAGTCTGGTCCTGGTCCTGGTTCTGGTTGTGTCCTTAGACGGGTTGGTCATACATTTTAACGCCAAAGTTTGCCACATGCTTTGGGCCACATTAGTGGAATGAAGTGTGTTGATGCTGTATAATCAGTATTTAGGCTTATGGCCGGGTTTATATTTCACTTAATATTTTTGCTTATGTTAATGCCGTTGTCGTTGTCAGTATTCGGATTTGCGAATCTTCCATTTTTCAATTATGTATACATGTGTGTGTTGGAATATATGTACATATGTATTCATGTACATATGTGTCGTAAACCAGCAACAATAAAGTATTTAGACAGGTTGAACCAGAGCATAACTGATGTCCAGTCAACAAAGTTAACAAATACAAAACCAATTTAACTTCTTGGCTTCTGCTACTGCTACCGCATCTACACTCAGCAAAAAAATCAATTATTCTGTACTCAAATCCAGTACAAGCGGTCTCAGTATTGCGCTTGTGCTGATAATTCTTGATTCAAATAAAAAATTCTTATTTCAAGTATTTATATTTAATCAGAAAATATTTAATTTTAGACGATTTTAGATATGCTTGGAATAACTTTAAGATAATTTCTAGTGCACTTCAGATTTTATTACTTCGAAACGTACTGCATTTAAGTACATTTCAAACTTGATCCAAGTAAAAGACTAAAGCTCTGAAACTGAGTACATAAATTATTAAAATAAAAGCATGATACTTGAAATATACATACTGCAGATTCGAATCACAATCTTGTAAACTTAATTTTAAAGTGTACAATTTTTCATGAAGTAGGTAATATGAGCATTTTGCAACACCTCACGTTACCCAATAAAATTATCGAGATCTTAAACATTAAAGGCTTCCAGTGCAGACTAAATACAAAAGTTACTCTATTAAAATAAGTCTTATATGTACATATATACATGTGTACAGAATGAAAAAAAACTCATTTTAAGGTTGAAATTTTTAACATATTTTTAAACATGAGTACACTGAAAAAAAAGACTATCTTCCAAAATCAAGTACATTCATCCTAAATTTTTTGTTCTTAAAATAAGACCATTTTAAGACCAAATTAATAAAACTAAGAATATTAATCTTAAAATTCGCAGTTCTTAATATAAGACTTAAATTAAATTTTCTTAAATTGATAAGAAAATATAAATATGTCATATTTAATACGAAGACAATAATGGCACCGTGGCGGTCTGGTTAGAGTCGCCGTTTCAGTTTGATAACAAGCCCAGGGGATCGAAATCCGCTCTCCTAGGCCAAGGAAAAAACATATAATCGGAATATTTATAAAAAAGAATAAATCCAAAAAAGTATAAATATCAAAAAAAATTAAGTATAAAACACCTGCCTTATTCTTTTAATTTTGGTTTGAGACTTTAAGACTGTTTGGTCTTAAATTAATTAAATTAAGAACTTATTCTTATTTGAAATGTTCTTGAAATCAAGATGTGTTTTCTAAATTCAAGAATTTTATGTTCTCGACGCATTTTTTAGTCCAAAATTCTTAGTTCTGAGACCAAAATCTTGATTTTAAAACATTTTTTTTATCAGTGTACAACTCGTATTCACAAACGTAAAATTTTAAGTATGAAAACATTCTAAAAACAATGCTGTTCGAACTAGAACGCAGAACGTCCATTTTTCTGAGTGTACTTCGTCTCCAGCCTCTGCTTCATTTTCATAAACAAATAAAAAACTGCACGAGTATTTCTTGTTGTCCCTAATTCCGCATATGCTTTTACGCCTCGACTTCCTGACTTTCTCCAACTGTTGAGCTGCCGAGTTGGAGCTGTGTCCTTATCGCTTGGCTAACCTAAGCCGCCTTCATGTATGTTCAAGGCATTATCAGCTGCTTTTGTGTTCTCATTATGGCAACTTGACATTAATTGTATGAACGGCAACAAAACGCCGTATTTATACTGTTATGTAAATATGCACATACGTGCTTATACAAGTATTTTGACTAGATTTACGGGCATACTTAGGGTTAGTATTGAATTTCCAATATTATTCCATTAAATGATGATTGTAGTGGTTAAATTATTGTACTGCTTTACTTATTCCATTCAATTTTCCTTTATTATAGTGATGTCCAAAGCACTCTATCACAGGTGTTCCAGAAATACACACAAACTAACCGAAAACAAATACATTTTTGGTTTGGTTACATTTTTGGACACCACCTCTTTAAAGTATGAGTGTGATTGTCAATTCACGTAAGTTGTATGATGTTTTCATACTCGTTCCTCGAAGAGAACAAGAGTATATTGTGTTCGTTGCCATTTAAAGACTCTAACTAATGTGAATTTCAAAGAAAAAGTCCACCGCGCCCAAAATTTAAAATCACATAAAAAAACCTCTACACGAGGTAAAAGTCTAGTGACGAAAGCGTATTCTAGCCCAAAAATTTCTGATATCCAATTTTGTGACGAAATTTATAACATTTAATTTTATATATTAAATTTACGATATTACGATATTAAATTTAATATATAAATAATTATAAAATAAAAAGTTTGGCATTCGGAACGTTGCGCATAAAGATCTTGATTCTGTATACCTAAAAATAATTTTAATGCGCAGTGCCGAATGCCAAACTTTTTATTTTATAATTATTTATATATTAAATTTAATATCGTTCGTCACAAAATGGGATATCAGAAATTTTGGGGCAGGGAAAGACTTTCGTCACTAGACTTTTACTTTGTTAAAAAGTTTTTTTTTGGAAGATATCAGAAATTTTGGTCAGGCTGTATAAAACCAACCCAGATGCGTATGTTGACAGTGTGATCAAGATATCTCAAAAAACAACAAAGTTTTTCATACTAAAACTTGATTTTTGACCGATCGTTTATATGGCAGCTATATGATATAGTATACCGATTTGAACTAAATTTGGACATAATGTATAAGACCAACTTAAATGCATATTCTGTCAAATTGGTTGAGAAATCTTAATAAACAAAATAGTTTTTCATGCTTAAACTTGATTTTTGACCGATCGTTTATATGGCACCTATATGATATAGTATACCGATTTGAACTAAATTTGGACATAATGTGTAAGACCAACTTAAATGCATACTCTGTCAAATTGGTTGAGAAACCTTGAAAAACTAAAAAGTTTTTCGTACCAAAGCTTGATTTTCTAATTGGTACCATATAGTAAATAGTAAAATGTATGTATATATTCAGTTAACCGGTCATATCTTCCACACCTTGTGGCTGAGAGACATGTGTCATATATCAAAAGACGCGAAATTTTACGTGTTACAACATTTATTTATTTTATTTTATTTAACGTCAAATAAAAGCAGTCGACAGAAGTGATTAATTAAATATTAAATCAAATTGTAAAACTAAAAGTAAAATTAAAAATTAAATAATATAATACATTTTAATTTTTAACTGAAAAAGAAAAATATAAATTTAAGTTTAAGTTTATGCTGGGGGTATTCAAAAATGATGATCCAACATTTGTTGCAAGGATTGGGAAAACCCAGAAAAACCCAATCAGATCAATGAGTATTAGTATGTTTATTAGTATTGATAGAAGTATTAGAGTTAGTTGTAGTGTGGTGTATATACTATAAGTGGGAATGTTATTATTCTAAGGGATTTCTCAAAAGGAATAGGTAAATAGAGGATTTTATCGAGGGGAGAGAGAGTTCAGTGGAAATGACGTGGTAGAGGCTTTTATAATTGCTGCACAAAACCCGAAATGAACTGTGCAAAGCGTAATCAGTCGTGCAAGTAGACAGGGACAAGGGCTGATAATTCCTAGTAGTTCTACGGGGGACCGAAAAATTGAGGCGACGTAATAGGGAACAAGAATCAATCTCACCGCTAATCAATTTGTGAAGAAAAACAACACCAAGAGTTATTCCTCGATTGACCAACGACGGAAGATTGATAAGAAGAAGCCTACTTGAGTACGATGGTAAATGTAGATCAGGATCCCAATTTAAACCACGTAAGGCAAAAACCAGAAATTGCTTTTGAACTGATTCAATTCTAACCTGATTTATATGATACTGCGGGCACCAAATGCATGAACAGTATTCCAGGATAGGATCATTAAATTCTTTCGACCAACGTTTAATGAATCCAAGTACACCCTTGGCTTCATTGACAATGGTGGAGATGTGCAAATTAAAGTTCAATTTGCCATCAAATAAAACTCCAAGGTCCTTTACAGAGGAAATACGTTGCAAGAGGGTGTTGTCAATCGCATATACAACAGAAAAGGGCCTAAAGCGACTAAATGTCATATACATACACTTTGAGCAGTTGAGATGCAACTGATTGGCCGAACACCATAGTTGCATAGCGCTCAAATCGTCTTGCAGACGATTATGAAGTAGGGGATCTGTGTATGAAAAGATAAGTTTAACATCATCTGCATACATTAGAATATAAGAGTGGGACAGAACGGTAGGTAGGTCATTGATAAAAAGGGTAAAAAATTAAGGTCCGAAGTGACTTCCCTGAGGTACACCAGAAGTAACGTGAATCGAACTCGAAGTGGTTGACCTAGGTCGAAATCCAACTTAAAAAGGCTGGGGGAATACCTATACAATCAAGTTTGTATAGTAAGAGGTCGTGGTTCACAGAGTCAAAGGCTTTACTGAAATCGGTGTATATGACATCAGTTTGCTTTTTCTCTAGAAATGCGTCATTTACTAGAGTGGTAAATTCAAGCAAGTTGGTCGTAGTAGACCGACCCTTAACAAAGCCATGCTGTGCAGGGGATATGATTGATTTACAGAAATGTTGCAAAGAAGAAACAAGGATTTTTTCAAAGAGTTTAGGGATGGCTGATAACTTTGCAATGCCTCTGTAATTCCACCTTACTTACCACCTTTTTTGTGGAGAGGAATGATATAAGATTCTTTCCAAACATGTGGAAAGATTGAAGATTCAAGGGATAGACTAAAAAGCTTTAGCAACGGTGCAGCTAAAGAAGAACAGCACTCCTTAAGGACACAACTTGGAATGTTGTCAGGTCCAGGAGAGAAAGAAGATTTTAAAGAACTAATAGAAGAGACTACGGTATTATATGAAATATAGGGAGCAAACGTATGGTTAGATGAGAATAAAGTATAAGGATAATGTGAGTTGGCGTAGGAGGTAGTAGAGTAGGTTGATTGGAAAAAGTTAGCAAAAAGTTCAGCGGCTGCAGAGTCGTTGCTAGCTTTATCAAGCATCGAGCTAGATAATTCTCATAGCAAAGCGAGTTTAAAAGGGCAAAGTTTGACTTGGCTACTGTGTAGTTAGACCAGTCAAGAATTGAACCTGACTTCTTATATTTCTTAAAATATTTTGATTTCATATTTTTTAAATAAGAGAGTCTAGGTGTAAACCACGGTGGCTTAGTTGACGCAGAACCGGGAATAAAATTGGGGATACATATAATATATCTAGTAGTGTGTTAAGAGTTTCGTAAAAGGAGTTTAAGACAATGTTAATGTCTGATGAGTTATCTATAAAAGTCCAGTTGGTTGCAAGAATAAGTTCATTAAGCAATGAATAATTTCCTTAGCGAAAACAACGACGTGGTACTTGTGGAGGTAACGGAGGCGTGTTAATAAAACTTGGGATTGAAATAGAAATTTCTATGGCAGGATGATGTAAGTCTTCAGGAACTGATAGCGGGAATGACCTAAAGACGGCAGTGTTTGCGAAGTCGTTAATAAATACCAGATCAAGAATTCTATCTAAGCTATTTTTAATTGAATTCATTTGAAAAAGTGAGTAATCGAGCAAGCAATCTAAAAAATCGTGCTGATTTGAAGAAACAAGGTAGTTTGTGCTACTGAAAAATGACCAAGAAATGTTAGGTAAGTTAAAGTCACCTAGCACAACAAATAGGTCATTATCCCTCACTTGAAGAAAAATTTCATTTAAGCAAGCAATATGTTGCATGTAAACTTGAAGCAAGGAAGTCGGAGGTATATAAGAGCAAGTGATATACATTGTACGACTAGGAAATGATACAATTGCAATTGCAACAATTTCAACATCAGTAGGCACACTAAAAAAGATACGTTCAGACTGAAGTGACGATTTAGTGGCAATTAATACGCCACCACCTCGACGAATCGGTCGATCATATCTATATATGGAATATTTACTTGACAAAATTTCACAATCAGATACCGTTGGTGTTAACCAAGTCTCAGATAGTGCGATGATGTCGGACTCAAAAGAAAAGCTACTCAAAAATAGATTTTTGAGTTTAGATAAAAGGCCTCTTACATTCTGGTATTTTACAATGGCAGAGTCAGGATAAGGGCCTAGTTTTTTGAGGCATTGCTGATAGAGGCTTGTGGGGCAGAATTTCCAGCTGGTAAATTAACAGGCAGGAGCTCAGATCGCCTTTTCGGTCTAAACTCATGAACAATCATATGTGGTGGCCAGAATTTTGGATCACAAATGACCGCAAAGGAATCATGAGGGACACTTATTTTAAAGGAGGCTATTTCGCGAGGCGTTGAAAATTTGAATTTCGATATTGCGACGTTAGCAGGGGATTTGCTTGCAATGTATGCCGCTACAGATTCACAAGTAGTGTCCGCGGATAACCTGGACACAAATACTTGCTTACGAGGAGCAACAACATTTAGAATGGGTAGGTCAGGTGCTGTGAGTGCAACAGTATTTGCACTTTCTTTTGGGGCTACAATGCGAGGTGGTCTACTTTTTCGACCAGATCCAACTCGCACCGAAGACACGATGACTTGAGCATCTGTTATCGGAGTGATAGCCTCACCTGTAGGTGGCACATTAGAAGTGCCTAAGTTTAAGGTGCCTGGAGAGACCGATAAAGACAACATTGGCGTAGCGTCAAGGTATTGACGAGATGCCAATGGAGTCGAAGTAGACTGGCTAACTGAGGGAAGGGAGCTAGCGGGAACAATTAAATGTTGAGACCCAGGTCTGGAATCAGGTGGTTGATTAAATTTAAATTGACTAAGCAACTCGAGACTAGAATCGAAATCCGTCGAGAGAAGCTTAGCCATCTTATTAAGTTTTAAGAATTGATTTCTCACAGAATTATACATTCGTGAGAAATCAATTTGTAAGTCGATACATACTGGGCAAGACCATTTTAAGCCCCCACACTCCTTTTTAGAGTTGGCAGTGACTTTATCACAGTCTCGACCCGAAAGACCAGCACACTTAGCATGCATGATGTTCTCACACAACCAACAATAAATAAATTGCGGTTGCGCAGAATCGTCAGCCAGCTTCACAGTGCAGTTTTTCTTACAGCACGACATATTACCTACTGGGATATTATTTCCAACTGGGTTATTTTTTCCTACTGGGTTACTATGTATAGTGAGCGACAACAACAAAAGCTTATGAGAGCGCGATGCAAAACAAAGTCGAATGCACAACGAACACACACACAAACACTTGTTGAAAGAGAAGGGAAGCGCCGAAACTGATATGAGCAGATGATAGCACAACAACAATCAACTGCACACAAATGAGCCAGAGCGCAAATTGCAATAACAACAACCTGTGCGAGCGAGGTGTAGAGCAAAACGAAATACACAAATCAAACACACGCACAAACAGCTGTTTATTGAAAAAATGCCAAAGCAATGCTTGGCAGATTCACAAAGATTAAATTGCAATTAAATATTTATAAAATACACAAATGATTAGCACTTAGCACAGCAGATGGTAACTTCAACAGTACGAACCAGAATATATGCAAATATGTAATTAACAGTTGATAATATTGAGCAATAATTAGAAAAGAAAAGGAGCCAAAAAAAACACGTCTGAACACTTCAAACAGAGAACTCTCTTTTTGAAATTGAATAAAAATCGTCGGAACCGTTTTCTAATAAATCGCCAAAGTTTAAGCTAAAAATCCTTTTTTCACCTGTAGCATTTTACCTGAGCACTTTGCTAAAAAGTATTCAAGGCACGTCTAGAATACCTTTCTAACGACATATAGAACACATCTGTAGCTTCTTTGGATTGGAAACTATTGCTGTTTCAAATTTATCACGTTTTAGCTATTTACCGCTAAACTAGCTATTTCCCGCTAAAGTCGTAAAACAAACATTTCTAGATTTCTGATAAGAAACAATTCCTCATCAAAAAATCTAAGCTTTTTCAGCGCTTTGATCCAAACAAACAGACAAACAAACTTTTCATCTCATTTTGAGAAGGCCCTTAAAAATTTCAAATTAATATATCTTTTGAACCAAATGTCGGATTGGAATGATCAAGGTATCATTCGACGCGTATTTTTAATAAGAATTTTAAAAATTATATAAATTTAACCAAAAGTCTCCAACGGCCCCACTAGCTGCAATCATAAAAATTTTCGCTCTCCCACTTACACCCACTTATCTCATGAAGCAGGTGAGTTACCAAAAGTCTTAGCATGCACTTTTGTTAGTTACCATCACACCTTTCGATCGGTATATAACTCGACCTGATCGGACAGTCATAGCAAATTTTCCATTCTTCGTGTATATATTGCTAGTCGCCTTTTGCACACTACGTGTTGCTTTCGCCACTAGCGCGGACTGCCGTCCGCAGTGATATTTTTTAATTAGATAGGTCGATTATTTTCATCTCTTTCCCCAAATATAATACAACTGAATTGCTACTCAGATATTATAAGATCTTTTAAAAAATTTTAAAATTGTAAAATTGGAGATTTCCATATACTTAATTAAATCCAAGCCTTTCCTTAATGTCATTTTGTAAAGCTTCCTGCAGTTTGCATAATTAAACGCAAACTATAATATTTATCGACACTGAACAAAATCATTATGATACACAGATAAGTAATTAATTATAATTCTATTCACAGTTAGAGATAAGAAACCAAAATTTTTTTTTTTTAATTTCATATGTGCGAATATTTATTGTAATAAACTTATTAAACTTACTTTTTCATTATATTTTTTTCAGGTAATTGTACAACTACAATTTTATTGTAAGGTGAGGAAATAAATTTATAATTTTTATAATCTGATACGAAACATGCTTTACTTAAAAAATATAAGATAGGGCGAATCAAACAGAAAATATATTTATAAACAAACATTATCATAGCCTATGTGTATGACAAACCAAAAATTTCACTATTTGCCTCCGAAAAATAATATATTCTTTATGCTTTTCGCTTGTGTAACGAACAATCTAACTAAAAACTATTAAATGCGGTCTGTAAGTTCGTTCGAGATTATTGGCACACATACAAAGTCGAATGTGCAATGTAATTAATTTGATTGTATTTAAAATTCATTATCTATAAGTAATAACATTATTTATTGCTTATGCGTATTAAAATAATTTATATTCACTGTCCATTTCAAATTATATTCTTATTGTCACTAACTCAATTAATTTGAAGTAAAATCTGAAGTACTAGGATTTTGAATAGAAATAGTGGGTACAATAACCAATTTTATGTTATGAATCACCTAATAAACAACTAAATTGTGTATAATCAATCAAGCTTATTTGTAGATTTTTTAATAAAATGAGTAAAAAACTAGTCGGAAAGGCTACAGTCGAGCTTCCGACTGTAGGATACCCTTTACTTCTTTGAATATATATAAAGTATTTTGCGAATTTTAAACTCTAAAGATATAAAAACTCTAAGATTATAATGAAAACTGCAAACAAATAAAGTTATCAGTTAAATAATTAAAAACACATAAAGTACTTTAAAGTAACTAATCCTTAATTATCGACCAATCCTTTCTATGGCAGGTATATGATATAGTAGACCGATCTTAACCAAATTTGGTCAGGATGTATGAAATCAACTATAATGCATTTTCTGTCAAAGGTCAGGATATATGAAACTAACTTAAATAAATATTCTGTCAAATTAATTGAGATATCTCGGAAAACAAAAAAGCTTTTCATACTAAGACATGATATTCGACAAATCGGTTCTATGGCAGCTATGTGATATAGTGGACCGATTTGTATTAATTTTGGTCTGGATGTATAAGACCAACTTGAATGTATATTCTGTCAGATTGGTTGAGATATCTCGGAAAACAAAAAAGTTTTTCATACTAAGACTTGATATTCGACAAATCAATTCTATGGCAGCTATATGATATAGTGGACCGATTTGAACCAATTTTAGTTAAGATTGGTTGCAATATCTCAGAAAACAAAAAAGTTTTTCATACTAAAACTTTATTTTCGTTTGATTGTTCCTATGGCAGCTATATGATATGGTGGTCCGATCGAAAATTTAGAACAAACTTGATCTGCGTGGGGTTTATTGAAGTCTGTGTACCAAATTTGGTTGCTCTATCCCTTATAGTCTCCGTCGCGCTCACACGGACGGACGGACAGACGGACATGGCCATATCGACTTGGCTGTTAATGCTGATCAAGAATATATATACTTTATAGGGTCTGCCACGCCTCCTTCTGCCTGTTACGCACATTTGCACGAATACAATATACCCTTTTACATAATTTTTAAGTAACATGTATAATTATAGTCATAAACACCCAAACACCAACCTAGTCTCTATTTTCTCTGTGATCGATGCGTCTATTTAAATAATCAATTATATATAAATATGAAAGACGTTAGAGAATCGACATTATCAATAAGTATGCCAATAAATAAATATGTACTTACAAATATTATGGTAATGGTTCATTACATTAGATATATATATATTACAATATTTTACTTTCAAAATTAGTTTTTTTTGAGGTCGATGGGATCATGTATTGTATTGTTAGGACAATACATATGTCCATAAGTGTGTTTATATAATTTATTATTTATTCATTTTATTCATCTGGAATAATCGTTTATGCCACTTTTCAGTCCATCAAAGACAGGAAATAGATGGAGGTCAATTATTCCTCCGGCCCTCAAACTGCTGTTTTTTTTATTATTTATTGGTCGCAAAATGCGTCTCCCTTTTGTTATAAACTTATTGGCCTCGACGCGGCGTCTGATAAATTGTGGGCTGTGCTCATTTCTGGGAAATTCGCTTATAAGTTGTAAAATTACAAACTGTTGTGAATCCATGGGTTGTTGTTGCTATTGTTGTTGCTGGGGTATTGGAGTATTGGGGTTATAGTACACATGTTGATGTCGGTCTGTTGATTGTTGTGCAACAAAGGCGGCGCAAAAATCAAATAAGCAACACCCTACCAAAAACTTTTATAGAGAGCAGAAAAGTTGAAGTTAAGCAAAGGCAGCTTGGCAACTCGGTAACTCGGTGGCCAAGGAATACATATTGCCAACACAAACTGCAAGCCATCAAAAGGCGGAACTAAAATTTTGTGGCAGAAGTTAAGCCAACGCGCAGAACTTGTCGATTGTGCGTTGGCTTTTGCGGCGGCATCAAAACTTTTTTATTTCTTAGATTTTCTGTTGCAAAATTCGTGCCAAGAACTGATTTGACTGAGGATGACTGAGAAGGAACGACTACTATAAGGTGCTGATGCCAAAATGTTTTCTCTTTTGAAATCAGACAGTTGCTTGTAGGTTTTATGTTGCTTTTTATGACTATTTTGCACTGACAAAAAAACTACCTTACTTTTCAAACTGTTCAATCTACGTTTCAATTTTGACGGAAAATTTATTTCATACAGGACATAAGTTTCTCGTACGTATATCTATTCGACTTTTGTCATCGTAGTTATTAATATTATGTATTATATAAATACAAGTTGAGTTCATAAGAGCAAACCCTGGCTTTGGATTATGAGTCAATTGACATGGGTGAAAAGTGCTTTAAATTTTTCATGATTATAACAAAAGTTGGCTTTACAATACTTTTATTTTGATGGAAGTTGTTGAATTGAAATATTTTATTTTCTTTGGAAAATGTATTTGGAACCTATTTTTATATTATTTGTACCTACTGTCGAGGTTACTTCAATTTTGTACTTAAAAATGTAACCCATCCATCTGTCTGCATGTTTGTATTTAAATGTCTTATTATTTGGATTTCAATCATGAGTTTGATGCGTGTTTTCTTCATATTTTATGGTGATTTTTACAACTCCTGCTTGGATACATTCATTGTGTGATTGTTCTCCTTACCAGCCTTACTTAGACTTATACCGTCAACAAAAGGCTCCCTGAAATTTGAAAGGAGCAGCTGCTTGCTCGGCAGAGGTTTGCCTCCCTGACCGAAGCACTTTTGACTTTCGTTGGCCATTTTTCTTTTTCTTCTGTTTATTTGTTTGTTGACGGCCGAGTACAACTTTGTGCAGCAGAAGTTTGTTTATAAATCAACTTTTTGCTGAACCACAAGCAAACTGGAACTTTCATTCGCTGAGAACACAGTGCATATTTCCCTGCAACTCTCGCGCATTGTCAGCCCTACAGAATGAACTCAGTCGATGGGGAATTTGCGTATATTTACATTCATTTTGTGCAAATTATTGAGAAAACAGATTGGACTACTGTGAGATGCATTAGTGCTTACTGTCAGTCCTCAGTAATAGTGTTATTAACAGTGATTTCAGTTTTCTAAAATGTGTTTAAAACTCTGCTTAAATATTTCTAATAATAATATCAAAAGAGCACTCGATGCTTCAAGAACTCAACGTAGAAGAATACAAATATGACGATGACGTCGTTTCTCTTAAGTTTTGCCACAGGCCAACGACAAGTATTTCTTGCTGCTGTCGCTGTTGCTGTCAATTGTGTCGATTGCTTCCTAGTTTTGTTATTTCAAAAATACAAAATCAACTGGGCATTCACAGGTCTCGGGTCATTGATCATTAATCATTTATAATACTGAAGGGTTTTCGTATTAAATCAACTTTATAATTGTCTGACGGAAATTGGCAATAGGCCTACGCAATTTAAATGACAGCAACTCACAGCTTTTTATATCTTATATCTTTGCTTATCTTTGTGTAAATTTTAATTAAAAAGATACCACAACAAATTTTGCGTATTCAAATAGTTTATGTCAATAAAAACCATTTTAATTAAATAAAAGTATATGCAGGCTATTTTCTGAAAATGTATTAAATATTTGCTAATTTTTTTAAAAGTTTATGGAATTGTCAATCTTTCGGCCATGAACATGAAGATCAAGCTTGTTTTGCATTACCCTACCCCTTTTTTATCAAAAAATATAAAGATTATAATATTTTGAACAATTTAGGTTGTTTTTAGGATATCTTCAATTCGTAGATTTTTAAATATAACAAATTTACTTGCTGTATATTTATTAACAACGTTTGCAAGTGTTGATGACAGTTTATTAATTGCATTTTAAGAATACTACATCGTAAAAAAAATTGGTTGTAAAGCGAATAGTCATGGAGTTTCGATAATTTGTCATATCGGTCTTTACAGACAACGTTTAACGCATTGCTGTTAAAAAATTTAATTATTTTAACCGAATGCTGGCTTCGCCAACTGAGCGGCATTTTCATAATAAACAAATGTACATAATGAGTTTTTTATGAAATCTGATTTTATGTCGACATAAAATACATACTTACATGCATAATTACATATATACATTTATATATGTTAATTAGCGTTTCAGAGTCATGTACGTAGAGTGCGTTTGTCGATGCATAAATAATTAAATACCAATATTGGTCAATAAATACGGAACGAGCCAACAATTATTGAATCTGTTGTCACAATTACATTTATTGCTTACAATTACTATAACTATCTATTTTTGGGATAGAACTGAAATATTTGTTTCGGTTTAATAACAATAAGCAACAAACCATAACATTTAAGGTGATTTTGGGAATGTTTCAATATTCATTGAAATTTAATAAAAAGAAAATTATATCTTGCTGCTGATGTGCAACTTTTTTAATTAATAGAAATTAAAATTTCTTAATTGAGTTGCATTGAATTTTAATATTTTCATGTTTTTGAAGGTGTTTCAGGGCTTAGTGCACATACGATTGTATTGCAGTCACGACAAAGACCAATCTACGTAATATGGTTTTAAATTAAATACCTTTTTATTTTTAATTCTCATTTAATATTGCTTTATTCATTTACTTACTTTTATGATTAAATCATTATCTTGTTCCTCATCAAACTTGTTTATTTTGAATTTTAACTTATTATCTTACGTTTTCAATAATGAACTCAACATTTGAATGTATAATTTTAAATATTCAATGCGTATGGACAGTCATTCAAGTACCTTTTTAATAGCTTGTTTTCCAAAAATTCTATTCTTACAGGATCTATAATAAAGATATAAATAAGAGTTCAGTACAAGTATGGAGGAATACCATACGAATGAACGAACTACACAGTAACATCAAAACATAAGAGAGCTTAACGGAGCCTGAAGATGGTGATGTCGTTGTTCGTTTATAGTTGGAAGATATGCTTTAAACAGTGGGCACATGAAGTCAGTGATAGATTGGCAATGCCGCCAAAATTTGTTGCACAGTTGCCATTGAAAAATGCAGTTGACAGTCTTGTCAATATCCATGTGATGCGAGAAGGGTGCCAAAAATTTGAAACTCTTGTTTGTTTTTGTTTTTGGTGGGTAGCTCAACTGTTTGGTTAAGGAAATGGAACAATCATTGGTATGGCAGCGATACTAGTTTCAACGCCGCCGTCCCCACACACCCACCTTCAAAAATCGTTGACATGTGAAATTTTAATTAAAACAAAAATGAAAATAATGCTACAACGCCTTCCTGCATGAACAAACTTGCTCAAAGTGCAGTCAACCTGTAACAGTAACAGCAATAATAACAACAACAACAGCACCAACAACAACAAATGTCAAACGAACACGTCAAAAATATCAAGAGCATAAGCGCAGGTCGACATCGCGTTGGCAGTTTGGTAAGGCATACATGTATGTATTCGTGCACATACACTCTATGTGCGTGTGTGTGTGTTTGCGTATGTGGTACAAAGCTTTTAAGTGCTGGCAGGGAGTAACAAGCGACATGAGCATACACGGAGTTGCAAGTTGGCAACAGTAAAATGGTTGCCAACCTCCATGAAGATGCTCCTTCTATTAGTGCACCTGGAACTGCAGCTCATTAGCACCTCACCTGGCTGCCGCATCGCATCGCACCACATCGCATCGCATCACATCGTATCGTATTGCACACCTTCACGGTGTGTGCTTGGCTTGGTCGCGGTTGACTTGTCTCAGCGCTGCCTCGATCCCTTGTCTTGCCTATTGGTAGAACATTTTGTTGAAATTGAGTTTATGTCAAAGTGCAGACTGAAGTGCCGAGTTGCGTGTTAAAGTAGCAGTCGGAATAATACTGGAAGAGCACTCACATAATCCCACTTTGTTTTTGTCTTGAAATCAGCATTCCACTTGGGGCATCATTAGTAATTAAAAATAGTTTCTCTTTCTATTAATATCAAACTATACTTAAACTACATTTTTGAAACATTTCTTCCAAAGTCAGAGTAGCAATCAGTTGAACTAAATTAAGTAAAAGAGATGAAAGCAATCGACCTATGTACATATGTATATGATTAAAAAATACAATTATGGACCAAATAGGCCGGAAAGGCTATAATCGAGACTTTTTATATATATTTTAATTTTATAAAATTATATAAGCTTTAAGCTCCTAAGGTGTAAAAATCAATCCATACTTATAGCAGATTGAGTTGCTTTAAATCTTAAACGGCCATTAATACTGTTTTATTTATATTAATAATAATAATAATAATAATAATAGATCTCGTTACTCAATATGCGTGGCTTTTTATTATAATTTGTGTGCTAAATTTGGTTTCTCTAGCTCTGATAGTTTTTGACATTTAGATGTTTTTAAAGTTGGACTTGGCTATGTCGACTTGTTTGTTGGCGCTTATCAAAAATTTTATACTTTATAGATGTTCTTTATAGATCGGAGATGCTTTCTTTTCCCCCTATTGCATAGATATCAGCTCATACAATATTCCCCTATACTTTTGTGAATTATAAATACCTAAAAATAATTTTAATGCGCAGTGCCGAATGCCAAACTTTTTATTTTATAATTATTTATATATTAAATTTAATATCGTTCGTCACAAAATGGGATATCAGAAATTTTGAGGCAGGGAAAGACTTTCGTCACTAGACTTTTACTTTGTTAAAAAGTTTTTTTTTGGAAGATATCAGAAATTTTTGGAATTTTATATGATTCTGACAGTGTAATTTTGCGATAAAATTATCAAAATGCTTACTTCAAATAAAAAATAAATAGGGCAGCTATATAATATAGTAAACCGATTTTAACCAATTTTGGTCAGGCTGTATAAAACCAACCCAGATGCGTATGTTGACAGTGTGATCAAGATATCTCAAAAAACAACAAAGTTTTTCATACTAAAACTTGATTTTTGACCGATCGTTTATATGGCAGCTATATGATATATTATACCGATTTGAACTAAATTTGGACATAATGTATAAGACCAACTTAAATGCATATTCTGTCAAATTGGTTGAGAAATCTTAATAAACAAAATAGTTTTTCATACTAAAACTTGATTTTTGACCGATTGTTTATATGGCAGCTATATGATATAGTATACCGATTTGAACTAAATTTGGACATAATGTGTAAGACAAACTTAAATGCATACTCTGTCAAATTGGTTGAGAAACCTTGAAAAACTAAAAAGTTTTTCGTACCAAAGCTTGATTTTCTAATTGGTACCATATAGTAAATAGTAAAATGTATATATTCAGTTAACCGGTCATATCTTCCACACCTTGTGGCTGATATATCAAAAGACGCGAAATTTTACGTGTTACAAAATATTGAAATTTAATAAAAATCGTCGGAACCGTTTTCTAATAAATCGCCAAAGTTTAAGCTAAAAATCCTAAAAATGCTAAAAAGTATTCAAGGCACGTCTAGAATACCTTTCTAACGACATATAGAACACATCTGTAGCTTCTTTGGATTGGAAACTATTGCTGTTTCAAATTTATCACGTATTAGCTATTTACCGCTAAACTAGCTATTTCCCGCTAAAGTCGTAAAACAAACATTTCTAGATTTCTGATAAGAAACAATTCCTCATCAAAAAATCTAAGCTTTTTCAGCGCTTTGATCCAAACAAACAGACAAACAAACTTTTCATCTCATTTTAAAAAGGCCCTTAAAAATTTCAAATTAATATATCTTTCGAACCAAATGTCGGATTGGAATGATCAAGGTATCATTCGACGTGTATTTTTTAAAAATTATAAAATTTAACCAAAAGTCACCAACGGCCCCACTAGCTGCAATCATAAAAATTTTCGCTCTCCCACTTACACCCACTTATCGCATGAAGCAGGTGAGATACCAAAAGTCTTAGCATGCACTTTTGTTAGTTACCATCACACCTTTCGATCGGTATATAGCTCGACCTGATCGGACAGTCATAGCAAATTTTCCATTCTTCGTGTATATATTGCTAGTCGCCTTTTGCACACTACGTGTTGCTTTCGTCACTAGCGCGGACTGCCGTCTGCAGTGATACATTATTCAGTTTTAATGAAAACAGGCACTATAGGTAGAAGAGTACGATATTCTGAACTAGTTGTTGTATTGTATTGTGACAGTCTAATATGCTCCTATTGACTCGGCTATTGATACAACGTGTTAAATTCATAAAAGTGTAAATTGTTCAAATAAGTAACATTAATGTGTTTCTCAAAAAATATTTAACGGATGTCAGTTTTGTATCAATTTTATTTTCTGGACATAGGGAAACTTTCTGTGGAAATGCCCATATGTAGTAGCAGAAGAATAGGATCATTAATTTTGAAATTAACCCGTTTTCCAAGTATTCTACCAAGTTCCGAGTGTGAAGCATTTTGAATCACTTTGAACTTTGTTTTGTGTCAGAAACCCTTGACGTACTCGTACTCTTCTAAAAAAGTATTGTAAGTGCTTTGTAACTTTCCGGACCAAAGCTTAGACAACCTGCCTTTGAAAGGGCAAACACATGGCAAACATTTGCCAGTTATTAAGTCGTTAAGCAAAAATATTAGAAAGTGAAGATAGAAGTTCCATTGATTACCTTTACTGCAGATCTTTGCTTTCATTGGCCAATTTGCCGAAAGAAAAACAAAACAGTTGCACTTTATGTCTTCTTTGCAAACAACAAAGTCAACAGTCAGTCCAATGGGAAAATTTAATAGTACAACAGGGTATATATCTGCCACAAGCCGAGAGTGTAACGACGAATATATGTAGAAGGACGACGGATGAAGGAGATACAAGGAGGAGATGTAAGGAGCTAACAACATTTGTTTTACTTTTTCTAAAAGTTGTTTGGCTTGTGTGAAGTTGTTGCCACTTTTTAGGGCTTTGAATGGCCTTTTGCTGGGTTGTCGGGAGACTAGTAAATCTAATTTCTAACCGCACATGCGGAGACCTCTTCAGCGGCAGCGGCGGCGGCGGGTTGTGGCATCTGCGGCAATGTAACTGCAACTTGTACGAGGACTCGTACAACTTCGTCAGAGCGCGTCAACTGCAGAGTTTCCTTGTCGACAGACGTCAGTTGTTGCTATTTGAGAGCTTACCGACTTTTAAGTTGTTGCCTACTACGAACTACAGTTAACACATACGTTCTCGTAGGTTTTTATGAGTGTATGAACACAGAGAGAAAAACGCCGTACTAAAATTAAGTTAGAATGTATTTGTTGACGATACTTAAAATTCAAACTAGATAAAATTACGGTTTACTGAAAATGAGCATAAAACTTCTTTAACCAAGTTTAATGGGATTTTTAAGCAGCTACTTCCGCAACAACTTCATAAAATCTTAGATCTGATATCTTTTTTGCGATCGCTTGTTTATAATTCTGAAATTCCCTGCTGTAAACGGCAGTTTGACGAACACTGAGAAATTAAGACTATATGAATTATACGATTTTGATTTAAGTCCGCAGTATGCAAGGGTCTCGAATCATGTTTTTGTTTTAAGATATTTTTTTACTAAATAAAGAACCTTAAAGGACTTGGATTGAGTTCGATTTGTACTTAAATACAGTGCGAATTAAAGTAATTTTAAATTTGTATCTACTAAAATTAGTTTATTTGGAACTTAAGACATCGTACTTGAAGTGATACAAAAAAAAAAAAAAAAATTCTTCTGGGATGGGATATAGGTATAGTAAAACAAAAATTTTTGGCATACTAGAATTTTCTGGTGCACATCGAAATATCGAATAACGGTAAACAACGATTTTTCGTACATGCACTCACTAATACGCCCATAGCTTCGTCAAATATGAACTGATATTAATTTTTTTACCGGTTTGGGAAAGAAGAAGTTTATGTCATTCATGACTTTACAGGTTTCAAATCACTTATTGGACTATTTGCTAGGCAAAACAATTTCTTTAGTTATTTTTTAATTTTTTGACTTTAGCTACGTTTTTCAACACTATTTTATTAGAAACCCTTTTATTTTTATTTCAAAAGAACACATTTTCAAGAATAAAACGTGTGTCTATTTTCTAAAATTGGTCAAAGTTATAAAAGATTTTCGAAAACGAAAGTTGTGCAATATGTTGATAAGTTCGCAATTATGGCACTGTCGACCGTAATATTGTTAAGCAATTTATAGTGAATTCTTAAAAAATAATTTTTTTGAAAATGAAAGTGTCTCTAGGTACTGTAAAATAAAGTAAAACATGTCAAGCTTCATCAATTTATTAATATAATATTTTTTTTTTTTTGAACACATTCAAAAATGTGTACTCAATCCTTTTATTTTAAACTGATCGTCATCGGTTTCTCGTTTAAGTGACCAGCAGTAATTTGTTATCACGTTGTTGTTATTTTTGCCATCAAATCGAGTTTTTATAATAGCGATTTCTTGGAGAAACCGTTGTTCGTCGCTGAACTGGCCCCGATTATCTGGCAAGAAATTTAATTGGAAATGCAAAATGTGGATTTTTATAGACAGCCCATGTCATTGTACGTCTTTAAAAAATTTATTACAACTGTAACATAGTCGGCGCTCCTGTTATGGCCAAGAAATTTATCATAGAACGCTATATAGCCTTCCCAAGCTCGTTTCTCAACAGTATTCAATTGAAATTTTGAAATTTTCACTTTTCATTAGCTTTGGAATCTGTGGTCCGATAGAAATACCTAAATATACCGAAAACGAACTAAAAACGATCAAGTATTGACAGCAATTTGAAAAAAAAAACACATTTGACTTTATTTTCGCTTCATTTAATCGTTCCTTTTATCACAAAAAATTTAATAACTCAATCAAAAATTACTCGATTTTAACAAACTAAAATGTAGAAGACGCAAAATTAAATATTTTATGAAACTATACCAAAAGTAATTTTTACTATACAAATATGACGAAGTCTCAAAAAACCGAGAAAATCTATATATAATTACATACGTGTAGCTCCCTCAATTTTTATCCGATGTTTCAGTGTAATACACCGTTGGAAAAGGTTTTCTAATCTCTTTCCAACGACGTAATACAATCTATATTGTAACGAATTTGTAATCTGCATTCAAATGCGCGCGCTACAGTTGAGCAGGCTGGCAACCTTGAAGCGGCACATTACGACCCTGCGAGAGCTTTTGTGCGAATGCGACTCTGCGATCGATGCATTCCTGCAAAAGCGCAGGTTTTGACAAGTCGCTGCATTTTTCTTGCTCATCTTCCGGAACCCTCATAGAAGAAGACACGTGGATAGTTTTTCTGGAATTATTGGTCTCGCGTCTTTGCTGGTCATCGAGGAAACAACCCCATCCTGACGAAGGATTCCCGCTCGGTCAACCAGTAGCCTTAGTTTGGAATTTACGCTACATTGGTGTCAGGTGTGGGGTTGTGCGATCGAGTCCGCGAGGATTCCTACCACGATGCCTAAACGATCGGCTGGCAAGAGCGCGAAACGTTTTCAAGACGAAATGGCGGCGAGCATGAGCTCATTGGAGGGAAAACTGACAGAGGCCCAGGCACGCTTTGACCACAAGTTCGAACAGATGTTTGATGCATTCCAGCGGACTTTACTTGGAGCTCTTGATCGTGGAATCGGCAGCGGCTTAGAGACGCCGCACCGAGCACCGCAAGGGTTGCCCGCTGCCCAATCAACCGTTTGTGATCCTCGGCCGCATGGAGGCAGTGGACCAGCTGCTCCGCAAAATTGCATGGGCAATCAAGTCGAGCGTGAGACGTCGCAACAATGGGACCGATACAGTTCGTTCCACCCCGGCAGTCTTCCCACCTATGACGGATCTCCTGGTCAGATTACGAACGAATTCTGGACATGTTGGCAGAACATCATCGATGGAGTGACTCGGAACGTTGTTTGGGGATCGCCTTGGATGTGCAAGGCCAAGCGCAGAAATTTTTCAGCGGATTGCCAGTTTACGTGACCAGAGATTATCGTCGACTTGTGGAGGCAATGCGGAGTCAGTTCGAGTTGGACGTCAGGCCAGCTATCATCAGCTCCGTAATCGCGCGCAGCGCTCGAAGGAATCTTTAGTCGACTTTGCATTGGAACTGGAGCGCCTTGGTCGAGTGGTGTTTGCGGATGCGCCGGAACCAACCTACAACGCAATCATGGTCCAACAATTCATCGATGGAATGCGGGAGACTGCGCACCAAACACTAGTGCTCTCGAGCAAGCCGCAAACGCTAACAGACGCACGAGACATGGCTATTCGATTACAGGCGCAATGTTCCCGCCATTCGAGCCGACCCGTGTATGTAAAACGGAAAACTAAAGGAAGCCATCTCCCGCCCCTATAGAATCAAAGTCCACGCTACCAGACTTTGATCAAAACTCGGCGGTAGCAAAGGATTTAAACACGGAGACGTTTAACGACTCATCATGTATTCCTCCATCATTGCCTACGATGCCGACTGCTGAAGCCCTGTTGAAATCCTGAGACCCAACATTGGCCGTCGCCGCAGTTACTTCTGCCGCCGCCGCGCGCTCCGAGCCTTACGCCGAGTCGCCGCCGCAGGATCAGGAGAGCCGCCACGCGCAATGCCAGTTTCAAGATGATATCCGTCAGCCGCCATCGAGTTACCAATTCCACCAGCCCATTGAGAACGTTCCCACACTTTTGTCCGTGGCGCAACCAGTTTCAGTGGATAAACGCCCGGAATTCCCCTCCATCGCCGCCCACGAGTTCTCGAGCTTGACCAACGGAATTTGCAAACCCAGCTTCACCAGCCCCGCATCAGCAACATTATCAGAGGAAGAGTCGGGCATCCTAGACCCGTTGTTTAAAGAGATCAATATCGGAGGAGACGAGGGAGCAGCCGTGCCCAATGATTCGAGGAGTGAGGTTCTGCGAGGGATTCCCTACGGCCCCCAAGCTATGTACACTATTGGTACTGTAGGTGATCAGAGTTTACATTGCACAATTCTTTTTCAATTTTTTTCCTAGCTTGTTGGGCGTCGATTTTTTAATCCGCCATCAAGCAACAGTGGATTTAAAAGCGCTGCGCCTAGCATTTGAGTGGGGAGTGGTACCATTGCAACCACCCAGTTTGGACGCGACAAATCTGTTGTATCTAACGGCCCCGGCCAGTGTGCCGCCGTTCAGTGACACCCAGTTGAAAGTGAGCTGTGCGTGCATTCAACCACAGACACATGTGATCTTGGAGCGTGGAGAACTATCTGACTTTCCACCGGAACTGATCCTGGGCAGCACTGTCGTCGATGTCGTTAGGGATACCATGGTCGTACGAATACTTAATCTAACGGCGCAGCCCTATAAATTGCCTGAACTCACGGTGTTGGGTCGACTGGAACCAGTGGACGTTCTGCCGAATCCCCATCAGGAAACAGAGAACCCAGTCGATTGGATTCCTCCGCTGCCAGACAGTCTACCCGATGAATATCGCAGGCGTTTTCTAGATCTTCTGTATCGGTATAGTCAAGTACTTGCCAAAAGCGAGGATGATAACGGTCGGACGAATTTGGTCCGCCATCACATTAACACCGCCCCATTAAGCAGCCGCTACGACGCGCAGCAGTTGCCAAGAAGTTGGAGGTGGAGCGTTTACTGGCGGAGATGCGGTCGAAGGGCGTCGTGCGACCATCAACTAGTCCATGGGCATCACCCGTCGTGCTAGTACAAAAGAAGCACGGATCTACCAGGTTCTGCGTGGACTACCGGCGCTTAAATGAAGTCACCGTTAAGGATTCCTATCCCTTGCCACGCATGGACGACATTCTCACCACCCTGCACGGCTCAAATTGGTTTTCGACCATGGACCTGCAAAGCGGTTATTGGCAGGTAGAGATGGATGTGGAGTCCCGACCAAAGACTGCCTTTGCCTGCGACGCGGGCTTATTTGAGTTTAATGTTATGCCATTTGGGCTCACGAATGCACCTGCAACCTTCGAAAGGCTAATGGATGGACTGTTTTCGGGAATGACTTGGAAGTCTGCCTTGATATACCTCGACGACGTCATCGTGCATTCACGCACCGCGGAGGAACATCTGGAGCACTTGGAGGCAGTGTTCGTGAGACTGGCTGGTGCTGGATAGAAACCGCAAATGCAATTTCTTCAAACCTGAGGTCAGTTTTTTGGGACACATAGTGGGCCGCCATGGATTACGAGCCTGCCCTACTAAAATCTCCAAAGTTGTGGAGTGGCCAACTCCGAGTTGTCAGAGTGACGTTCGCTCATTCGTCGGCTTGTGCTCATATTACCGCAAATTTATTGTTAATTTTTCTACCCTTGCCCGGCCGCTGCACTAACTGAAGCTCGTCGGAAATTTATCTGGACACCCTCCGCTCAAGAGTCGTTTGAAGCCTTGAAGACCAAGCTGACCACCGCGCCAATTTTGGCGTTTCCCGACCCCGACGGTCCCTTCGTTTTGGACACAGACGCTTCCAACTACGGCGCTGGAGCAGTACTGAGTCAGATCCAAAACGGCCAAGAATGTGTTATCGAGTATTACAGTAAATCCTTCAGCTCCGCGGAACGAAACTATTGCGTCACCCGGAGGGAACTTCTAGCCGTGGTGCAAGCAACAAAACATTTTCACCACTACCTATACGGGCGCAAGTTTTTGTTGAGAACCGACCACGCCTCGTTAAAGTGGCTCTGTAGTTTTCGAGAGCCAGAGGGTCAAGTCGCTCGTTGGATCGAGAGATTACAGCAATATGACATGGAGGTCCAGCACAGAAGCGGCAACCAGCATGGAAACGCCGATGGACTGTCGCGACGGCCGTGTGGCGAGTGCCGCACATGTGAGAGAACTGAAAAAAATTCAATGCATCACGTTTTGTTCTTACAAGCCCTGGCTGCTGATTATTCCCAAAGACAGAAAGATGACCCTGTCTTGTCATTAGTCCATTCGTGGGTTGCCAAAGATGAACGACCGCCGAAACAGAGTATCTGGGGAGAAAGCTCAGAAGTCAAGGCGTATTGGCATCTTTTCGAGAAATTGAGTCTGGACGAAGAAATGCTTATGATTATTAATCGAGACGGAAATGCTGTGCCAATCATCCCGCAATGCTTGCAAGCGGAAATCATGCGGAATGTTCACAATTCTCCCACTGGGGGGCACTTTGGCATTAAGAAGACGCTCGCCAAGGCAAAAAGGCGATATTACTGGATCGGACAAAGCGCAGATGTGGCCCTCTGAGTGCCAAGAGTGCAAGGCGCGAAAGGGTCCGACTCGAAGAACCGTAGGCCGTTTACAACCAAGCGCTATTGGAGCTCCATTTGAGGGGATAGCCATCGACATTCTTGGACCACTAACCACCACTGCGCAAGGAAACCGTTACATTGCTGTCGTGATGTGTTATTTTACAAAGTGGCCAGAGTGCTTCGCTTTACCCAATCAAACGGCCGAAACTGTGGCACGAGTAATAATTCAGGAGGTATTTTGTAGGTATGGCGTGCCTTTTATCCTACATTCGGACCAAGGACGGAACTTCGAGTCAGCAATTTTCAAAGCCTGCCTCCGTCTTTTGGACGTCGAAAAGACTCGGACCACACCTTTGCATCCACAATCAGATGGAATGGTGGAACGGTTCAACAGAACGCTCCTCGACTATTTGGCCAAATTTGTGGCCAATGACCAAAGGGATTGGGACCAGTTACTTCCCATGGCTCTATGGGCTCACCGCTCTGCACCACATGAGGCCACCGGATTTTCACCAGCCCTTTTGGCTCTGGGTCGTGAACTTCGGCTCCCCTGCGAATTGCTTTATGGAAAGCCCACTCCCGACCCGGAGAGCTACCCTGCTTTTGTAGATGAGTTGCAGACACGCTTGCGCCACACCCATGAGATGGCCCAAAAGCAGTTGAAGGCGGCTGCGGACAACAACAAGTGCCGTTACGACCTACGCGCTAAGCCCCAGGAGTTCCAGGCCGGCGATCTGGTGTGGTTTCATTCCCCTTCACGGAAAGTCGGACGCTGCCCGAAGCTGCAATCAGATTGGGTCGGACCAACCACCATCATTCGCCGCCTCTCTGACTTAGTGTACGAAGTGCGTCCAGCCGGGAAGCGCACCACCAAGACGGTGCACGTTAACCGGCTCGCTCCGTATAAAGCTAAGGAGGATTCTGACATCGGCCAGGAGGCTCGAGTCTCGGGGGCAGTGTAACGAATTTGTAATCTGCATTCAAATGCGCGCGCTACAGTTGAGCAGGCTGGCAACCTTGAAGCGGCACATTACGACCCTGCGAGAGCTTTTGTGCGAATGCGACTCTGCGATCGATGCATTCCTGCAAAAGCGCAGGTTTTGACAAGTCGCTGCATTTTTCTTGCTCATCTTCCGGAACCCTCATAGAAGAAGACACGTGGATAGTTTTTCTGGAATTATTGGTCTCGCGTCTTTGCTGGTCATCGAGGAAACAACCCCATTCTGACGAAGGATTCCCGCTCGGTCAACCAGTATATGTATATATATTCATAGTTTAAGAGAAAATAATTTTTAACTCTATCATATATATGTATATATATTCATAGTTTAAGAGAAAAGATTTTTTAACTCTATCAACCTCGAAAAAACGGTTTTTTTTTACCATTATTCAAAATTTCGATGTGCACCAGAAAATTCTAGTATGCCAAAAATTTTTATTTTTCTATATCTACAACCTACGCTATGTCGGATCCCAGAAGTTTTTTGGCTGTAGCACCGTGTTATGTACATTATACTTGATTTTTTCGCTCTGTGCATGTATGTGCACGGAAGCCGTCAGTCATTTCATAGTTTCGAATGAGACGTATGTTTTAGACTGCTTAGGATTTTACTTGTATTATACTTTTTTTCGTGTTGTACCTACACATGCACACATATTGCAGTTGCAGCAAATGCGTGCCACATATCTATGTATGTACATCTGTATGTTTGGATATAAAACTAAAATGCTGCCACGCCAAGTGGTCTTCACTTGTCAGCGGTAACAATGAAAGCTGCGGAAGTTACCAAGCAAAGCGGCGGAAATGTAAAGTCAATGCCATTGTTGTATTTGTTGTTACTGTTGACATCTCTCTGCCTCGCTCTCGCTCTCTCTGTCTCTGTCTCTATCTTTCTTTCGAAATTTGTGAGGCATTGTTGTCACTGTTGTTTGGTGTCTTGTCCTTACATTTTATCGTTTGTCGGATTTGTATATCCTTGTTTGCAATGTTTATTTGTTGATGTTTCTGTTGCTAGTGTTGTTGTTTTTTGGTACGAGCATTATTGTGCATTTGTGCTTGAAGCGAATTATGAAAAGTGCATAAAAGTTTTTGCTGCTGTGCGTAGCGAAATGCGCATGCAATATAAATAAACAAACTCTCACACTCCAGCTCATTTCCAAATGCAAATACAGAGTAGTTATAGGTGCTTCTACTTGTGTATCAGTGCATGTACTACTATATACTATCTACATACATGTATGTACATATGCGTATTTCTTCTGCACAGTCCTGTTTTTGTTTTATTTTATAAATGGACAAGTAGATAATATGATTTCACTCGCTCTAATGTTTATCTTATATTTTATTATACTTGTAACCATGTCGAGGGAATTCTAATGTTGCCTGTTGTCTGTAATTACCAAAAACATATGTATCTATTCTTGTTTAGAGTGAGGAGCTAAATATATACACACATGTCAGTATGCCCTTCTAAAAAAAAATATACGGATTCCTTTTCGGTTTTTACAGATTTCTCCAACAAACTCAAGAAATCTATCTTATGAAGTGCTCTTCAAATTAATAAAACATACAATTATTGGAAGCATTTGGAAGAGCGTGTATTTGTATATATGTGATTATTTAATAATTTTCTGATATGTGAAGAGCCTCGATAAGCCGTGAATTGTCATGAATTGTCAAATGAATATTTCTTAACAGTCATCAGTGGTTTTTTTAACACATTTAGAAAATGTTATGCAAAACTTATGCTTTAACCTTGTTAGCTTTTGAAAATTTGACAAAATTTATACCACTGTGACATCTCATTAGGTGGGATATCGATTTTAAATTTGAAATATATATTCTCAACACTTTAAAGAAATTTTAGTCGTCAAAATAAAAATAGACGTGGCATAAGAATGCAATTTTTTAAAATTTATTTAACTTTTATGAGTACCACAACCCCCAAAAAATTTCTAAAAATATAAAGTTTTGCCCATAAATTACTAGAATCAATTCTTAATCGGAACATATCATAATTTTTGAACAACGGAACATCGCGAAAATTGATTTTTGCCACCAAGTTTTGGAAAATAAGTCAAACTTTTTTATTTTTTGGAAGCTGTTAAATTTCGCGTCCTTGTTTATTTTCATCATTATGGATAAAAAAATAATTGTAGTTGTTTTTGAAATCCTGAACAGAAATAAATATTTTACATTACGAAATTACTGTTGTTTTCTCGTCGACGACGAAGAAGACGACTTTGTGACACCAATTTGCGAAATATAAGGCTGGTGATCCAAATGATCCACTAGCTGCCTAGACTTGATGCTTTCGAACAGTACCTAGATGTGGAGATCTAGGGCACAATCAGCCACTTAATATTGTAAAATTTAAGGGATATCCTGAATATCCAGTTCCTAAACTTTGCACATATAACTTTACTTATCTTATCTTCAAAACCCATTTTTTTTTTATCTCTTTTGGGTTTTTCTAATTCAGTTTTGACTTTAATAATTTCTAGTCAAAAATAACAGAGAAAAGTTGAAATTGGATTATTGTAAGCAAACTCTTAATTATTTAAATATTTTGACTTTTGCGGCTAACAAACGACATTTTGTCACAACTCTTGGGGTATTTCAACCCTGCTTAACTTCTTTAATAAGCCACTATACAAACAGAAAACAACAAGAGACTAAACTACGAGTATGCAGAAATAACGATTCCGACACGCTGGGGAAAAGTTTTACCCGCTTAAACAGCAACTTTCATCTAGATTTTACCATCTAGTCGTACTATGGCTTTAAGGATAAGCGGACTGCTTATCAAAGCCGGAGTCGAAGCCGGAAAGTTTCGCAACTTTGTTTCTGGTGTTGACCAAAAGTTGTCACACTGCGTGCAAGTAATTTTTTATCATCATATTTGCTCAAATTATATATAAAATAAAGGCCTAAGCATACTCTCACCTTCCCTATTTCCCGCCATTCATTTAGACCTTTGCAAAGGGGCTTACACTGCGCAGCCAAGTTCAGGTCGAGTGTATGCATATTATGTGCGGTTTTCGGAATAGCTTACCTTGCACTAAGCTGCAAAAATGTGCCTTGGTGTTTCCGTTGTGTCGTCATGTACTTAGTTGTGTTTATGAACACATACCCACACACCTACACACACGCCCACACACTCCTATACGTTTGTTGTCGCCGCCTGAAAGTATGCAATACTTTTACTTTCCGCCCAAAAGCTCTTTCTTTCGTGTGTGGGAAACAGAATCCTATGGATTCACAGGAAAGCTGCTTAAGAACACAAACAATAACATTACAAAAGGAAAAGTGTTTTTTTTTTATATTTTCCTGTTTCTGTACGTTGTCGAAAAATATTTTACACCTTTACACAAGAGGACAATCTAGGGAGATTCCTAACTGCCGGTTTGACGCTCCGCTCCTTATCTAGGCGTCCAAAAAGCTAAAGCCAAAACACAAGCAACAAGGTAAACATTGTGAGGTAATTAAGAAAAATTACCTCTTTCAAGCTAAACAAAAAAATAACTCAAAAAAAGAGGAAAAAGTGAAAATAGGATAAAAATCAACAAAACAAAAACAAAACTGAAAACAAAAACGAGAAACATGACAACAAGAACAGGCAATGGCAACCATAAAATAGCTTCAGCCAAACACACAGACAAACCAAAGGACCACCGGACGAGAGGACGGACTTACGGCGATGGTTGCACCGTTGTCAAGCGACTGTCGAGTTGCTCTTGCTGCTTCCCATATACTAGAAGAATAGAAGCAGAGGAGCGGGGAGGAACCGTGACTAGCCATCCCTGCCTGTCCCTCATCCGGCTATTTTCTTGTGGCCAGGAGTTTTTCGTGTTAACTTTAAATTAGCAGCAAAGTGGAAAGTGTTGTCGGTTGGCTTTTAAAATGTTTTGCGGTGTATTTAATTTATCAAAAAGGATATCTTTCAGTCAATTGCCTGCTGCTTCACCTCCAGCTCCAACCTGACGATGCACACCTTTCCCAACTGTCATTTGTCTGTCTTCCGTTAGGTTTGTCTTTCGTTGGCGACCAGGCTGACACAGATAATGCGAAAGCACGAAGCAATGTCGTGACTTCTAAATTACCATCACAATGGCCTGTGAGTCTCTTTATGATATATTCGGTTTTTATGTTATCTCCGGTTTCCATAATGGCCAAGTCATTTACATTTTCCTTTGCGCTCTATTATGAATCATTTTTTGCTTCTAATTTGTTAACATTTTCGTAATTAACTCAAAAATAAATAAAAGAAGAAAGGTTATCTTTGGAATGCCATAGATTTAATAGTATTGCAAGAGCCTGTATTCAAATTTCGACTGATTGTTTTTGCTTGACAACTATTTGATATATTATATATTGTCCGATTTAAGCCAGATTGGGTACTATTGCATGTACAATATCAAATACATATTTAGTGAGATTGATTTAGTTATTAAAAAAACAACATCGATTTTCATAATAAAAAATTAATTTTCGATTGATCGTTCCTTTGATATTATTATGATATAGTAGTGCGATTTAAGCATAAAGTATAATAAGTGAGATTGATTGAGATATATAAAAAACAACAATGATTTTCATATATACTGACACAGTGATCTAATCCGGTCATTTCCAAAATACATATGCAATGCCTGCCTATAACTTCTGCACTGAGATATAAGTTTGCATAGAAACAAACGAACAGACAGACTGACAGGACTCAGCTCTTCGTCCTAATCAAGGGTAGATTTGGTTAAAATTTTGGTTTATGTCGGAAAGCGAGTTATTTGGTCATGATTTTATTTTATTTATCGCACCAACTAGCATTGTAAACAATTATTGAGATTTTATAAAACACCAGCATTGCCCCACGGCGTATTACACCTAGGGGATTCTCCCGAAACGAAACCACGCACATGTTGCAAGTCGTAAAAAAGATTCCGGATATTTACCGCTCTTTTTGGTATGTATCTACGAGGCACGCTCTTTTGCCTGTGTTCTCCCAAATGCTAATAAAATCAAAACTGATTACCACATCATCTTCAACGAGAAGAGCGTAGGCAGAGCGCGCACGGACGGGGGAGGATGGCGGTCGTAATCGAAGCATGCATATCATATTACTCATACGCCACGTTATACAATTTACTTACAACGTCAACGAGCAGAACGTTGACTGCTTTAACGCGGTTGCGGGACGATGAAGACAAATAGATGGCAACCAAGTACGGCACGTAAATGTGAGTGATGGGTTCGCTGCTGTGCGTGTCTGTATCTGTATCTGTATGTGTGTGTGTGTGTGTGTGTGTGTGTGTGTGTGTGTGTGTGTGTGTGTGTGTGTGTGTGTGTGTGTGTGTGTGTGTGTGTGTGTGTGTGTGTGTGTGTGTGTGTGTGTGTGTGTGTGAGCGTGTGTATGGCAACAACAATTAATTGAGTTGGGTCCTCGTACGTGGCGTACGCTGGCAGAGTGCAACTGCGACAGTTCCACTTCCAGCTCCAGTGCCAGCGAAAGATAAAACGCTTTGCAATAGCGATATAATTTAATCAAATTTGTCACCCTTGCAATTGAGAGAGTCACACGGCAGCGAAATTCACCGTGTCGCGTTTTCCATTGTGTGGCACGAGACGATGAGACTTCGTTGTGAGGCTGTTGAGGTCGCACAACCATTCCATGTGGCAACGCTTTCGTTTGAAGAATTTATGAATGGGCTCCGTGTTTCATCCGAGCATGGCGGTGTCTACCATCTGAGGAGAAGTATTCGTTGCATCGCTCGCACTTTGTAAATTCAATTTAGAATGCGTTTAACGCGCATAAAATGTCTTCGACTACGAGCAGTCACCCTCGTTCCAACCCGTCTATGCCCCTGCTCCCGTCCCTGCCCCTGTCCCTGCCCCTGCAATTACTACAACTTTTCCACGGCTATTGTCTTTCAACCAGAGTCGGCGACTTTGCGATTGGGCATTGGGAATTGGTCATTGGGAATTGGTCATTAGCTGTTTGCACTTCATAGATATGCAACAGACCTCTGATACCCTACAAGTGCTATTACCAAAGGCCACGGACAAGCAAATGCCGTTCCAACAAACGTCTCTCGCCTATATACGAGTATATAAGGGGATTTCCTAAGCACAGAAAATACGAGCCTGTTGACAATCTCAATAACCCAAAATTCTCACTCTTCAGCGTAAGTGCAATGCATGCAAGATTTTATTTAACTCTGTAAACTATTAAATACCAAATAATGCATTATCTAGTTCTTATTTAACTAATAACTATTCATCTTACCATTTGGATATTCATCTTATTTCGATCATGATCATCGTACATACTCTAAGTGTAAAACAAGCGGTAAAATCTATAGTCGAGACCATGGCTATATAAATACCCGTTTCATACTTTTAATGGCATGTATTACTGTAGAAATTAAAATAGCCATTACTGCCGTTCTATTTAATCGATTTTGTTGTGATTAAATAGTATGGATAATAATAAGAGATAACGTTAATTACCAAATTCTTAGTTCTTATCTTAATTCTTATCTTAAGAACTGTGGGTGTGGTGGCTTTTCACGATTTGGGTTGGCGCAAGGGGACGTAACAAAATTTAAAAAAAAAAAATATGTAAAATTTTGTTGCTCGATCTCTGTTCTCTGAGATCTAGTCGCTCACACTGACGGACAGACAGACGAACGGACGTATGGACGGACAATCAGACGAACATGGCTGAATCGACTTGGCCGTGGATGCTGATCTAGAATATGTACACTTTATAGGGTCGGAGATGTCTGTCTTGTGCATGTGTTTCTTTTATCGGCAAGAACCAGAGTTGTCACCAATTCAGAAAAAAAAACATTTAATTTTCATCTTAAATCCGATTAGATTTATTAAAACTACTTTTGAGAATTCATTATAAATATTTCAAGTTAAATATAGCAGATAGAAGCGAAATTAGACAAAAAATTCTTATTCGAATTATATTATTCAATTGAAGCAACTCTAGCAGTTTTCAAATGCGAGAGTTGGTATCGATAACAAAATCAGAAGTGAAATTCAGAACAGGTCGCTTAGTCATTGTAAATCGGTTTTGTTCTTAATCAATATTTTATAGATGTTTATAAAAAATTCTTTTAAAATATACATGCATACTAGGGGTCTCCGTCCCCTGCTCGCCGAAATTAAATTTAGTTAATAATGTTAATTAAGTTTAGTCAAAGTAACCTTTAGTATGGGTTTGGTTGAGATTTCTTAAGAAAGAAAAACAATTTTCATACCAATCGACAATTTTCATTATATTGCTCCTATGGCAGCTATATGATGTGGTAATCCGACTTTGATCAAATTTGGTCATTATGATACAGGCAGTCCCAAACATATCATCTGTAAGTTTGGTTAAGATATCTTAATTTATATAATATGATGTACATTAACCTTTAGTATTCTTATGTAGATTTGCGGAATTCGGAATACCAATTCTACTCGTTTTCGGAATTAGGAACAGGCCCGAATATACCCTTTTACTTATTTTTTAAGAACCGGGTATAAGAACGTATGCCAACACATTTTTTTTTATTTGACAAAAGACGACAACACTTATAGCCAGGGATTAAATCCGCAACGAACATCGGTTTCGGTTATGATCGCATTAAGGCTTTCGGTTATCGTTTACGCAAAATCGGTTTCGTAACGGTTATCGGTTTTCTGTAAGTTTCGGTTTAAAAATACCAGTATGGTTTCGGATTACAAAAAAAATTCTTAACAAATATATTAAAAACGAGTTTCTCTGTCACCCATTCACATATTTCACGTATTTTTTATATCCAGGCTGAAGGAGACGTGACAGACCCCATAAAGTATATATATTCGTGATTAGTATCAACAGTCGAGTCGAGTTAGCCATGTCCGACTTTATGAACAACTTTTCTGTTTATTAAGATATCTCAACAACTTTAACATTTAAGTTTGTCCTATACATCCTGAACAAAACTGGTTCAAAACGAAGTGAAGCAAGCAGAAGGCAGAGCCCCCTTGTTTTATTTGAAAATCTGCTAAAAAAAGTTCATTACAAAGTAAAAGTCTAGTGACGAAAGTCTTTTCCTGCCCCAAAATTTCTGTTATCCCATTTTGTGACGAACAATATTAAATTTAACATATAAATTATGTAATAAAAGTTTGGCATTCGGCATACCAAAAAATAATTTTAATGCTCAGTGCCGAATGCCAAACTTCTTGAACCAGATTTGATTGAAAAGAATTTTAAAAAGTTATTAAATGTAACCAAAAGCCTTCAACGGCCCCACTAGCTGCAATCATTAATTTATTTTTTTTTAAATTTTAATCACGGTCGCTTGCAACATTTGTGATGTGAAAATACATAAAAATATCGACAGCTCGATTTTCGCGGAAGCGATTATCCAGTACTACAAATCTATATGCTTTGATGATCTCTCGAGTTATTTAAATCGACTTCCATATAAAATTTGCAGCACCCTGAGGCTTGTTCACAGTGTTGTTGTAGATCTAGCGGTCTGCAATTGGCAAATGCGGGATAAATTGTAAAATAGCGGCTAGCGGGAATTATAGCTATTTTCCAAGCAACTGGCAATTTAATGTATTTTTATGCTTTAAGCTTAGTTTCCACCAAATCTAGGGGGTAGAGAAATAAAAATGTCATATATTTCGTCGCCGACCATCGGAAATTAGTGTGACCAACGCAACACCAAAAAGTAACCAAATGTCGATTGGTCCCACTGGTGCGCCGTCTGCGCTTTGTTTACATTTTACAAAGCGCCAATCCTTGTGAATAATTGAAAGGCACAATATGGCAAGTTTTGTTGAAATAATGAGGAAATCAGATGCAGTGATCAATTTGGGATTGTTTGCCTATTGCACATGCCGTCTTCAAAATAATAGCATTGAAATGCTTTTTGTCGGTCAAATCGTAAATTATTGAATATTTCTCCACTTTCTAAATCATATTAATTATGTCCTGCGTTGTGAACAGGTCCAGGCTCCCCTTTTTCCCTTTTTGTTCACTTTTCAACATGTTTTTTTTAATTTTCATGTTGTTCTTCTGTTCTCTTCTCTTCTTCTTCACGTTGTTGTCGACCCCTCGTCAAAAGAATGAACAAGGCATATATTTCTACAGAAATACCAGCTGTTGTGTCAAAAGTGTTGACCAACGCCGTACCTTATCTGGCAACTCTGTTTGATGCCGTTCGTGGATATCGCAGCAGCGGAATTTAGACGACTATATTCAGCTGGCCCCTAGACAACGTTTTTTTTATATGGAGTTTACCCTGGGGTACAGGAATTTATCTCTGGTGGAAACTAAGCTTTACGATGCTACATTTAAATACTATGTATTATTTTTTCATTTGAATAACAAAATAACATCGATAAGCCAAAAGTGCATTACATTTTTATCGTTTTTAACTATAAAATCAATTGAATCGAGTTTAATACCACCACTAACGAGATGTTTAACAATTTATGAATCGATCGCGAAAATAAGGTAAATATGCCTGCTCAATTTTTCGTTCAATTTTTGATGAACGACCGTAAAAACCAGCAGTGCACGCTACCACTTTTCATTAATGGAATGGGACGTGTTCTATTTCGATCGGTGAGCGTCGGTTCAAAAACAATTCCTAATGCTTGCTTTTTGTGGCTTGAGCTGAAATTTAGAAATTCAGTTGCCTTCATACTCTAGTAGACTTCTTTTAATAAATCTTCCCCCTCTTACTAACCGTAGAATTATGCTTGGAGTAATGTTCATCCGTAAATTACTACAGGGTCAAATAGACTCGCCTAGTTTGTTGGAACTACTAGAATAACTCGTACCTTTAATCCTTTGTATCTTCGGCATTGCACCACTAACTGGCATGAACCTCTTCGAATTCTGTGTGCTGATTAACAGTCTTTACCGTACGATAAGCTCTGAGTGTTCTCTACTATTATAGAGGCTTATATTATTATCTTTAACTAACTAAATTTTCTGAACATTAAATGTTATCTATATGTATAAAATTCTTTGTCCCGACTGACTGACTCACTGACACATCAACATGTAGACCAAACGGCTAAAGGTAAAAAGCTGAAATGTTCATAGCATATCTGAGACAATTTCATCGTGCAATAAGACGGCGTTTTGTAAAATTTCACCTGGAAGTGTGTTTACCTGAGGTCAAAAGGTCGTGGAATTGCTTTGCATGAAAAACTTTTTTGTTTCTTAAGATATCCAAACCAAACTCACAGATTGTATGCTTGCGCCTGTCTCTTACATCCTGACCAAATTTGGTCGAAATCGGTCAACTATGTCATATAGCTGTCATAGGAAAGATCGGTCGAAAATCAAGTTTTTGTACGACCTTTTTGTTTTATAAGATATTTCATCATATTATATAAATTAAGATATCTTAACCAACCTTACAGATTATGTGTCTGGGACTGTCTGTATCATTCTGATCAAATTTGGTCAAAGTCGGATTACTATATCATATAGCTGCCATACGAACAATCTAATGCAAATTATCGTTAATCTGAAAATTGTTTTTGTTTCTTAAGAAATCTCAACCAAACTCATACTAAAGGTTACTTTGACTAAACTTTATTAACATTATTAACTAAATTTCATTTCCGCGAGCGAAGCGAGCAGGAGCGGAGCCCCCTAGTGTTTTATAAGCAAATTAAAAATAATAATAATAATAAAATAACTTTTAAATTGTCATCTTTTTTATTTGTTAAGTTGTTGTTTACGAAAAGTTTAGCTGTATAGGTAAAGGAGCTTTAGATGCTAGATAATTGGATGATTAAAATGCTTGAAAATGTTTCTGCAAAGAGTAAAGAGTGTTTTGGAAATGGCTTTAAATTGATGGCTTTGCGCTATGTTACTTTTGATGCTTTGACGTTTTTCGAAAAATACCGGACGTACAGATGTATTTGCACACTCGCATCGATTTGCAATTGGTATAGCGCCTTCACTGGCTGTTCGAGCCAATATCAGCGAACCAGGCAACGTACAGCTTGTCAGAATCAAGCGACTATTGCAATGTTCAACATTTGCAAGAAAAAAACAAAATATTTATCACAAATAAAAATGAGGAAAAAAATGGAGGTAAACGAAAAAGGTAGCAAAACATGTCGTGAACCCATATTGGGATGGAGTGGGCAACGGTCACGTATATTTTATTTTTTAAATCACAACGTCGACATCAACACGCTGCCAGTCTTCGTGACCGTCCTCGTCCCCTTCCTGGTCTCCGTCTCCATGTCCGTCTCCGCTACCGTCACCCACCTCACATGTCCAAGGTGGCACTGCTTCCTGCTGCATCTGCGTTCAGTGCGTTCATGGATCGCCGTCGCTGTTTGCAATTCTAGTTGGCAGTTGACAGGTGCATCCGGCTGTGTGTGTGAGTGAGAGTCCAAAATAGGGGCAGTTCCCCGTCGTCCTCCCCATATAAAAATGTGTCTCACGGGCTATGAAAATGATTGAAAAATATTGATTGTGCAAGAGGTAAATGAAGCATTTACCATTATTTAAGTATCAACGATTTTGACATCTCAAAACGAGCAAATACATATTTCAAATTCACAAATATACTTACATCTCTTTATGACAGCTGCGAACAAAACAAGGAATGGGCTATATACAATTTTATAATGTCAAATACCTTAACTTGATTTAAATAAAACTGTGTTGATCAGAATGTGTCTTTCAATTGTATTAAAATTAGTTCTAAGTAATTTATTTCTTATTCAAGCATTTTATTTAATTATTATAGCTCTATTCTTTATTGTCCAATTTAAATTATATTTAAAATGTCTATCGTGACTGCTAGTCAGTTATATATAAAACTTGAATAACTGGATATCTAAATCTACAAATTTGAATGGTGATTAATAACACTGTGCAAGTCGAAAAAAAAGATATGACCAAACTCAACGGTTCCCCCCTATTTCGGATCCTAGGAATCGAACTGCATCGTTACTTTTTTGAGTTACAACGATGGTTTTATACAAAATTTTTTTTTTAATTTTAAGGAAATTGTTTGGTCTCTATCTTCCATGGTATGGTTTTTTTGGTAAACTTTCTTCAGCAAAGTTACTTGGAATCTTTAAAGCTACAAGTTTTATGAATAAGTCAAGCTGGAGTTTTGAGGCTCTTTGAGGTTAATATGTCAAAAAGTAGAGCATTTACAACTTTAATAAAAACAAGTCGCGCACACGCGATTGTCGGAGACCCCGTACTTAGTATGAAAAAATATTTTGTTTAATCGACTGTGGGATACCCAGAACCTAGGCACTTAGATGCGCTTGCAGTGTTCTGTATTAAATTTTCGACTAATTGTTCCAATGACGGCTATATGATACAGTTTTCCGATTTGAACAAACTTAGTTCAAGATATATAAGACTAGCTCCGATATGCTGTCAGTTTAGATAAGATTTCTCACAAAACAAATAAGTTTATATATTAATTCTTGAATTTTGACCGATCGTTTCTATGACAGCTATATTATATATAGTGGTCCCATTTCAAACAAATTTGGTCAGGATATATAAAATCAACCCAGAAGCAGATGCTGTCAGTTTGGTTAACATATCTCATAAAACATATCTCAAAATAAAGATTTTCATACTAAAACTTGATTTTCAATCGATCTTTCCTATGACAGCTTTGTGATACAGTTAACCGATTTCAACCAACTTTGGTCAGTATGTAGACGACAAATTCAGATACTTATTCTGTAATATTGGTTGTTATATCTCAAAAAACAAAAAGGCTTTCATACTAAAGCTTGATTTTCGATCAATCGGTCCTATGGGAGCTATATGATATAGTGGCCCGTCCCAAAAAAAACAAACATGATCTGCTTGCAATATAGATCAAGTAGGGGTCTAAAAATATTTTTAATTTTACAATGATATTGAACGTTACTATAACAATAACATAAAATAACATTAACATTGAATGTTAATATAACATGTTCATATAATATTTTAATATTAATAAAATATAATATGTAAATATAACATAAACAAACAATAATTTAAATTTAAATAAACTATACGACCATGCTGGAATATGAACCCGACAAATATCTAAAATCGGCTAAATTTAGAAAGAAAGTTGGCGCGGCAGGGTATTGAACCCGCGATCCGATGATAAAAGAAAAATCCAAAGTATGGAGACTCTACACTTTGAGCCACCATACCATTTGGTGATATCTGATATATTGCAATATTATTTATTGTAGTACTCTTATTGAGAAAAGAATTACAAAATTTATATTAAAATCAAATGTTAATATTTATGTCAATATAACCATTAATAAGACATGGCAATTTAACACATCTAATATATATAGTAAATAAAAAACCGTCTGCCCGATACAGGAGTTGAACCTGCGACCTGCGCGATAGTATAAAATCAATTCAACGACTCAGTACGCTACGCCACAGGAGCCATGTGACGTTTATTTGCAAAATTTCAGTTTTGTCAACAGCATTAATTTAAGATTAATGCCATTTTTTTATGATTACCTCACACAATTAAACAACTTAACTTATTATTTTAATATCTTCGCTATTTACCGTCCGATCGCAATGAAATTCTACACAGGTCGTGGACTATTTACGCTTCATCTATGCAAAATCTGCAGTTTATAGCTTTCAAATTGTTCTTGTAATTTAGATATGAAATTTTTAATTTGGATTTTACGTCGTTCAAGGGGGCGTGGCAAAATTCTAAAACAAACTTGATCTGCTTGCAATATAGATGAATCAAACTTGATATGTTTGGTGTCTCTAGCTCTTATAGTCTCTAAGATCTCGATTTTCATACAGACAGACGGACGGACGGACAGACGGACATGGCTATATCGACTCGGCTGTTGATGCTGATCAAGAATATATATACTTTATGGGGTCTGCCACGCCTCCTTCTGCCTGTTACGCACATTTTTTTTGAAACAAACTTAATAGACCCCTGTACTTTTTTTAAGTACGGGGTCTAAAAATAATTTCGTTGTTACCTGTTGATAAAGCTACTTGGCAAAATACGAACTACATTTTGGTATAAGTATCGGATAGTAAAATTCGATTTCTGCATAATATGAGAGAAAAATGTAAAAAAATAAGCGGTAAATATTGTATCTTTTTTGGGTTATTGACCTCTAAGAGCCCCAAAACTGCATTTTAGAAGATTGGCTTGTTCATAAAACTTGTAGCTCTATAAATTCTAAGTAACTTTGTTTATAAAAAAAACAATATTATGGAAGATAGAGACCAAAAAATTTCCTTAAACTTAATAAAAAAAATTTGTATGAAACCATCGATGTAACTCAAAAATGTAATGATGCAGTTCGATCCTAGGACCTGAAATAGGGGGGAACCGTTGAGTTTGGTCATGTCTTTTTTTTTTTTGATAAAAAGTATCACAGTGTAATTAAAGGGCATTTCTTTTTTATTACAAAATTAATGTAATTTGCGGTGAGTTAGGGTAAAACACTAAGAAGATTATGATCGCTATTTAAATATAAATAGATTACTTACATTTTCTCAGTAAAAATCAATTAGTATTTGACGATGTATGTTTTATCGATTACAGAATGTTTAAAATGATAAAAAATTAATAACTAAAATATCTATTTAACAATAACTCAAAAAAACGGTTTACTAAAAATGGTTTAATCCTTATATATTTGATGTATTCTACACTAAAAGATTCCCTGTCATGTTTATTCTAGCAGTGTTTTTAAGTTCTTTAGGATGAAACGCAATTCATATTCATAAAAAAAAATCGAAATATCTGAACAGATTTATATAGCGATATATAAATATATTATATAGTGATATAAGATATGTATAAAAATGAGTTGAATTTTGATATTTACTGAAATTAAATATAATAGTTTTGTGTTCTATTTTATTCACAGGCAAATACACAGAATAATGCTTAAGCTGTTCGTGCTGCAAATCATTCCGATATGTTTATTATTAAGAAATGTTAATTCAGGTGTACCAATTGGTAAGTTAACCCTTCAATTGATTAACTCTGCATTGTATTTTTCGGTCTTCTAAAGTTATTTAACATACCGATTGTTCTAAATGAAATCGTATATTGTGTTATCTCTGTGATATTATGAGAACTAGATGCACCGAATGGGGTAAACCAATTTTGACTTGTCCGGGACACAGGGCACAGAGCTTTCTTTATCTAAGAGTTAATCTTGATTGTTGCATGTACTGTATCCTGCTTTAGGAACTGGTGGACCATCGCAGATATTCGAAAACAAGGATGCTCTGTTGACATGCGTTGTCTCTGAGAACGCGGCCAACAATACGGTAATATGGAAGAAAGGGGACGAGATATTAACGGCTGGAACGGTGCGGGTCACAAAGGATCATCGTGTCAGAGTTTTGCATGATGAAAGTAAGTGTGATTTGACTTTTCGAGTAATATTACTGAAATGTTAAGCAAGGACATACGCTCTCCCATAGACCCAAAAGGACGCAATTTGGAAACGGGAGGAGAGGTTTGGGTGCTGCTAATCAAGGACCTTAAGTCAAATGATTCGGGTGCCTACATCTGTGAGTTGAACTCCGATCCGGTTTTGCGCAGCATACATATACTGACAGGTAAGCTATAGATTTCTTAATCTTTTGGTTGACTTAACATTATGTTACTTAAATGCAGTTAAGGAGCTCTCACAGGGAAACAGCACAGACACTGCTACAGCGGAGTCTAGCGATGTCTTCCTCTTACCGCCGCCACTTAATGCCCAGGATAATCGCAGCTTTTGGCGTCCTAGTCAAGTGCCGCCTGTGTTTACCCATGATTTTACAGAGTGTTGTGAACATGCGAATGTCTCCTCCCAGTGCATGGGCTTCTGCAATGTCCACAATATATTGGATGGGTCTACAGATGTCGATCCCGAGGCCTGTGAGAAGGACTTTCCAAGCATTGTAAAATGCATGGCCGATGGCCGCAATCATGTTCCATGCTGTGTGGAGAAGCAAATTCCCGATCTGTGCCAAGACATGTGTCGCGGCGAATACACCCCCTTCACCGACAGGCTGAAGACTCGAGTCTCTTGTGTGCAACACACCCTGAGCGGACTCCAATGTATCCTCAAGGGAGTGCAGCTGATACCTAGCACGCCCACCCTTTTGACGATAGAGGAGGTGCGGGAGACAAGCGTCAACATCAGCTGGGCCGCTCCACAGAAGCTGGCCGACCAGGTCTCACACTACACGGTCAACCTTACAGTGTTGCATAGTTTCGACGAGGACGAGTTAAGCGGCGAGGTTAAACATAAAACAGCTGACGGAACCAAGCAGCAAGAGGAGCAAACGAAACTCTACAATGTTCCCGCCAATCAGACGTATCTCTTCCTCGACACACTCTCCCCTCTGACCATGTACGCTATTATGCTTACATCCGTAAATGAATACGGTTCAAGTCTGCCCAATGAGCGGCTTCGCTTCTTCACACACACAAGCGCTTCGGTGGCCGAGGCTCAGGCGGGCAACACGGACAAACAGATGATGCCCTCGTTGCCAGATATCCGAGGTTGCTGTGAGTCAAGTGGGATGACCCATCGCATGTGCATGGATAAGATGTGCGATCCACAGAAGGCGGATCAGGCCACGCTCCCCGATCTTATGGTCTGTGCGCCTTGGTCGAACATCACATTCACATGCTTGGCCAATAACATTGATCATACGCCCTGTTGCCGTGCTCGTGGTATACCCTCGGCTTGTTTCCCTCTCTGTGCTGGCAAGCTGATCTCTCTCGACTTCAGTTTGTTCAAGTAGGTATAGATTAGAAGATGATGTATTATTTTACAGAGATTTAAGAAATTGCAAATATCAATCATTCAATCAGTAATCATTTCAACCAGTAATCGATTATTGACTTGTGCCGGTTCAGTATGTAATAAGTAACTGCTGAATGACATAATACTTACTACTAATAATCAGTCTTTTACTTCTTTGGTGATACCGATACCAAAATTTGACCTTCTTGAGTGTTGAAACATTTCTAGTGAATGCAGGTATCATTGTTGGTGATCAAAATCCCCACTTAATGTCCTATTAATTGCAATACTGTCGTGATTGCAATCACAGTTGATAGTAAAAATTATGATTGTACAAATTTAAATCCTCCGTCAATTTAAGGGATACAATTGCAATCAATTTTAAATTTTGATTTTGAAAGAAATTATTAATCAGTCCAACATTATTAACTGCAATCTCAATAAATACAAAAAATAAGTATTTGTGTTTGTTAGAATGTATATAACAGAAGAAAGAACCATCTCCGATTCTATAATGTCTATATATTCTTGATCAGTATCAACAGCAGAGTGGAAAACGCCATGTCCATCTGTCCGTCCGCGTGAGCGCCTTGATCTCAGAGACTATAACAGCTAGAGCAATCAAATTTTGCACACAGACTTCTAAGAGTGTGGAGCAGGTCAAGTACATATGTTAACGTTAACGTCATCTATTATTATTATTATCTATCATACAACTTAATCACAACAAGATCGGTAAAAGAGAACGGCTGTTATGGCTATTTTAAGTTCTTCAAATATGTAACGGGTATCCAAAGTCGGGGTCTTGACAATATTATTTCCTGCTTGCTTGCCTAAAATTGATTTCAATCATTTGTTTGAAATTGATTGCAGATAAAAACAAGTTGGCTCCGCCGAGCTACAGTCCAGTGTACTCGACTCAGTCGAGTCGACTGTCGAATACCCTGTGCCCATAGTCTTATATGCTGTTTGGCACGCCGAAGATTTGATGCCCTATCAATTATATTTTAATACAATTGTAATAAATATGTATGTATGTACATAATATGTACTACATATGTATATCATACATCAATAGCATATGCTGCTAAGATGATATCGATAATGATATCGATAAGCAAAGTCGCTGGAGTGTGCGGGCACACTGTCTTGCGCTCGCTTTACATATAAACAAACATATGTATGCTGTCTCGCTCGCACATTGCATTGCATATGTAAATATTTAAACCAATTCTTTAATATCTTCCCCATTTATGGGTCAATAGTGTTGAAACTTGCAGGGTCATTTAATGGGCTTACTTCTCAACTGCATGGTCAGTTAAGAAGTGCTATCTTAAAATTTTAGCTTGTAAATCGTTTTGTGTGATTTGTGGGCGGAGGGGGCGTATCATACAAAATTGGAAACAAACTTGACCTGCGTGTGGTACCCAGCTACCTACATTCCAAGTTTGAAGTCTCTTACTTTTATAGTCTCTGAGATCGACGCGACATGGCTATATCGACTCGGCTCTTTATACTGATCAAGAATATATATACTTTAATGGGCACAGGGTATAATTAAACCAGTCAAATTAAATGTAATTTGATTTCAATCAAAACAGTGGCTATATCTTACAGCTCTGATATGTTATCACTGGAAAGTCAGTTGTGAATCTGAGAATGTTAATATAGTTGAAGTGGTTTTTCATTTCACAGATGTCTGCGTTTCATGTCCGAGTACAGCAGCTGCCTGTTCCAAGGTTATGGGGTTCTAGCTGATCCTCCATCTAAGTTGAGGACGGTTGCAAAAACGAATAACTTTGTCATTCTGGATTGGAATAAACCCAAACGTCTGGCCGATACGGTGACCACGTTTCACATCAAGTTCCGGCGTCTCGGCGTTGGCGATGACTATCTGACAGTGGAAAAGGCAAGTGAAGGAGAAGCTCCAACTCCTGGAGGTTGTTCGGCTAATTTAATTAATTTTGCAGAGTCAGCCGCCACTCATCCTTGAAGGTCTGGATGCGGACATCTACTACGAGTTCTATGTGGTATCAATTAATGCGTACGGCAAGAGCGAACCATCTCCACGTCTCATTACACGCACCCTGACTGCTGAGCTGGACCCAACTCCCATCGGCAAATACAACATGTCGACGTGTTGCCAAGCTTCAGGCCTTTTACCACAATGCGCTCCACTTTGTTCCTACAACATACGCCTGTCCGACATCGAAAATCTCGGTCCGACGTGCCGTGCCCAAATGCGTGAGTAACAGCTAAGCTCAATTCCATGACACACACATGGCCAACACTAATTAGTGTCAGTCCAACATCCTTATTAAGCAGCTGGACAATGAGCAATGAACACTCTCAATGATTTTTCTCAATTTAATGAGCTCATTTTAAATGCTCTTTTTAATTGATCAAATTCCCAATATCTAGGACCCAAAGTCGAATAAGAAATCAATACAAATGTTTAGTTGAAACATAACAGTTACAAGGATAGAAGTGCATCACATTCTCATTATGTTCGATTGGCCCAAGCGAATCACCTAATTGGTAGCACGGCTAGGCAAGATAGCCGGAATTAAAGTAGGAGATTTTCTTTTGGGAGCCAGTATCATTTCAACAACCAGCAATGCTGATTAGCAGACTGTTGAACTAAATCTATCACCTTTAAAGAATAAATTTTTTACAGAATTACTTGTAATTTAAAAGCGAATTGAAATATGTAACCGTAAAGAAATAACCGTTTAGTAACTGATTTCAGTGAAGAGGTTAATTTGAGTTCAATCAAGCATATAAGATGCAATCATCGTTTTTCAAACTAATATTTATTTTTAAATTACCAAGTATTTATCGCGTTAAATAATTAAATAATTTTTGTATAATATTTACATACCTTAATTATAATTATTTTTTTGTTGGGATCCAAAATTATACCGGTTACTTTACGAACCATAATAAAAATACTTTACGTAGCTGGTGATCGAAAACAAAAATGATATTCGTTTCGGTTTGATTCCCTGATTATAAGATTGTTCGATATTAGAAACACACATTCAAAGGTAACTAATTGTGTAACTGAAAGACTCCCGGAAATCCAATGATCCAATGAAATCTGTTTTATGAATGATGTAAGAATTACATATTTGTTATTTAATTACAATAGAAAGAAGAATCACCCTAGTTAAACATATATATGTAGTTTATTGATTTTGGGCATGTCAAGCTTATTAGATGATGACTTGCTTGAATTCAAAAGAATTTCTCTAAGGAGATGTAAAATCTGTGGTAATTTCCTGAAAATTGAAGCAAAATGTGTAGTCATCCTTTGCGTCATGGGCTGCTCAATAGTTAGTTTGGAAATGCCAAGCAAGTGTCTTAAAATCAAGTATCCAAATCATGTAAAGCAGTAAATTGATGAATTAAAAGCTTAAATTGGGGTGAAATTTAGATTTATACTCATAAATGAAGCAGTTCATGGCAACGGCTCTTATTAACCATTCTCTGCTCTATCTTAGCTATTCTGGCTCGCTGTGCGGCAGGAGGACGAGACCACAGTCCTTGTTGCAGTCGACGCGGCGTTATTAACGCTTGCATGCCACTCTGCCGCGGCGTCATGCCACTTGCGTTGAGCACCAAATCGACAGCGGCAACGGCAACATCAGCGGGAATCGGAACACTTACATCCACAGGAAACGGAGGCTTGTCAGGCTCATCTACATTGGCGAGCAATGTGCCAGATTGTTTATCATACGCTGGAAACATTTTGCAGTGCTTCGAAGAAGGTGAGAATCTCCTGAAAGCCATGGCAGTTCTACTCAGCTATTTTCCTGCCAGTTCTCAGAAGTTTTACGAATGCCAAACGAGAAAAAAATTTAGGAATAGCGGCTGGCGGGAATTATAGCTATTTTAAAAGATTAAATTGCTTTATTATAGCTTTCACAAAATTGCTGAAAACAATCCAAAATATTATTACATTTGATTTTGTTGTTATAGATATAACCGATTACATTAGAATAACTTTTTCAATTGTAGTGAAATTTTGATGATTATTTCAATAGCACTTTAGTATTTTATTCAATGTTTATACAATTTTATTATTATTAGCATTACTTTCATGACAAAAGAGATTTCATTATCTTTATTTCTAGTTAGTAAAAACGAGCAAGACATGAATATGTTTTGATTTTTTGTTATTTGTGTTTATAATCTCTAGCATTTGTGCATTTTTTTAAATTTGTATACAAATTTATTGATAATTAATGAAGTATTTATATCTCTCTAGCTTTTTGACTCTCTGAGATCTTGGTGTTCGTACATACGGACATAGTTAAATTGACTGATCTAAAATGTATGTACATTCAGTTGCACAAATCGCATGTTTCTCTTTTGAATAATTGCAATGGGCACAGGGTATAAAACGACCTGAAAACTATAATAGATTTTTACCTGACTCTTTTGCAATTTTTTCAGCTTTTTCTAGCTATTTGCAAATGTTGAAGAGTTGACCACACTGATCTACTCTTACACTGATAAAAAAAATGTTCTAAAATCAAGATTTTGGTCTCAGCACTAAGAATTTTTGTCTAAAAAATGCGTCGAGAAAATAAAATTCTTTAAGTTAGAAAACACATCTTGATTCTAAGAACATTTCAAATAAGAATAAGTTCTTAACTTAATTAATTTAAGACCAAACAGTCTTAAATTCTCAAACAAAAAAAAAAAAATAAGGCAGGTGTTTTAATCTTTAAGTTTATTTTTTTCTTGTGCCATTATAGTCCTCATATTAAATATGACATATTTATATTTTCTTATCAATTTGTAGAATTTTAGTTCATATATTAAGAACTGCGAATTTTTAGATTAATATTCTTAGTTTTATTAATTTGGTCTTATTTTAAGAACAAAATATTTAAGATGAATGCTCTTGATTTTAGAAGTCGGTCTTTTTTTCAGTGTATGTGTGTGTATCTGCATGTGTTTGTGCTTGTGGCTAATTCTGTTTGTTTAAAGGCGTGTCTGCGCATGTTGAGCATACGCACTGTTGCACACAATTGTGTGCTAAATTATTTGGTCAATGCCTTCGCTTAGCCCACAAAATGGCAGACAAAACCAATATTGGCCAATTAAACTTGCATTATAAAATCAACTGCTCACACTCACTCTTCTCTGTTTCCCAGGCACGAATAACATACCAGGACCACCAGAAGATGTGCATGCAACATCCGTGACGAGCACAAGCATAAGTCTTGCATGGACCCCGCCCAATGCGGAGATCCCCTCAGCCTCCACCTCAACCACCACCTCCACCTCAACTTTGCCCAGTGACATGTTAACCGGCGATGAACTGGCTGCTGCAGCTGGCGCTGTGACCGGAGATGTCGCGACTAGAGCCGAGACTTTGACGGCCAAACAACTGCAACAGTCGTCGGATTCTACAAGTGTGCCCCGCTCTGATGCTGGTGCTGATGATATTGATTTTGTTGTTCAATATGGGCGAGTCAATAACATGACCATGTACGAAACAGTTGCCAAACTGGAGAATGTGAGTAAACTCTCAATCTGCTGCTTCTGCAGAAGTTAATTATGATAAGTAGCACCTTATTAACCTATTCAGCATTTAAATAGGATTGGTTGCTCACGTTTTCATTGAAGAACACAAAATATAGTTTTGTTTCTGATATCCCACTTTTGTAAGTTAAAGGCCTATTTAGACTGAAAGCGAAATGAAAACCTTACAAAAGCAATTGTTCCGTAACATAAATCAGCTGTTTGTTTACGTTATGTTATATACAGAATATTAGTATATTTTCTATCGATATACTTACTTTAGCAACTCTGCGCTGATATTGCGACCTGTTAACCCAAATCAGCTGTTCAATAACAAAAAAAAAAAAATTATTGTGTCCTGGTAGTAACCAAATCAGCTGTTCACAAAGAAAAAAATGTGCCAAATACAAATTTAAAGTGAATTTAGCCAAATAAATAGTCGAAGGCGTTGTATATAATTGTGGATAAATATACTAGTATTTATGTGTGGTATATGTTTGAATTTTTGCATATAGGAATTTAATTCAGTTAATAAATTCATTGTAGTATTCTCTTATTGTTGCAACTAAATGTTGCAAAGCTGGCTACCACCGTTCTTAATTTTCACGGCGAAATTAGGGTTGAAACCTATTTCCAATACGTTAGCGCGAAATGTGGCAATAACATTGCCATGTTATTGTTAACAGGACGTAATGCCAATACGTTGCGAAACTTAGCGAGAAGTGTAAACCAAATTTTAAACGTCAAATTGTAAAATTTTGTTCGCTGTTTTTTTTTTATATGGAGTTTTTCATTCCGCGGTCATTTCTCAACGAGTCTAAATAGGCCTTAAAGCTGAAATTTACTTTTGTGCTTTGAGTGCATTTAAGCTCAGGCTTTATTTGCATTTTTTTATTTCAATATATGTATGTAGTTCTTTGCATGCATATTTTTCTTAAATCTACCCACTAATGTTTAAAATTTTGGCAACAGAGTAAGCAAGAAACGAACGCGAACTGAGTCTTGATCGGGCTTCGAAATACAATAGCCTTCCTAAGCATAAAAATATATGTACACATAGTACGTAAAAATACTCGTATGTCCATATCATATTATTATCTTTTTAATGACATCTCAGGCACTGAAGCACGTGCCCGTTCATACCTTAAACTGTGAGTAATGTTTCGGTCAAAGAGTACGATTAAAGGGTTGCTATGGACCATAAATGGCGCATTCGTCGAATGCCGAAAACGTGACCATAAACTAGTCAAAATTGTTGCCATAAAGGGGAAAGCGAACTTGGCTTAATATACATATAAATTGCCATTGGCATTGTTGCAGTTATTGACTGTTGTTGTCACACATCAAAGCGCAACACGGCGCCACCTGCGCCTGCAACACACCGCCCATCGCCTGCAACAGCCCCTATCGGCCATCAGCTATCAGCTAGAGCCATGGCCATCAGCAGAGTTATTGGCCTCAAAACTTGCAAATGCTAAAAAACGATGCAAAAATAACTGAATAACTGGCAAGTGTTTGACGCCTCTTGTTGTTATTGTTGTTGCTGTTTTTGATGCGCGCAAAATGTTTTCAACGTGAGCTGCATCCTCCAGCCCCTCTCCTCACTCCGCTCTTCCCACCTTCGCACCTCTCAACAGACTAGCGGCCCGTCGACATTGACGTCGAACAGCCCATGATGCCAGCTTGCAAGGGCGTAGTCAAATAGTTTAAGGAGGGACAGCTGCCTGCAAAAAGAAATTAAAGTTACTGGAAACTTTACTTCAGGGTGGAAATTTAAAAATAATGTGCGCAAATTCTTAAAACATTAATACTCGTAGAATGAAAAGGTGCAATTACAGCTCAAAAAATTTTAAAATCAATCTGAATCAATGTTTGTGCACTTATACAATCATTCATGTGAATGAAGCTACATAGTATGTGTCCGTAGTATTAGTACTGCCATAACTCAAACTCATAACTTACAACACCATTTTTGAGTTGGTGATGCAGAAAATCTCTTTATTTTCCGTTCTACATTTTTAAAAAATTTAATATTCATATATTGTATACTTTTCATATGAGGTACTAAATTAAAATCTTTAAACGTGTTTTCTGCAAAATCTAGTTATTACAGTATTGAAGTAAATAAGAAAATTCAATAAAAATGGATGCAAATAAATACATATAAAATAAAAAATGTCTATGTCGAAATCTATGTTTGCTAAATTTGGTGGCTCTACCTTTTATCGTCTCTGAGATCTAGGCGCTCGCACCGACGGGCAGACATGGCTATATCGACTCGACTGTTGATGCTGATCAAGAACTTATATACTTTATATCTCTCATTCTCCCAGTTACATACATTTCAACGAATAAAATGCACCCTTAAGCCTCTAATCGTGTATAATAAAAGTGTGTCCTCTCTAATTTTCTTCCTGGCAACGCCCATGCCAGCACCCAACACTAGACACCAATCGAATCGATATTGGAGAAGAGCTCAACAGCATGCTACATAGTATGGGACATGACGCATGAAGCATGAGGCATGTTGCTGTTGCCAGCTTTAGTTTTTGTCAATGTGTTTTTTTGTTTAGTTTTTGTTTCTGTTTCTGTTTTTGCCTCTCTCCTCTTTCCTCCCTCCTCTTGCGCTCAAAATTCATTCGCCTGCTCAGTTTGGTTTTGTTGGTCGGTTGGCTTAGCTTGCTTGACCAGGCCAAGCGGACGCAGATGTTGCGGAGCTGTTGGCTTAGCTTCTTTTATTCCTCTCGATTCTTGGCCGCCTGGTGTCAATTGGTTTAAATGCGTCTCGGTGCATCGGCCTCAGACATTTTGGCTGCTGTTGCAGCGTTATTTTATCGGTATATTCATATATTATATATTCATTTATATATGTATGTATCTATAGGTAAACCGTATTATATCTGCAACTCTTTCTGAGGTCATGAGTTTTATTGGCACGTGGAGCTGACATCTGACCTCTGATATTGGCTTAATAAAAAAGTTAATTGCTTTCGAACGTGCCAGAAATACTTTTGTCTAAGTTTAAATATTGCATCTAGTAAAACACAGAAAATAGACAAGCGAAATTAACAGAACAAAAAACGAAGAGTTCAGAGAGGGCTCCTTCTTATGTTTTTAGAGATGTTAAGATATTTGATGTGCATTTACATGAACTATGTATATTTTAAATCTTTTACTACTCCTCTTGAGTGTGAATTTATAACGATAACTCGTAGTATATATAGTATACACGTATCCATTGATAGACACCTGAAACAAAGAAAATGCTCCTGCATGTTAATATTAAATATCAGCCTTTGAGTGCAAGGAGTAGGGACGAAGGGCTAAGGACACCCCAGGGTGTTTGTCGTGCTCGATTGAATCAGTGCCAATAATTTGGCAATTTCTATTCAGCGGCAGTGCGCCGTGGAATGATCTCACCAGCATTGGCAATCGCTGAACCAGGCCAACATGGACAGTGTCCTTCCTATAATGGGGGCAGTGAAAGGGTTGCTTCCATCCGACAATGGTTTATCTGGGAGTTGGTGGCGGGGACGAGGGGGCTCAACTTGACTACTTTTGCGAAAGTAACTTTTGTGATGATTTTTACTGCCTCAGCTGCTGTTATTTGACAATAGCAACAGCAAAAACAACATGCTAGTTTTATTTCTCTTTGTTGTCAAATTCATCCGAAATGCTGGTCATAAAAACTTTTTAATATGGTAGCAGGAATAAAATAGTAAAAATCCTGCACAGTCTATAGTCTACCAATTAAATACGTTCAAATCTCCTATGGAGCTTACTTCCTTCCAGGGACATAAGAGAGCGAGGGGAACCCCTGAAAGGGGTGAATTGACATCGATTATGTTTCGACTATGTGACTTTTGAGGCTGGGAGTGGCAAATGAGCATCTAGGGTCTTAGTTATATAAATGTATAGACTATATATATAAGAAATGTCTGAGGCTGGCTGTGGGTGATTCACCCAAGACTATGCCCTTTGAATATTTATTGGTTTAAGCAGTTGCTGCCATATTTGGAAGCTGCTACTTGGCATTTGGACTCGGTAGTTACAAGTGTCTCACCTCAACGCGTCGGAGCACGTGTTTTAGGCCGCATTAATTATTCATTTGGGCCTGGCTCGCTCGACTGTGGCTCGCTATGCCAACTGTGGCACATTTAGATTGCGAGCTGACATAATTATTGGTCAAAAGGGATGTTCTCGTAAAAAAGTGACATCAAAGTTGCAACTCTAGTGTTTTGGGGCTATTAGTACTTATTTTTTTATCCTGAAGGTCCTTTGGGGCTGTGCTCAACCGACAGCACTCGGAATAGTAAGAACACAATAAAAAATGTATATTCCCTAACCTTGTTTATTTCTGTTTTTTAATTTAATGTTCTTTAGATAAGAACGAGATATTTGTGTTGAATATGATTTATACAAAATTTAGGCTAAATACGAGCATAGACTCAAGGGAGAAAACACATAATATTCGTAAAATGTTGTGCTTTTAAATTAATGTTTGATAACCAAACTCAACGGTTTTCCCCTATTTCGGGTCCTAGGAATCGAACTGCATAATTACTTTTTTGAGTTACAACGATGGTTTCATATAAAATTTGTTTTTTTAATTTTAAAGAAATTGTTTGGTTTTTATCTTACATGGTATGTCAGCCATGTCCGTCTGTCCGTCCGTCCGTCCGTCCGTCCGTCCGTTCGTATGTTTGAACGCGTCGATCTCAGAAACTATAACAAGTTTGTTTCCAATTTTGGATACCACGCCCCATCCGCCCACAAATCACACAAAATGATTTACAGGCTCAAATTTTAAGATAGCACTTCTTAACTGACCAAGCAGTTGAGATGTAAGCCCATTAAACGACCCTGAAAGTTTCAAAACGATTAACTCATAAATAGGGAAGATACTAAAGAATTGATTTTAATTCAATATTTGCATATGCAATGCAAATGTGCGAGCGAGACAGCATATGTTTGTTTATATGTAAAGCGAGCGCGATAGTGTGCCCGCACACTCCACCGATTTTGCTTATAGATATCATTATCGATATCATTTTAGCATCATATGCTATTGATGTATGATATATGTACATAAATACATATTTATTACAATTGTATTAAAATATAATTGTGTAAATACTTAGCTTTATACATATGTGTACATTGCAAAATGCCATGTGACGTCACATTTATCAATACAGCAAGACAAAAGCTGAGTGCTATCCATTGTGCTGTATAAGAGGACAAAATATCATTTTCTAGCACTACTGTTTGCTCGTTGCCGAGCACTGAAAACTCCAAATTAGTAATTTTCTTATCCAGATTGACAGAAAATGCATCTGGGGGAGTCTTATACAACCCCACTGAATTTGATTTAATTCAGTTTACTATATCACATAGCTGTCATTAGAAATATTAGTCGAGAATTTAATACAACGCTCGCAAGGGCATCAAATCTTCATCGTACCGAATAGCATAAAAGACTATGGGCACAGGGTATACGACAGTCGAGTATACTCGACTGTAGCCGCACCTCACCGCGAGCGAAGCGAGCCGGGGTAGGCGAGCGAAGCGAGCAGGGGCGGAGCCCCCTTGTTTTTACATGTTTCTCATATATTATCCAGTAATCGAATTTTACTAACAGATCCTTATATCAAAATGAAGTTCGTGTTATGCCACGTAACTTTAGCTGCAGGTAACAAACAAATTATTCTCTTTTATTAAAGGGGTGAATACTAGCCCCAAGACCCAATATATCATTGGTCGTATCAAGAATATAAATATACTAGGGGGCTCCGCCCCCTGCTCGCTTCGCTCGCCAACCCCCGGCTCGCTTTGCTCGCGGAAATGAAATTTAGTTAATAATAATAATTAAGTTTAGTCAAAGTAGCCTTTAGTATGAGTTTGGTTGAGATTTCTTAAGAAAGAAAAACAATTTTTATACTAATCGATAATTTGCATTATATTGTTCCTATGGCAGCTATATGTTATAGTAATCCGACTTTTACCAAATTTGGTCAGAATGATGAATGACAGTCCCAAACATATAATCTGTAAGTTTGGTTAAGATATCTTAATTTATATAATATAATGCGCATTAACCTTTAGTAAGAAAAACTTTTTTGTTTCTTAAGATATCTAAATCAAACTCACAGATTGTATGTTTGCGACTGTCTCTTACATTCTGACCAAATTTGGTCGAAATCGGTCAACTATATCATATAGCTGTCATAGGAAAGATCGGTCGAAAATCAGGTGTTAGTATGAAAAACTTTTTTGTTTCTTAAGATATCTTAACCAAATTTGGGACGGTCTCTTACATTCTGATATAGCTTTAGTAAGAAAAACTTTTTTGTTTCTTAAGATATCTAAATCAAACTCACAGATTGTATGTTTGCGACTGTCTCTTACATTCTGACCAAATTTGGTCGATATCGGTCAACTATATCATATAGCTGTCATAGGAAAGACCGGTCGAAAATCAGGTGTTAGTATGAAAAACTTTTTTGTTTCTTAAGATATCCAAATCAAACTCACAGATTGCATGTTTGCGACTGTCTCTTACATTCTGAACCAATTTGGTCGAAATCGGTCAGCTATATCATATAGCTGTCATAGGAAAGATCGGTCTAAAATCAGGTGTTAGTATGAAAAACTTTTTTGTTTCTTAAGATATCTTAACCAAACTTACTTTGGGACGGTCTCTTACATTCTGACAAAATTTGGTCGAAATCGGATTACTATATCATATGAAACTAACCTTTGGTATGAAAAACTCAGCAGCTTTATGATATTGTAATCCGACTTTGACTATATTTGGTCAGAATGTAAGAGACAGTCCCAAACATCTAATCTGTAAGTTTGGTTACGATATCTTAAGAAACAAAAAAGTTTTCCATACTAAAGGTTAATTTCATCCGATTATTGCTATGGCAGCTATATGATATAGTAATCCGACTTTGACCAAATTTGGTCAGAATGTAAGAGACAGTCCCAAACATCTAATCTGTAAGTTTGGTTAAGATATCTGAAGAAACAAAAAGTTTTCCGTACTAAAGGTTAATTTCATCCTATTCTTCATATGGCAGCTATATGATATAATAATCCGACTTTGACCATATTTGGTCAGAATATAAAAGACAGTCCCAAACATCTAATCTGTAAGTTTGGTTAAGATATCTGAAGAAACAATAAAGTTTTCCATACTAAAGGTTAATTTCATCCGATTATTGCTATGGCAGCTATATGATATAGTAATCTGACTTTGACCATATTTGGTCAGAATGTAAGAGACAGTCCCAAACATAGAATCTGTAAGTTTGGTTAAGATATCTGAAGAAACAAAAAAGTTTTCTTACTGAAGGTTAATTTCATCCGATTATTCATATGGCAGCTATATGATATAGTAATCCGACTTTGACCAAATTTGGTCAGGATGTAAGAGACAGTCCCAAACATAGAATCTGTAAGTTTGGTTAAGATATCTTAACAAACAAAAAAGTTTTTCATACAAAGCAATTCCATGACCTTTTGACCTCAGGTAAACACACTTCCAGGTGGAATTTTACAAAACGCCGTCTTATTGCATGATGAAATTGTCTCAGCTATGTTGTGTGAAAATTTCAGCTCTTTACCTTTAGCCGTTTGGCCTACACGTTGATGTGTCAGTCAGTCAGTCAGTCAGTCAGGACAAAGAGTTTTATATATATAGATATGTAGTTTATGCGGTTGACAATTCCTCGCTTAATGCATAACAAGTTTGCTTTCAAGTTCTAATTATTTTTTTAACTTTAAAGCCGTTTGATTGCATTCCTGGAAATGCCTATATGCAATTTAATTATTTATTAGATTCAAAATGACTTCCAAATACACCCACGGGTGTAAAATGGGGGCCAAGATCATCATTTGTATGACACACAGCCGCATACTAGTACATGTAACTACATAGTTGGACCGGCGAGCTCTATTTTAACTTGTCTGTATAAATCAAAATACAAGTGCTACTTTGATGGCCGTTGTCCAAAAAACAACACCTGCATCCATAAAAGGAAGGCAAATTTGCTATGTACAGATTTCAGTGCGTTCATATAAATTAAATTGTGCAACAAAAACAACAACAAAAGTGCATCAACAAAAGAGATACGAGTACGAGCGTAAAATGATCAATTTTCTGTTTGTCAGCCGCCTGAGTCGACTCGACTTGACATTGACTCACATACCAAAATGTCAAAGTCTCGTTACGGGTTTGATGAAGGTGGTGGTGCAGGTAGAGGTGGAGGTGGAGGGATAATGGGAGGGAGAAGAAGTCACGTAAATCAAATCGCTTTAGCGTATCTACACACTTTGTCATCAACTGTGGCATCAGTGCGAGAACACAGATTATTTATGTCAGAAGCATTAAACTCACAAATAATAATAAAAACACATTAACGCAATAAGCGTGCCACAACACGGAAAGATAATCAAACAATTACACAAAACTAACCGGATTTCATCTGTATCTATGACTGTATATCTAGCTGTTTCAGTATCTGGTAGTACTTAGCGAACTCATGTACATACATATATACAGACATACGTACATCAGCCGAGTTTGTTGTTTTTTTCTGGTCATTTCTCATCGTTCAACTGCAACAATGTTTTGGCTAATTCACTCTTAACTACCAACTTGAATAGCGGCAAGCTGTAGCCACAGATTATGCAAGCTATTTTTAATGTGGGTCGGGACTATCCCAGAGAATTACATTGCCAGTAGAACCCTCAGATACATATGTACATACATCAACATAAATGTAAATTTTTGTCAATTTCGGCAATGACTTTTGAAACAATGTGACGCCAGCTGGGAACAACAATGCAGATATGTATGTGTATTTGTGTGTGTGTGTGTGTGTGTGTAGAGTGTCGGCTGGCGGTGTCATTTTGTGGCTAAATACCACAAATTGCGCTTCGTCGCGGCAATTACAAATAGTACTTATCATGACGATATCCCTCATCTCCTCACTTTCTCCTCATTTCTCTCACTTTGAGATACTCATATACATAAGCCAAAACCACAGTTTATCAGTGTTGAACAATTACAAGAGATAAAATAGCTAATTTCTCAAAATAGAAGTTGTTAAAAATAGCTAGAGCATTATACATATGTATATGGTAATATGCTAACAGAAATCTCATTTATTTAATCGTTATACCCTGTGTCCATTAAGAATGGGCAAAAAAGGGTATATTGCGTTCGTTGGAATGTATGTAACAGACAGAAGGAGGCGTGTCAGACCCCATAAAGTACATATATTCATCTGTATTAACAACCGAATCGATTTAGCCATGTCCGTCTGTCTGTCCTTCTTTCCGTCCGTCCGTCCGTCTGTTTGAACGCGTCGAGCTAGAGGCTTCAAACTTCTAATATCGTTCGTCATAAAATGGGATATCAGAAATTTTGGGGCAGGGAAAGACTTTCGTCAATAGACTTTTACTTTGTAAACAAGTTTTTTTTTGAAGATGCCATAGGAACAATCGATTAAAAATCTGGTTTTAGTATGAAAACGTTTTCTGTCTCATCCAATTTGACAGATCATGCATTTAAATGGGTCTTATACATACATTCTGCCCAAATTTTGTTAAAATCAGACCACTATATCATATAACTGTTATTGGAACAAGCAGTCGAAATGTAATTAAGCGCTCTTCCAGGGCATCAAGTCTTCGGCGTGCCGAACAGCATCTAAATGCTCAGGGCTCAGGGTATCCGACAGTCGAGTACACACGACTGCAGCCACACCTTACCACTAGCGAAGCGAGCTGGGGGCGAAGCCCCCTTGTTAAATTTACGGAATAGTCTTTCTCTAAAATAGCTAAAATGCAAAGTGCACTGCCATATTATTATTGGTTCACTTATGCATATGAACAGACTCGTAAGTTGGTGAATTTGATATTTTTTCATCTTTCATCAACATAACTGTACACTTAGGAATTGACCACCAACGAGACCAGCATCGATTTGACAAATTTGGAAGAGAATGCCTTATACCGCATTACAGTTGTGGCACGTGGAAAATTTGGCACATCGCTGCCGGCATCAATGCTGCTGCTCAACACATCGAGAGCCGGCGAAAAAGGTAAGTCATTGAAGGCATTTGGGCATTCGAGGGAACTCGAATTGCAGTCAGAGGTGCCTTGTTGGTTTCAATTGTTCCACTTAAAATTAAGCATCGTTTTTACTTGTTTGCTTGTAGTACAACAACCAAGCACACCTGACACCTGGGGAGCACCCTCGCCGCCACACTCACTGACCGTGCTCACACAAAGCGCGACCTGGATGCAGTTGACTTGGCAGCCGCCAGAGTATTCGCATCCGCACGAGCGCATTACCTACAGGTGAGCATCCTACACAGAGAAAAATTAGCTGTGATAAAACAAAGTTCGAATATCATCGAATCAGAGCTGTTAAATAATGATTACTAGTCATATTGATTAGTAATTAGATTTTTTGTTTTTTCGGGTAAAGTAATGATTTAAATACGATTAATTAAGGTTTATAATGATTACTTTTTGATTACGATTATAAGTAATCAGAAATAATCAGGACTACTGAAGATTACTAGAAAATGATTGAAAAATAGTCGTAAAAAATAATCTGATTATTTTCAGATTACTTATGATTGTTTCTGATTATTACAGAATTTAAACGCCTACTTATCTCAAATATTAAACAACAATTTTTTCGCATCGAATTAACTATTTTCAATTCTTAAAATCCATAATTGATATAAGCACAAATTATTAAAAATGAGGATAAATATTCTTTAAGAAACTACAAAGTCCCTTGTATCTGGAATCAAATAGATTTGTATGATAGTTCAGCGCTCAGGTTAAAAAAATTGATTCAAGTTCTAATCTATATATATAAAACTCTTTGTCCTGACTGACTGACTGACTGACACATCAACGTGTAGGCCAAACGGTTAAAGGTAAAGAGCTGAAATTTTCACACAACATAGCTGAGACAATTTCATCGTGCAATAAGACGGCGTTTTGTAAAATTCCACCTGGAAGTGTGTTTACCCGAGGTCAAAAGGTCATGGAATTGCTTTGTATGAAAAACTTTTTTGTTTGTTAAGATATCTTAACCAAACTTACAGATTATATGTTTGGGACTGTCTCTTACATCCTGACCAAATTTGGTCAAAGTCGTATTACTATATCATACAGCTGCCATATGAATAATCGGATGAAATTAACCTTTAGTAAGAAAACTTTTTTGTTTCTTCAGATATCTTAACCAAACTTACAGATTAGATGTTTGGGACTGTCTCTAATATTCTGACCAAATATGGTCAAAGTCGGATTACTATATCATATAGCTACCATATGAATAATCGGATGAAATTAACCTTTAGTATGGAAAACTTTTTGTTTCTTCAGATATTTTAACCAAACTTACAGATTAGATGTTTGGGACTGTCTCTAATATTCTGACCAAATATGGTCAAAGTCGGATTACTATATCATACAGCTGCTGAGTTTTTCATACCAAAGGTTAGTTTCATATGATATAGTAATCCGACTTCGACCAAATTTTGTCAGAATGTAAGAGACCGTCCCAAAGTTAGTTTGGTTAAGATATCTTAAGAAACAAAAAAGTTTTTCATACTAACACCTGATTTTCGACCGATCTTTCCTATGACAGCTATATGATATAGTTGACCGATTTCGACCAAATTTGGTCAGAATGTAAGAGACAGTCGCAAACATACAATCTGTGAGTTTGATTTAGATATCTTAAGGATCAAAAAAGTTTTTCTTACTAAAGGTTAATGTACATTATCTATATATATAAAACTCTTTGACTGGCTGACTGACTGACTGACTGACAAATCAACGTGTAGGCCAAACGGCTAAAGGTAAAGAGCTGAAATTTTCACACAACATAGCTGAGACAATTTCATCGTGCAATAAGACGGCGTTTTGTAAAATTCTACCTGGGAAAAAATTCCATCATGGAATTGCTTTGTATGAAAAACTTTTTTGTTTGTTAAGATATCTTAAGCAAACTTTCAGATTATATGTGTGGAACTGTCATTCATCATTCTGACCAAATTTGGTAAAAGTCGGATTACTATAACATATAGCTACCATAGGAACAATGTAATGCAAATTATCGATTAGTATGAAAATTGTTTTTCTTTCTTAAGAAATCTCAACCAAACTCATACTAAAGGTTACTTTGAATAAACTTAATTAACATTATTAACTAAATTTCTTTTCCGCGAGCGAAGCGAGCCGAGGGTTGGCGAGCGAAGCGAGCAGGGGGCGTAGCCCCCTAGTATTATATAAATTAAGATATCTTAACCAAACTTACAGATTATATGTTTGGGACTGTCATTCATCATTCTGACCAAATTTGGTAAAAGTCGGATTACTATAACATATAGCTGCCATAGGAACAATATAATGCAAATTATCGATTAGTATGAAAATTGTTTTTCTTTCTTAAGAAATCTCAACCAAACTCATACTAAAGGTTACTTTGAATAAACTTAATTAACATTATTAACTAAATTTCATATCCGCGAGCGAAGCGAGCCGGGGGTTGGCGAGCGAAGCGAGCAGGGGCGGAGCCCCCTAGTCTTATATAAAATTCTATATATAAAACTCTTTGTCCTGACTGACTGACTCGCTGACACATCAATGTGTAGACCAAACGGTAAGAGGTAAAAAGCTGAAAGATGGTCGAAATCGTATTACTCGAAAGTCAAGTTTTAGTATGAAGACCTTTGTTGTCTGAGATATCTCATCATATTATATTAATTTGCTATACAGTACATTCGATAGCCCGGACACTTAAAGACCAGACAGTGGCATTAAAGGATTGTTCGGTTAACCGACCATTTTTTAATGTTCTACTACTCTTCAATATTATTAATAAAAGATATTTTTCACAATCATTTTTAAAAATGAATTAATAAAAAGCAATCATGTAAATCAGCAGGTACTGATTACTGATCCATCAAACTTATTGAAAAACCTGCCCAATGATCCCAATGATTTTTCGGAACTCGTGTAATATTAACCATATTAGATATAACGACCCATAGTTCTCAAGAGAATTTCAAATATGACATGACCATATAATTTTCCATTATTATTGTTGAACTGCCTATCTTTGCAAGTATTTTTGGTACTTTTATTCTCTTTTTGTATGCAAAAATATTAAAGTGTCGGATTGGAGAAGCAGCAAAATGGTGGCGGAGTGGTCTCCAAGATATACATTATAGAAAAAAATTTTAGTGTCCAAATAATCGGGTTGTCCAAAATAAAAAGAGTCCGCATTATCGAGATTGTAATGCATTATTTTTGTATGTTTATTAAAGAAGATTGTTCAAGAGAAATTTAAGAATTGTGACTCCTTTTTGCACTTCATTTCCGCGAGCGAAGAGAGCATGGGGGACGGGGGGGGGGGGGGAGCCTCTCAGTTGTATATAAATCAAGAATAAACGGCCTATCTCGAGTGTGTTTTGAACTAATGTTTAAGTTTGAAAAGACTTAAATAAGTATTTTCGGAGTTTTAAAATCTTACTTGAAATTAGATCATTCTTGTTAAGTAATCAAATTTAAAATGTGAGGTTTTGAGTACGAAATACATGAGTTTTTCTCTCTGTGTCGAGTGCATTATATCGTATGTTACTAAGCCATAAAATTGCAGGGTTTATCACAAGATGATGAAAAGTGAGGGCTTCACCAAGATTGACACGAAGTTAGCCTGGCTGCGCCTCACAAATCTCAAACCCAGCTCACAGCATATCCTCTACGTGGAGGCGATGGGAGAGAGAGCATCATCGCTGCCTTCGGAGACACTTGTGGCGTGGACGGATCCCGCGCTTCCTGCCTTTGTGGATGTAATTTCTTGAGATTAGTTTGTGCCTGCTAATGAAAATATACAAATGAGAATCTTTCATCCACAGCCACCTACAGTGCATCCGGCGGACAACATTCCCGAGGGCGGTTCAATGACTATCCTGTGTCTGGCCTTGGGCAACCCGGCACCCACAATATCGCTGTATGTGGGCGGACACTTGGTGCGTCAGGACACCTCTCGCCACATGGTGACGGTCATTCACAATGTCTCTGCGGACATGGAGCATGTCTCCTGCTATGCGGACAACGGTTATGGGGTTCCCATGCAGGCCACCCGACGCGTCAACATCTGCTGTAAGTTGAGAGTTGTATAATCTTAAGATGAACTAGACTAGACCAGAAGACTAAAGGATAGTGAGACGGACCTAAATAATTATATTTCATTTTATTGGCGATGAGAAATGTTGTGCTAATGAATTTCATATTTTTACTAGCAAAGAAAAACTCCTGGCAGTGAAAATGCCATTTCACTAGCATTGATATGAACTGATTAAAGAACTAAAAGTAATTAAAATGTTTCCGTTGCCATTAAATAATTAAAATAAAAACTTTATTTAATTAGCATTGATCATTTCATTTTGGAAAAATTAAATCTTGCAAATTTGGTGCTTTAAAAATCTGTTAAAACAACTTAAGAAACGGTAAAAAATGCTAAAAAAAAAAAAATCAATGTTAGTGAAATGAAATTTCATTAGCACAACATTTTTAAATGATAATTAAAAAGTTTTCCTGTCATGTTATTCTAGAATGTGTTTTTAAGTTCCTTAGGAGTGAAACGCAATTCACAATATGTCATATTAAAAAAAAAAAATTAAAAAGCTTGTTATTTTAAACAGATCCTCCCAGGATTCAGGCTGCTGGCATCACGGTTGCATCTGTGGGGGATGAAGTGGAGCTGCGTTGCATTGTTGAAGCAAAACCGGAGCCCAAGACCATCTTCTGGCGTGATCACGATGGCCGTGTGCCAGTGCCGCAAGGAGGCAACTACTATGTTTCCCTTTCGAATGTCTCCACAACTTATACGATGTCGCTTCGCATCAGCAAACTACAGGCAAATGATGTCGGTGACTACTTCTGTCATGCAGAGAATCCCTTCGGCTCCTCCACGACTCCTGTTTCAGTGCGTATACGCAATACTCCCAACCTCAATCGCAATGTGTCGCAATGTTGCGCGGAGCAGAATGTAGCGATGTCTTGCCGAGATGCCTGCACTTACTACGTCGACTTTGACGCAATTGCAAACAGGCCAGAGTGCATAGTGGACTTTGATAAGTTGATGAAGTGCGCCGCCGATGGATCCGACCATCGCTCCTGCTGTGCGGAGGAGCATGTGCCACGCAAGTGCCTCAACTGGTGTCGAGGCGAATCGGTGCGCTCAAAGGAAATCTGTAGCTTGCAGTATGCCCGCACTATAATTGGCTGCTTCGAGAAGAACCGTGATCGATTGCCGGGTCCCCCCGAGAATATTGTGGTCAGTGTGTTGTCGGATAACGAGGTGAACATTAGGTAAGTAAGATGGATCGAGGCAACCTTTTAAATGCGACGAACCAAATTTCTTCATTTCATTTAAAGCTATCAAATTTAATCTTTTAACTATGTGAAACACTTTCTCATTGCCTTTGCCTTTTCCTTTTCCTTTGCCGGATGGGAGTCATCCATTTTTCTATCCACACAAGCCAATACATTCATTACCCCCTGAGTTGACCATGTGTGCGAGGCTGACTGCACTAATAGACCGCAAAATCCATTAAAGCTGAGATTTTTATCTCACTTTAATACACTTAGTCAACGTCAAAGGTTACGCACACACAAAGTCAGTCGGAAGGGGACAAGGAACAGGGGACATGGGACATGGGACAACGAGAGATTGTCCATGGTGAATGGGTGGTGGGTAATGGATAGTGTGCGAGTATTGGGCGGTTGGCAGATGCGAATCGGCTCGGAATGCCAGTTGCCAGTTCGCATTAAATTTATTAAAATTCCAGACAAGTTTTGCGCCTGCAACAATATTACCACTCATAATATGGCGCCATGCACACGGTCTCAAAACTATTTCATTACAGATGGGACGCTCCAACAAAGAATCCAAATGCTGTCGACGGCTATAGAATATATTACCATGAGGCCGCCGTCTTGCCGCCAACATCATCGTCCTCGTCGTCGGGGCAGTCAAACGAATCTTCGATGGAGCCTGGCGCGGATACACTTGCCTCCATGAATAATGCAACAAGTATGGGCAACAGCAACAACATGATGATGGCGGGCGTACTGGAGATTCAACGCATCGACGTAAAGGACACAACAATAAGCATTAATGGGCTTAAGAAGGACGTGCTGTATGAGCTGGTGGTTAAGGCTGGAAATACATACGGTGCGTGAACTTTAGTTTGGAATCGATAGCGATATCTTGCTGTGTGTCGTCTAGGCTTAATTTGCAGACTTGTCTCGCAGGTGCCAGCGTACTCACCGATCCGATTAGGTTCACACTGGGGGAGCAACATGTGACCTCGGCCACCAGCAGCTATTCCAGTGCCGTGGGCACAATCAGCGGCATTGTGGCAAGCATTTTGGCCATCCTCCTGGCGGCAGCAGCCATTGTGTTCTATCGCCGACATCGCTGCCGCCATGGAAAAACAGGCAATGGCAATGTGGCTTTCGAGAATCCCACATATACTCGTGGTCTGGAGCAGGTACAGGTATGTATAATGCCTCCAATTAATTACAGCCATGGATAACCCGGTCGTAAGCCAGGCGCAAAGTTGCATACGAGTGTACTTATGTTATAACTGCAATGTGTCTCCTCTCTTTCTCGTCACACACCAACAACACTTTGACTAAAGCTACCGACTGTGACATCGGCCATAACAACACAACAACAACAGCAGCAACAGCATCACAATGCCAACAATCACACACATGGCAGTCGCTCAGGATCAGGCGACTCTGTTGGGACACAGAATGGCAACATCAACAGCCACAATTACAATCACAATAACAATGGCATTGCCGCCACAATGACGACATCCACATCCACGACAGCAGCAGCTGCGACGCCTGAAACGGGGACCACTGCCAATGGCAGTAGACATCACCAACATCAGCCACATCAGCAGCAACATCAGCAGCGGAATGGCCATCGCAATGGCCTTACAGATGCGGCGCATCATTTTCACAACCCGCTCAGCAATACGCAGTGCAATGAAGTGAATCCCTCAATTTATGAAGAGCTCAAACTTGGCCAAGAAGGTGCTGGATTTAAGAAACTTGTGCCATAAATGACAACCCCATCTACAAGAACAGCGAACAGTAGCAACAAAAACACAGCTACATCAAAGTTTAACTAGTACACAAACACATACAAGTACATATACATACGTGTGTACATACACACACACACACGTACGAAGTACATGCTTGTAGACATTCGAGTACAATCGCTAAATGTAGACATAGGCCGTGTAAACAGCGCGAAGCGCAATCATAAACACACGGACAGACACACACACACACACACACAGCAACAGTGACATCTTTACAGGAAATGCACTGTGAGAAATATTTGGGTAACATTGCGTAGAAAATGATTGCTAACATGTATTTGGGTAGCGTAAAGTAATAAATTTGTAGTATGTAACTGTGATTCAAAAATTATGTAAAATAAATTTAATTGGTAAAAAAAACATTAGCTTAAACTTTCGCTTGACAACTAAATGATGAGTATGCATACATATATATGTATGTATTTGCTAAATATCATTGCTCCTGCTTTCTTTCAGTGAAGTCTGAAGTAAACATCGCATATTACCATATTGAAAGATATACTCGTATTATGGCTCCTCTGTGTACATATGTCTGTCTACGAGTATTTCTGCCCCAGGATAACAGACTAAAAGGGGAAGCTGGTAACGGGTTGATGGTCTATTGAAGTTTTCCTAGTGTCTAAGCAATATATTATTACACATAAGTAGGCACTCAGCCGACTCAACCCGACCGGGTCCATTATTATTTGTAGGCCAGCAGAAGACGAGGAAAAGGGGAAAAGAAAAAGGCAACTCTTATATCGTCCAAAGAATGCGGAACACACTGTACAGTGAACGCATGTATGTACATACATCCTCGCATGTAAATTTCGTTTTATTAGAATATCTGAGTAAGTTGCTCGACATGATAAGCCTTAATGCGTTATGATCTGATACTGATATGGATGACGCCTTCATACTCGCTATTACAGCCTGTGCCACGGAGATTATTATAATTTAGTTATGCATAAGCGGCGACACTTTGACTTCTTCTTCTCTTGACTGTACACATAACATAAACAAAGGGGATTCGACGAAAATCCGTTCTCCACCTTTTACATTCTCTTCTCCTCTCAAATATTTTTGCCCATTTTGTACTAACTTTTTATAGTCGGCCTTAATATGCTAGTGAGCGCATGGAACTGTTCTGTTTGAGATTTTGCTCTGATTCTACACTTCCGTTTCCGTTCCTTGACTGCCTGAACTGATGCAATGCAATGGATCTGAATAAACGTTGCTTGAATTATGCAGCACGTTTAAGTGCCAGTGAATACATTCTTCATTCACGTACCTGCATGATATTTGCTTCCTTTTGACTTCGTCTTGTGCATGAGGGTATCTAAAGAGTTGCTTAAAGAATAACTTGTTTGTTTTTGCAACAAGCTGATAGAAATATTGACAGTGAAACAAGTGCAAACTATTTGTAGGTAAATGATGTTCTTGCTTGCGAGTCACAGTCAGATTGCCGAGTCCATCGTAATTAAGGTCATTGTAATTTTTAAAATACTAAAATTAATCTAAAATTATTTCATTGTTTTGGATACTATTTATTTTCAAGTAGATCATTAATAATCTTATATTAGTCTCATGCAGGTTCGGATTTGATTAAAAAAGAGAAAATTTATTGAAAGAACCAAAATCGAATATTAAAGTAAAGTACATGCAGATAATTTGACATTAAGAATATTATTAGAAGACCGATCGCATCAAATGAGCAAAAAATAGGCTTGCTTAATACCTTATTTGACTTTTTCTCCGATTTCAATGCGGTTATTTTTCTGATTTATTACATCAAAATAAAAAATACAATTCCTCTTAGTTTTTACAATTCGGTTTAATTAAAATTTAATTTTTTTAACAAAGGTCTCTGGTTTTTTATACCCTGTGCTCATTACGAAATGGACGAAAAAGGGTATAATGGTTTCGTTGGAATGAATGTAACATGTATATTACAGCAGCCGAGTCGATTTAGCCACTTCGGACTGTCTGTCTGTCCGTCTGTTTGAGCACGTCGATCTCAGAGACTAGAGACTTAAGACTTGGCATGTAGATTTCTGGATACCGTACGCAGGTCAAGTTTGTTTTTATTTCTGAATCCTATCTTTATGAAAACCCTTTTTGCTCTCCGAGATATCTCAACCAATCTTACAGAATATGGTTTCGAAAATTTTGTTCAAATCGGTCAACTATATCATATAGATGTCATATGAACGATCAGTCGAAAATAAAGCTTACTATGAAAACCCACTTTGGTTTTCCGAGATCTTTTTTTTTTTTTGATTAAATGTGCTTGCAGTGCTAAAAATATAAAATTTGTTTGACAGTGACTGAATATGTATTTTAAAAATTACAGATTATTACTAATAGACAAAAATAAGTTGAAGAATATGAGAAATAGACCAAGTGACAAAAATTAAACAATTTATATGTAGCATATATACATTAAATCAAGACATTGATAATAATCAATTATAATTGTTATTCAGAATTTCGATATAGTATATGAATATAATCTGTGTGCTTGCAGATATGCATTACGGTCATTGTACACAATGGGTTAAGATGTGCCCGAGAGTACAACGATTATGTTGAGATAGAAGAACCAGAGAGCTCATGATGAGTAGAGATGACAACATAATCCGCCAATCTAGATGGATACACCAGGTCTCAGGTAGTCTCGGACCTGAGAAAATACATGAACGAAAGATAGAGGAAAAGAGATGAAGTGAGCAACGGTAAATGTAGAACTTAGCAAGAATAATTAACGCACATCTTGAATACGTTCTAGCTTCTGGGAGAGCATTTCATTATATTATTTCAAAATATAATATATATATATATATTATATATAAAAAAATAAAATATATATTTAGAGTCCATTTAAAAATTATTTACTAGCATTAAAAAAAAATAGTCCTTCGATTGAACTCCATAGATCCGCATTGAAAAAATGTCATAGCGTGCTGTGTGATTTATGTGAAGCTGCAAACTTTATTTATCGCTAAACTAATAACTCTGAAATGGAATAAAACTGAAATGGAAAATATTGTATACGCCATGTTGTGTAAGATGAAGCTAGTTCAGAAAAAGTTCCTGTTGACGCCCACAAAAAAAGAGGCCACACTTCATATTAAATTTTACATTTATTTTTTTATTTATATATTTCCGGTGGCCAAACAATTAACTGAAATGAACTGCAAATTGACGTAATAACAAAAATATAACAATAAAATGAATAATAACACAATAGACACGCTGCGTGTCAAAGTACAATGGGTGAGTGAAAGGGCTGTTTCAAAGTTTAACGTTATTATTATTAATTTTTAACTAAAGTCGTTGGCTTTGTATAATAAAGTCAACGGATAAGCTCGTTTGCTTGACCCTTATTCGATTCGCCTTTAATTTTATTTGATATTATTATTACTTTATGTGTTGCTTGGCGTTTGTAGAAATGTTTATCAATTTTTCATCATGCGCATTAACACAAAAATCTTTTTACGATTTCCCGTTTCTTTTATGTCTTCTTGTTCCCCATTTCCGGGCAACGTTCAACCAAAACCTTCACATTGTAATCCACCGTCCAACATCCGAAATCAACATTCCATAGGCCTACGAATTTTAATTTTCGACAAGGGGACAGGCAATTTGTCGCCTGTCCTTGTCCAGCGCGGTTGCCACAACAACCTCGCAGGCTGGCCTTCAGCCAACTGGAGGAGCAACAGCAGCAGCAACAGAGGCAGCACAAAGTCTGGGTCTAAGTAACGGCATTGCGTGAGTTTTGTATATTAACGGACGCCATGCTCAGCGCACATATGTATATATTTACATGAACTTCTCTATACAAACTTCAAGGAATTGCTCTAAAACAATACGAGTATAAACTAAGTTTGGCTTATTATCGCAATAATATAACAATAACAATTAGCTCATGATACATGCATACATATGTACATACTATGCACATTCCAATATAAGCATACGAATATCAATAAATCTTTCTTTCTGGCTTTATTTAGCCAATTTCGATGTCAAAAGCCTACTACTTGAATTGTTTTCCTGGCTTGCGACAGTATTGAGGGGCATGCGTGCGGGAGTTAATAAGTATTACTTACAATTGTAAATGTGACGCCTTAATATGAGTAAATAAATATATATACTCGCTTATACATATGTATATATAAGGAACTGTATATTGACCGAAGGGGCCCACCATATAGGATACGGTCATGTTGTGCGAATGTTCGTGAATATAAGAATGCATTTTATTTAGGTTATTTTTACAGATATATTAACTGGAAGATGTTTAAAAGTGCCGAGTTTTTATTAAAGACCATGCACATGCCTAAATCGAAATTTAACTAACTATAAAAATATGAAAGAAAATTTTTTGTTCGGGTCGTCAATGATTTTTATATGAACATTGTTCACATATTATCTACAGGAACTTTCATTTGATAGAAAATAATGTGCTCCGATCCATGAATGATACAACTTTTACATTCAAATGCAGATTTCTTATAGCATATACATACATATGGGTATACATATACGGTACATCAGAATAAATATGTCACACACGCATACACCGACCCGACACATGGCGTATGAGTGCTGTCAAAGCCGACGCACTTGATACAATGCGTAACAACAGAGAAGTAAACAAAACAGATGAGGGAACCTAAAGAGTCTTCATTATACTTTCTAATATTGGCCGTTTGCCTATGTGAGAGCAGCAAACCGAAAGGTCTTGCCATCTATTTGCGAGTGTGACTCTCATGTGGCATTGTGGACAGATACGAGTATGTTGAGAGATGGAAACACACACGCACATCGGGAATGGCATTAACTGTGCAAGTGCGATGTTGTTTAATTACAGAGAAATGTTAAATTTGCTTAAGCCGGTTAATGAGATATCACGTTTGTCCTTCCCTTCCCTTTCCTGCCCTGTCCTGCACTGAATAGCGACTGTTCGGTTACAACCGAGTACAGATGAAGCGCTTAAGCACGAGTGGAGCTTAACGCATTTTTGCGTTTACAAAACTCAGAAGAACAACGCAGAAAGAGACAGGCACTGAAAAATATGACACCCTATTTCCGGTTTCCGTACACTGACAATAATGGCTGACAATATGGCGGGGCTTACGCTTAAAGTGATTGCCGCCTCGTGGCAGCAGCTGCAGCATCCAGCAGCCGCCACGCCCAAAGCCACAATAGGCGTCACACCCTAAAAGAACCCGAGCTCGAACTCGAACCCGAAAACGGGTATGTGTGTGGTGAGCAGAAGATTATAAGTCTGGATTTGGGTAATTTAAGAGGGTTTGTGTTTATTTTTTGGACCACCGTGTGGAATGGTGTCCAAAAGAGGGGTGACTGCAACACGGCTGCACATGCTGAAAATTAATTCTCATGACGAAATTGTTTTAAAGTGATTATTGCCATGGGAAATTATGACTCAAACTACTGCCAGGTCAGGTCCGTGCCTATGCTAATCCGTTAACTAAGCTCATAAGACAGGCTGCAGCAGGTACAACGAGCTGGGATCCACAATTTGCCGCAAGTACGAACGTACATAGTATAACAATTTCAGTAATTAGGATTGCAATTGAAATATAATCCGCTTTTATTCAAATTAATTCTCAAATGATGTGAATTCTATGAATCAGAATCAGACAGAGTATGTACATGTAACATATAGTACAGCTACATATCTGTCGATATGATAGATATTAATATTCTGCGAATACTGAAACTTTTAATAAATAAATATAATTTAATAATGCATGAATTATAGTGTACTTGTTTGGCACAACCATGCTCATCCTTGGAGCTTTCATTATTATGCAATAGCCATCATAAATGCCGGACGCACATAATTAGTGTTAATTACTGAGTTAATGCAGTCGCCATTCTACTCGTTCTCGTACTCGGAATTAAATATGACGGGAAAGTCTGACCTTACATACATATGTGTGTACATATATCTGGCTGCGTGTTTGTCATCATTTTCATTTATATGCAGAGGTTTTTTATTATTTAATTTTATAATTTATCATAATGCATTTATCATGCAAATATGTTTTAATTATACCTTTAAGTGATTTACATTGTTATTTGCATAAGTGGCAAACAAACAAAAAAAGGCTAATAACACCCAACACTCTTTCTATCTATCTGCTTTGCTCTACGAGAATTGCTATTGATAGTTGAATCAGAATCCATAATGGCCAGGGACATGTTAAGATATAATCGGATATAACCGATAACTATCGTCCTTGATAGAGTGTAGGCGGTTGGGTCGAGTCGTATTCGAAAGATCGATTGAATCCTAAAAATGAATATTTTTCACCTCATAATTCTAAATATAGCCTGAAGACCTCACATTGGTGATAAGCGTCAACAGCTAATTGACAAACTAAAGAAGATACAATGGTTACTACAACGAATATCTACATAGGTTAATTTTTTAATCTCTTAATATGTTTGGATATACGGCATTAGTTAAACTTTAATTATTCATATAATTTAAATTTCAAATTTTTAACACTTGAATAGATATTTTTGCTATTGTCATTTGAATTATCGTTGATTTATTTTCTTAAACTTGGCTGGGAGAGTGATTGTTAAATCAAATTTAAGGTACGGCGCTGCTTATACTTAGTACATATTCTGCTAAGGCTGCAAAATATAATGCCAGTGAATTAATTTACACTCTTCTGTATTGTATATTATGTGTGAGAATCTGTGTGTCAATAGGTGGTTGTCTCTGTGCGAAAACATATTCCCATGCTCACTACAGTTCTTATTTATTTATTAAAAGTGCTTATTACTTTAACACTTGAGCGCGATTTAACACGATTTTCTCAAGTATTTTTGTACGACTTTCACCTTTTCTCATCTTTCCAGGAAAAGCTGGTGTCAAGGTATGTCTCTGTCTCTGTGTCTGTTTGTGCGAACTGACAGGCAAAGGAGGAATTCTTTTAACTACTTCTTCTACTACTTAAGTTGAAGCGTCGCAATCGTGACCCGTCGCCCGCCCCCGCTGCACTTGTGAGCATTTAGCTCACCTACAACTACACCTACACCTAAAGCAGTTTCATCTTTTTCTGTGCACTGGAGCTTGAGCTACTTCATCATTTTTACTCTTTTGACGCACTCAGTTGTACCGACACGACGAGTACTAAACTTGTACGAGTATTTTGCCACGACTGATACTGCGGCTTATAAGCTGCCGTTAGCTACGGTTCATGTTGTTGCTATTTGTCCTTGCTGTCTCTTCAACGCCTTGCTTGAATGTTGGATGTACTTCTACACTCATATATATTTACACATATAGATATATGTACATGAATACATATATAAGTACCATAGTTCGGTTTGACTGCCTGCCTCTGCTTGGTTTTCTATCATTGCCAAGAGTGGTAGCTCGAGCTGGGATTGCGTTTGACTCTCTGACTTAGACGGTGGAAGGGACAGGGACATTTACGGAGACAGGGACAGGGACAGGGACAGGGACTGACTGTGGCTGTGGCTGGAGTTTCGGTTTGTTTCTGCCCCTAATATTGCCTTGACTGTTGTCAACATGCTCAACCTATTTGCTGGCATTTGGTGGTGTTGTTGACTTTAAGTGTGTTGATTTCATACAATTAACTTTTTGCCCGTTTGTTTTGTGTGTTTTTCGTGGTATTGCCATAATTTCCCCCTCACCCGTAGTCTGTCAACCAAATAAATATAATGTGCTGCGGCGCGGCGTTCACTTACGGATTGTCAGATTGTCAGCATGCCAGAATTTACTGACATCATTTGACATACGATTATAAAAGAAATTTCGATGTGTGCGGTTAGCCATTGTCTCGATAACAGATTCCTTTCTAAATTTAAATTCAAAATATCTTAATTTGTTTCAAATTTAATTTTAATTTCAATTTTGTTAATTTGTTTCAAAAGAAATGAAATACATAAATATTCTTGGTCAGCATCAACAGATGAGTCGATATAGATATGCCCGTCTGTCTGTCCATCTCTATGAACACCGAAAACTCAATAATTCGAAGAGCTTGAGGAACCAAACTTGGTATGTACATATATTCATAAGCATATCAACTTAGCTTTTTTTGTTTTGGATCGGACCACTATATTTTATGGCTGCCATACGAACGAATGAGCGAAATTCAGTTTTTGTATGAAAAACTGTTTTTTTTTGAGAAATCTAAACCAAACTGAAAGCATATGCATCTCGGTTGATCTTATATATCATGACCGATGTTGGCTTAAATTGGATTACTATATCATATAACAGTCGTTAGAAAAATTAGACGAAAATTTATTACAGCATTCTGAACGCACATAAAATCTTCGGCGTGCCGAAAGTCATCTTAATTCCTGGGCTCTGGATAACCTACATTCGAGTATACTAAATATTTTTAAATTTTCACCAGTCTTTGTTTTGCATAGTAAGGGTCTCCGACAATCGAGTATGCTTGAATGGTGGGACGCAGCCGCCTAGTATTAATTTGTTATTTGAGTAAACCTAAACATTGTATTTCAACACATATAAATATAAGAAATTGTTATTTTGTAAATATAAAACGTTTTGTTAAGTGGCGCCAGAAAGACACACTAGCACTCGAGCGAACAGATGCCGATCTCGAGTTAAGGCCTATCTCCAGCACTGCGGAAAATTCCTGCCAGTTATTTCGTTTGTGTGGAACGTAACTCTGTTCTTTGTAAACAGTGTCAATTGTGAAATTTCAAATTAAAATCTAATGATGAACTGATTGTTTTGGTGGCAGCATATATTGCTGCAAAAAAAGGAGGAGGTAAAGCGCAAACGGAGGCGCCACAAATGTTGGGTGAACTCTTACTATCTGCACAATTAACATATATGATGCGAGTATGCCCAAGGGAATATAGCGGCACTGTTGAAATTGAAAGCCCAGCAGATACTAATGCTGAAGCCTTTCGTGGTCGGTACAGGATTACCCCAAATTTTAAAGAAACCATGTAAAAGAATGAACTCTGCAGCCGGGTCAGTACCTTGCCAAAATCAATCTGCTGGTGTGCGCCAATAATTAAGAATTTTATTAGTAATTTCCATATTTCTTTATTTAGTATTGTCATGCTGCTGCACCTTCATGTATAGAAGATTTGTAATTTCGACCTTTTTTTTTTGTTTTGCACTCAGTTTTTGGCTCCATCTCTGACTTGTTCACAATTCGCTTCCAAAATAATTGTAAACTATATATTCCTGAGCTGTGTGTCAGTTGTTCTCTCAGTCCACACACGCTATCGATATGCCAACTATCGATACAAATTTGTGGATTTCGTTGAAGTTGCTGGATACACAAGCAACGAAAACGTAAATTAAAAATTCCTGGCACAGTTTTTTTTATGTGAAGTTTGACAGGAATTTTTATTTTCCTGGGTGCTGGATACCCAGCTTTAGCTTAAAAATACAAAATGCATGAAGTGTTGGCGTCACCCAGACGCATAAGCAAATTGAAGTGCTTTTGATGGAAACTTTTGTGATCACCGCAGATATAATTAATATTGAAATTCAATCTAATTACAAAATGTTATGTACATCAAATCCAAAAAAAACTTTTTTACACAGTACAAGTCTAGATATCCCATTTTGTGACGAACGATATTAAATTTAATACATAAATAACTAAATAATAACGCAAGGTGCCGAATGCCATACTTTTCAAATTAAATTAAAATCGTTTGAACCGTTTTCTAATAAATCGCCAAAATGTCAGCTAAAAATCTTATTTCACCTGTAGAATTTTACCTGAGCATTTTGCAAGCAAATATTCAAGGTACGTCTAAAAGCCAAAATTATCGGGTTTTAGCTATTTCCAGCTAAACTAGCTATTTCCCGCTAAGGTCGTAGAACGAACATTTCTAGATTTCTGATAAGAAACAATTTTTTATCAAAAAATGTAAGCTTTTTTTAGCGCTTTAATACAAGCAGACAAACAGACAAACAAACAAACTTTTCATCTCATTTTGAGAAGGCCCTTAAAAATTGCAAGTTAATATATCTTTTGAACCAAATATCGGATTGAAATGATCGAAGTATCATTCGACACGTTTTTTTATAAAAATTATAAAATTTAACCAAAACGCTCCAACGGCCCCACTAGCTGCAATCATTATAATTTTGCCCCTCCCACTTACACCCACTTATCTCATGAAGCAGGTGAGTTACCACAAGACTTAGTATGCACTTTTGTTAGTTAAAGTCATACCTTCGGTATGACTCAATCCGATCGGACAGTCATAGCAAATTTTCCATTCTTCGTGTATATATTGCTAGTCGCCTTTTGACCACTTCGTGCTGCTTTCGTCACTAGCGACTGCCGTCCGCAGTGACTAATGGTTATTGTGTAAAAATCAAATAATGAATGAATGAATGAAAAAGTTCATGCGTTTATTTTAATTACAATTTCGTCTGATCTTATTCTCAACGAAACGACACAGCTCTAGGACAGTATGTGTCTCACTGATTTCGGTACTTTCATTTCCCAGTCAATGATTTAATAAGTATTAAATCTTCGAGACTTATCGTGCAAGTCAAAACTGAACGCCATAGCTTTATTATTGCTCTTGCAATTTCATTCTTTCGATTTGTGGACGAAGAGGGCGTAGAATCCAAAAACTGAATGGGGCTGAGGACATACAAGTCCAATTTGGTGTCTACCATTTATAGTGTCTGAGATCGACACGTTCATCAATAGACTACACTATTGATCCTGCTCGAGAATATGTATGTACAATATGTATACACTTTGTGGGATTGGAGATGCCGCCTTGTGCTTGTTACATATGTACATACATTGTGCACATTTTTAAATGGGCTTAGGGACCTTTGACGCCTATAATTTGAATAGTAATACCTAACCAAAACTAAGTCTTACAGTTTCTGAGATACTGATAGATTATAAGATCGCAGATGCCGCCTTAAGCCTTTTACACACAAGAGATTCTAGTGCTCACAATAGAGCTGCAAAAAAGTCGATTTTCAGTGTATCGATTTTTTCGATCTTTTTTAAATAAAAATCGATTAGATCGATTAAATCGAAAAAATGTATTTATGTTGAAAATATCGGCAATGCACGCATGTATATCGATACAATACAAATGTTAGCTATAACAGTGTGGCATCTTAACATTAACAGCCACACACTCTGATTTACACATAACTCACATAATGTTGTCGATGCGAATAAAACTCTTGTTATGAACGGACGCGTGGCTTGTCTTGTCGTACTTTTTCTGTAAAAAACACCGAGAACTTTCCTGTGAGCATATTCGCTCAATAGGTTATGGGCCCAGGCAACGGCTTGGTGCAGAAAAAGTGTGAGTTACGAACTCAGGAACAATAAATTTAGACATTAGTGAAAAGTTGTAAAAAGCGACGCGCTAATTACAAAATGGGCTCGCTGTATCAAATCGAGAAGTTGGAGGAGAAGAATTACGATTCTTGGAGCGTCCAAATGAAAAGTGTGCTGATACATGCAGAGTTATGGGATGTAGCGTCGGGCGATTTACTAGAAGCTGATACAGATGAAGACGTTCATTGGAGTGCATTAGATCAGAAGGCATTGGCCATGATAACGTTGAGTGTAAAAACCTCGCAGTTGGGTTTTCTCAAGAATTGCAAGTCGTCAAATGAAGCATGGATCAAGCTAAGAGACATCCATCAACCCAGTGGACCTGTGCGTAAAGTTTCACTTTACAAGAAATTGCTTAATTTACGCATGTCAGAAGGTCAAAGCATGGCAAATTATCTAAATACGTTTAGCGAAGTCGTCGATCAACTTGCTGCTGTTGATATTGAAATAAATGACGAGTTACAGGCCATAATATTGCTTTCGAGTCTTCCAGAACAGTTTGAGAATTTCGTTGTCGCCATTGAGACGCGCGATTTCTTGCCCAAGGTCGAAATTCTGTGTATAAAACTAAAAGAAGAAGGAGAGCGAAGAGAGAATGCAGAGAAGCACAGCGATAGTGCACGTGCATTTTCGGCAACGCAAAATCAAAGTCGCAAAAATGGCGCCAGAAAGAAGAAATACACAAACGTTGTCTGTTTCAAGTGCGGCGAAAAAGGGCATTTTAAGGCGAATTGTCGCAAAGAAGACATAAAGCAAGACGCAAAAGAAGAAAAAGCAAAGGGCGATAACAAGCAGTTCAGCTTACTGAATGCATTGGATGCAAGCAGTTTTAACAGATCGAAATGGTGCTTGGACAGTGGAGCAACGAGTCACATGTGTTGTGACAGGCAGATGTTCACTAAGTTTGAGAAGCACAGCGAAATGATTGGATTAGCAGATGCAGCTTTCTTGCAAGCCGAGGGCAAAGGTGAAGTTGTGCTAAAATCTAAAAAGTATGCAGTGACTCTAGTGAATGTGCTCTACGTGCCAAAATTGACAAGCAATTTCGTGTCTGTGAGCCAAGCAGTAGCCAACAAATGTGTTGTGAGCTTTGGACCAAAGAGCGCAAGAATTATGCAAAGTGGTGAAATAATTCTGGAGGTTAACAGAGCTGGAAGCCTTTACATGTTTGAACCTGAAGTTAACAGATGCTATGCTGCTGTTAAGGCTGATGCGGCGTTATGGCACAGCAGATACGGACATGTTAACTACGCAAGTTTGCTGGAGATGTCCAAGAAAAACATGGTGCGTGGTCTGGAGAAGATTGACATATCACCCATTGCTTCATGCAAGACGTGCATGGTGAGCAAGGTTCATGTACAACCTTTTCCGAGCGCAAGTGAAAGTCGTGCGCAACAGTTACTGGAACTAATCCATACGGACGTATGTGGACCATTTGAGACGAAATCACTTGGAGGATCCAGATATTTCATGACCTTTATTGATGACTGTTCGCGGCGCATTTTCGTGTATTTCCTGAAAGGCAAAGACGAGGTCTTTGACAAGTTTGTGGAATACAAGAATCTGGTGGAGCGGCAAACTGGAAAGAAGCTGAAATGTATTCGCAGCGACAACGGCCGCGAATATATCAACAACAAGTTCGACCAATACTTGAAAAGCCATGGTATTGACCGGCAGCTTACAGTGGCATACACTCCGCAACAAAATGGTGTTGCAGAGAGAGCCAATCGAACGTTGGTGGAGATGGCCAGATGCTTGTTGGTGCAGTCAGGATTAAGTCAGACGCTATGGGCAGAAGCAGTGAATACAGCTGTGTATTTACGTAATCGTGCGACTACTAGATCGTTACCCAACATGACGCCTATGGAAGCATGGACTGGAAAGAAGCCAAATATCACTCATTTAAAAGTTTTTGGTTCCGTTTCAGTTGCACTAGACAAGGGACACCACAAGAGCAACTTTACAGCAAAAGGCAAAGAGTATCGTATGGTCGGATATTCTATGCAAGCCAAAGGTTATCGACTCTACGATGCGGAGTCGAAACAGGTGCTGGAGAAGCGAGATGTCGTTTTTGGTGAACACAAAGGACTGGAGCAGGCCATTGGCGACGTCGTCGAATTTGATCTGCAACCGGCAAATCATTTGCAGACTTCAAACCAAGACAATAGTAGCGATGAAAAGCTGAAATCGAGCGAGGACAGCAATGAGTCTGAACCAGGAGCTTCTAACGAGAGCAGCATTTCTGACTCTTTTGCAAGTGCAGAAGAGACCGAAAATGTACAAGGAGAGCCAGCCGTGCGAATCGGGCCTGGCAGACCGAAGTTCCTAAAAACGGGTAGACCTGGTCGCCCAAAAAAGGTGTTTAATATACTCGGTGAAATGATTACAGACGAGGTAATCATTCCATCATCCTATGAGGAGGCGATGAGCAGTGCACAGGCTTCATATTGGCATGATGCAATGCAAAAGGAGCACGAGGCTTTGATATTGAATCAAACCTGGCAGCTTACAGAATTTCCAAAAAACCAGCGAGCAATTGGTTGCAAGTGGGTATTCAGCCTGAAACGAGATGTGTGCGGGCAGATACAGCGTTTCAAAGCTCGACTAGTGGCGAAAGGATGCTCACAGCAGTTCGGCGTGAACTACAGCGAAACGTTTTCACCAGTGTGCCGGAGAGTGTGCGTCTGATCCTGGCGCTGGCATCGGAGTTGCAATTGTATTTGCATCAGATGGACGTATGCACGGCATACTTGAACAGCGATCTCACAGACACGGTATATATGAAGCAACCACAAGGATATGAAGAGAAGAACCACACTGAAAAGGTTTTATTGCTCAAGAAGGCAATATATGGATTGAAGCAATCAGGAAGAGAGTGGAATGCGAAGCTGGATGGCGTGTTGCGGAAATTGGATTTTGTACCATGCAACAACGAGCCTTGCTTGTACCAGCACAAGGCAAAAGATAAACTCTCACTAATTCTTGTTTATGTCGATGATCTTCTTATAGCATGTCAATCGAAGATGGATCTGGTCAACATTAAGACGGCAATCTCAAATTCATTTGAGTGTGTCGACAAGGGACCATTGAAACTGTTCCTAGGCATGGAAATTCAACGCGATGGCGAACTTGGCGAGATAACATTGGGCCATTCGCAGTACATCAAGGAACTTGCGACGCCATGGTATGGAGAGTTGCAGAGAGGCTGCAACACCATTAGATGCAGGGCATCAGGTAGCATGCGAGAGTGACCAATGTCAGAAGGTTGACATGACGTCATATCAGTCAACGATCGGAGAGTTAATGTGGTTAGCTCTTACAACCAGACCAGATATTTTGCATTCAGTGGCAAAATTGGCTCAGCGGAACAAAGAACCACATGCAGAACATCTTGCAGGCGTGAAGCACGTCCTGCGGTACTTAGCGTCAACAACGGAGCTGAAGCTACACTACAGAAAGTGTGGAAAGAAATTTGAAGGCTTTGTTGATGCAGATTGGGGCGGTGACAAGGTCGACCGCAAATCTTATACTGGCTACGTATACTTCTTAGCTGGTGGCCCGATATCCTGGAAGTCGGAGAAACAACGCAGCGTGGCACTTAGCAGCACTGAGGCTGAGTATATGGCCCTGTCGGTAGCATGCAAGGAGGCTATTGTCATGCGAAGACTTATCATCGAGATTGGTTGTGGCGCTGAAGGTACTCCCACGGTGATTCATGGCGACAATTTGAGCGCGCAAAAACTTGCCAAGAATCCAGTTCACCATTCACGGGCCAAGCATATTGATATAAGATATCATTTTGCACGAGAGGTAGTAAATGATGGTCAAATCGTTTTGGAATATGTTTCGACAAATGACATGATCGCAGATCTTCTAACAAAGAATTTGCCGAAGAAGAAACATATACAGTTTACAAGTTTGTTAAATTTAAATTGATTTTTGTAAACATGCTTGCATTGAGGAAGAGTGTTGAAAATATCGGCAATGCGCGCATGTATATCGATACAATACAAATGTTAGCTATAACAGTGTGGCATCTTAACATTAACAGCCACACACTCTGATTTACACATAACTAACATAATGTTGTCGATGCGAATAAAACTCTTGATATGAACGGACGCGTGGCTTGTCTTGTCGTACTTTTTCTCTAAAAAACACCGAGAACTTTCCTGTGAGCATATTCGCTCAATAATTTATTTAAAAAAAAATAAAATAAAATGTATATATTTTTTGAAAAATGTATTTATTTTTTAGTCGATTTAATCGATCTAATCGATTTTTATTTAAAAAAGATCTAAAAAATCGATAAGCTGAAAATCGACTATTTTGCAGCTCTAGCTCACACGTATCACAAATTGATTATTTTATTTAATTTTCAGGTTCCATCGGTCTAACGGTTTTTGCTGTGCTGTGTCAATCACTCAGTCCGTTAGTCTGTCAGCAGTAACAGTTTATTATGGAGAGATTAGTTAGATATACTGTTGAAGAAGCTGGTAAGAATATATAAACACTCAACGTGCACGTTTATATTTGAGATTTGAGAAGTTTTCATGAATTGGGTGCCATTTGGTCTGAGTCTAAGAACGTCATCAGCACTCATAAGCTACTAAATAAATGTGTTATGGGTGCGCTTAAGTGCTCATTAATTTCAAATGTCAAACTATGTTCAAGCAACGAAAAAACCAGGCACACACTTAACCGGGTCGGAAAGAACGTTTTAGTGGAACGGAGACAAGCGCATTTACTAATGTAAATAATGACGAGACCTTCTGTACTGTACTTGTGTGTATGTTACGTTTATATGTAAGTAGCCGTCATTCTCGGCGTTTCTACCAGTATTATGAGGAACAACGGTGATATTGGGTGTCTTTATCCGGCACCGCCAGAAACAGGCCCAAGGCAAATGCCTAAGTAAATATTTAGGAGGCACGATTCGGCACTCAATTTTCAGGTTGACAGGCACGCAGTCATCTAGTCATCCAGCCATTCAGGCATCCAGGAATGGCATCAGTCTGCAGTGGCATAGCGATAGCAGCATAGACGCGTCGTCCGTCTGCTTTTGAAATGGAACAGGTATGTATTTCAATTGAGATACTTTTGCTTTTCCCATATCTCGCTTCGCAATGCAGCATCGCATCGTTCAAAAGTCGAAAAATGTTTGCGAAATGCGATTTAGCTCGGCTGACTTTTAACTTTCATGGGAGCACGCTCGCTCGGATCTACCAATGGGTTGTTTTGCTGCCGAGTGGAACATAATGCACATTGCTTTAAATTGCAACTGCAATTGAGATTGAAACATCAACAAACAGTTGGCTATTTAAAATTGCTTTTTTTTAAATGAATCAACAACTGGTAAGGGTGCTCGATTGAATGACACCCTGCACTTTGCTGACTGACCGTCACTTTGACACACTCACGTTAGGTGGCAAGTGAGCGTTGACAACCAGAAATCCATTTGCTCCGATAAAGCAGACAATTTCCATCATTACAAATTAAGCACTCTGTGCAAAAGCCGAGCACCTCTCGAATGCCATTCTGTCTGGTGGAAAGAAATGAAAAGGAATTCTACCAATGAGGAGGAGAATGAAGACCAGGAGGACACAAGCAGCAACACCAATCGCCAATTGGACTTTATTCAATCATCTTCTATTTGATGTTAAGAGCAACTGAAGTAACTTTTTCGTCTCCCACATTTTGCCTTTAATTAAAATTTCAGCAAAATCCGTTTACATACGAGTACAAGTCTAGCCGGATCCATGCCCGCATAAATTAACTTTTCACCTTCCCATTCCCCTTCTCCTTCCCCTTGCCGGTCCAGGTCCAGGTCCCAGTCTCGATCCCAGTGTAAACGTCGCTGTAAGTACCTTATCTTAATGCGCGCCATATCTACCCTAATGCAGATAATAGGCAAGCCCGCTATTTAAAGTCTAACAACCCTTTTTATATGCAAATTGTTGCGCCACGCGTATACGCCCTAACGCCCCGACAGCTTGATGTCCCGACCCCCCCTCGTTCCCTTTTCCCGATGCCCACCCGACTGCCGACTGAATGAGTACCTCAGTACCTACTTTACCTGGAATACGACACACAACCTGGCTGCACAACTTGACATTTTTTGTACATACTCGCATCCCGTACAGACATAGAATCCTACACATCTATAAGTACGGCAACGGTGCGCTCTTTTTTTAATTTCCCTCATTTAAACATTCTGTGAAAGGGAAATGCGAGTGTGTGTGTGTGTATCCTTGAAAGTGTGTAGAACTCTATGGAGTGGGTGTTAGCTTTCCTTAGGTATTTCCAACGCTGCGGTCTCTAGTATATGTAAGCTATGTTCCAGCCCTTTATATGACATCTACAGTCTTCTTTGTCTCAGTCTGTGTGGCTGAAAAATGTTAAAATAATTTGCAATTTAAATAGTTTTAATTAACTTTTACTAATTTGTCGACGCTTAACTTGCACAACTTGGCAAACTAATTTTAAAGTGATTTATTATTTAAACGGCTTGATGATTGGCAGCGCCCAAAAGAGGGCGCTAAAGTGCCAGCGGGCCAATTAGCAAGGTGTATTTAGTGTGCTGTGGCCTTCGCTTTGATTGAGTGAAAATGCTGCAATAATCATCTGAAAATGGCTACAACTCAAAGCACTGGCTAATAGGAAATGCGAAAAACGTGTGAGATGCCGTTTAGTATAGAAATAAAAACAGTAATAAAAGTGCACACATTATCATACAGTGGGATTTAAATTCTTAGAGTCGTCTAAGCCTGAACCTGGCACTCGTTGTAGGGCCATAATATGATCGATCGACAGCCTCCTGTTCCATATGAAAATGACTGGTTGTAGCGCCTCACAAAGAACAGTCCCACCCCGAAAAGTACAGACATCGCCGGAATTAGAATGTTAACTCCAATTTTTTCAAGACGTAAAATCGTATTTAATCTGAAAATAGTAGCTTCCACAACCAGTTAATCCCCCACCGATTGTAATCATTCACTCACCTTTGTTCCTTTCTCATAAAGTCAAAGTTCGAGCGTCCAATAAAATGGCCACATTCTCGGCATTGTGCACTGCATACCACTTTCTGTTCTTGGCACATTTTTTCATATTTCGTTGCAAAATGGTTCACAGAACTACACGTTCGTCTTAAGATCACTCGCACTGACATCTGTAATGCCTTAGTTTTTTCAATTCAGTATAGTTTAGTATCGGATCAGAATCTTTTTATCATATTCGTGTAACGGGAAAAAATATATATTTTAATTTATTCAGCTCTTTGCCTTCTACGATTAAGTTTCAAAGTCAGATTCGAACCTCATATTTCAATCTTTAAATATATTTCCTGAAGTTCTGATAAACATATGTATGTATGTAAGTAATTTAAACTTTTTTCTCTTCAACGTTCAGTTTTCTGTTTTTATGAGATGAGTATTGATTTTCTATATATATAAAACTTTTTATCTTGTCTGACTCACTGACTGACTTACTCACTGACAAATCACTGGTAAAAAACTTAAACGAGGTTTTGCGAAATACCACCTGTAAATGGTTCAAATTGAGGTAAGATGTCATGGAATTGCTTTATATGAAAAATTTTTTTATTTCTTAAGATATCCAAACTAAACTCACAGATTGTATGTTTGCGACTTCATGACCAAATTTGGTCGAAATCGGATGACTATATCATATAGCTGCCATATGAACAATCGGATGAAATTGACCTTTAGTATGCAAAACTTTTTTGTTTCTTAATATATCTTAACCACTCTGTCAGATTATATGTTTGTGTTGAAAAACAGCATTTACATTCGATACTTTATCGATTGTAGATGAATTGGTTCAACGGCAAAAGTGCACTGCTCATGAATTACTTATGAGATCATTGATCTGGCAACTCTACTTATGTAGAAGTTGTTCAAAGGAACAAAGTTGTTCTTTCTCTTTTGCTGCAACCATTGAAGTGACAAGACGTATTTCAAGAAAGAAAATAAAATATTGAATTCGTATATCCTAAATCATTGTGTTTTAAATAATAAAAGTGATAAGTGCAAGTGGCACATTAAAATACTGTTGCTGATAAAAGAGGTGCTGCACAAACATCAATACTGCTGCTGTTGTTGGACTGGAGAAGCTTGGCGCCTGTGAGACGACGCCAGACAGAGCTTGTGAAATACATTTCTGTGTTTCGCAGAATTGTAAAATCTCAATAGTTTGGGACTGTCTCTTACATTCTGATCAAATGTGGTCAAATTGGGAATGTTATATCCTATAGCTGCCATAGTAATAATCGGATGCAAATTAACCTTTAGTATGAAAAACTTTTTTGTTTCTTAAGATATCCAAACCAAACTCACAGATTGTGTATTTGGGACTGTCTCTAAAATCCTGATCAAATTTGGTCAAAGTCGGATAACTATATCATATAGCTGGCATATGAACAATCGGATGCAAATTATTGGGGATACCACTTTATGAAAAATACGCCAGATCCTTTACCTCTGTGGTGATGTGGAAAACTTCTTAAATATATATTTTTTTTTGTTGACTAAACATAACTAATTTTCATTTCCGCAAGCGAAGCGAGCAGGGGGCGGAGCTCGCTGGTGTTGTATGAATTTTCAAAAATGGATTTTATTGACAAAATTTCTATTTGCAAACTTTTTGGAACACGAGGCGTTTATCGAAAACAATGAGTGACAAGAACATTTACAAAGACATAGACTTTAATATACATGATACGATGCTCTTACTAGTATCTTCCCTGAAAATGTAACGGTCAGATAGTAAGCGCAGAAGTTGTAAAATACATATTTTATTGAGAAGTCAATTAGTGACAGTATTAAGTGCATAGCTATAGCTTACATATTTCAAAAATATATTTTTATCCCTACGTATTGATTCATAGATTTAATCTTTGATAAGCGTTTAAAGCTTTTATCCACCCTTTCCGTAAAAAGATCTCTTCGACTAACTGGGTAACTTCATAAAATTATGAAAAATAGTGCTATAAAAGCTATTATTAGACTATTATAAGACAGACCAGCTAAATTTGATACGCTTGCAGATTGTACCCAGAGGACTTGTATAGTAGCTGACTAGCTGATTGGCGTATCGATAAAAAGGAGTCTCTTCATGGATCGACTCCATATTGTGCAATCACTCCGGATGGCAGTCCGCGTTAGTTGCGAAAGCAACATGCAGTGTTCAAAAGTGACTAACAATATTATATAGGAAGAATGGAAAATTTGCTACAACTGTCCGAGCAGATCGAGTTATATACCGATCGATAGGTATAATCTTAACTTACAAAATTGTCTATTAAGAATTTTGGTATCTTACCTGGTTCATGAGATATGGGGATTAAGTGGGTGGTGCAAAATTTTAAATGATTGCAGCGGATGGAGCCGTTGGAGCCTTTAATTGTGTTTTATTATTCTTATCCAAAATAAATTTATCAAACAAAATTTAAAATTTTCAGTGAACTTTCCACAATGAAATAAAAAGTCACCTGTGTTGTCTGTGCGTATCAAAGCGTTTAAAAAGCTTAAGTTTTTTAGATGAGGAATAATTCCTTATCAGAAATTTAGAAATGTTTGCTCTACGACTTTTTCAAAAAACCGCTAGGCTAGCGGGAAAACGGAAAAACCAGCCAAAATTGAAGGTATTTTTGAGGGCTTTTAAGCGTCCCCTTAAAGTTTCTCTGTGAACTGCACAGGTAAAACAGTACAGGTGAAAAAAATGTTTATATCTCACATTCTTGCGATGTAAGCAAAATGGACACGCAGGGTCTTTATCAAACTTCAATATGTTATAGTCAATAAAATTCGGCGTTTTTTGATATATCACACATATTTGTCAAAATTCGCTGTCGCAAGATATTAGCTGTTAAGTGTATGTATACACATTTTACATAGTATTGTAGCAGGCAGCTTTAGATGATAGGTTATGCGTTGCAGAAATAATCAGTATTGCCGCTACAGAGCATCGGAAGCGAGGGCTTGCCCACCGCTGAATTAAAATGTTAGGTTCTTCCTACCGCTTATTTTCATTTATTGATAAGATTAAATAAAACTAACCATGTCAGAAGCATATAAAATTCCAAAAATTTCTGATATCTTCCAAAAAAACTTCTTGACTAAGTAAAAGTCTAGTGACGAAACCCTTTCCATGCCCCAACATTTCTGATATCCAATTTTGTGACGAACAATATTTAGTTTAACATATAAATTATTAAAAAAAAAAAGTTTGGCATTCGGCACAATACGCAAAAAGGTTCTTTATACCTAAAAATTACTTTTATGCGCAGTGCCGAATGCCAAACTTTTTTTTTTATTAATTTATGTATTCAATTAAATATTTTTCGTCACAAAATTGGATATCAGAAATGTTGGGGCATGGAAAGGGTTTCGTCACTAGACTTTTACTTTGTCAAGAATTATTATAATACCCTCAATAAGCGTATAAATCCCGAAATGCACTTCAACCAGCACATTTAATAGGAAATAGCAAGTCGGATTGCTGTGAACGAATTGTAATGCCTATTTATGAGTATTTGTTGCCAATTTCAATTCAAGTGGAGCTTTTACGCGGAGAGTTGTCCGATTCGCTGACATTAATTTTCAATAAAAATTCTTGCTGTAAAAAGTAATTAACAACAAATTACAAAAGCGAGGCAAACATGCGCCGCAGACAATACACTTGAAGCTAATTACATTTGCGTTGCGTTGCGTTGAAATGATTTTCTGTAATAACAGCAACAACAACAAAGACAAGAAATTCACATTTCTAAAGCGAAAGCGAAAAAGTTGGCTTTTACATTAACCAAATGGGTATAAGAATAAAAAAACACAAATAAATAAGGCAGAAATAACGAACAGCCTTCAATTAAATAAATCAAATAAATTAAAAGTGGCCAATATAAAATTGAAAGCCAGACACGTAATTGATTTACCAGTATATTTCTCCAAGTTTGTACCAAATGAAAGTTGGACCCACAGGAAGAGTAAACTCGGAGTTGGGTGCAAGTGTGATACCAGTCTGTAATTTGTAATTGGCCAACTGCAGTCAGGAAAGTAATTGGCGCCACAGAAAAAAGGACTCCACATTTACTAATACATAAGTACACACACACACATACGATACATACATATATAAGTATCGTACATCAATTGCCACAAGCCGCTTGCAAAGTAGAAAAGCAGCCAAGTCGTGCCACACAATTTTCGGCAAGTGATGCGAAACTAATGCGCCCCAAAGTAGACTATAGAAAAAGTGGCAGCTATTTGAAAGTGTATGTAGTTGTACTCAGTGTAAATGTAGTTGTTGCATCTGGAAAAGTTGACCAGCCAACTTTTCGATTGCCTCCAGAACAAACAGCAGCTGGCTCTCACATGTTAGCGCAAATTGCAATCATATTAAAAGCAGTTGCCGCCGACGAACGAATGAATTAAAAAAAAAGGCAAACAAACCAACATACTGCTATGCCACATAATGGGGCACCCACAAAATGAATGTGGCGCGAAAAAGCATTTAAAATGGTGGAGTGTCCCCAAACCGAAAACTAATCATAGTCGCCCATCGCCATCGCCACCATCAACATCGCGACAGAGGCTACTCACCGTAACCAAAACCGTAACACTTTGTCGGCATGAGCATTAAATGCCCCAAGGATGGAAAATGGGAGATGGTAGCTAGAAGGTGGGAAGGAGAAGTGAATTTGTTTTTGGAGCGACAGTATGAAAACATTAAAGTATGCTGCCAATTGTTAATTTCCTCGCTAAAAACTTTTAGCCATTTGCTTTATTGGAGCATGGAAATGAGAAGGAGAAAGCATAAAAAAGAATAGAATGAAAAAAAAGAGTGCTAAAATTTGCGGAGCTAAAGTTGAAGAAAAGCTTTTGCGAATATTTCAACAGCTGAACTGCATTTGGGTTTATTGTATTAAGTTAATGATGAAACTTCTTCATAAGGCTTTTGAATGGCATTTAAATATATAAACTACTTAATTTCGAATACCGAGATACGAAATACGATTCCCTTTTGCACAATCTACAATTGCATCATAAGTTTATACAAATGCCCGATGTGCATATGAATCATCATCATCATCGTACCCATTTGCAGCACACGCAATAACAATTAATTGTACCCACATGCAACAGGAAGGAGCATAAGAAAAACTTAAACAATCACATTCACACATCCTCGGGCACAGACAATTGAAACTTTTGCCAACAATCGCCGACAACCCGGTTCCATTCACATTTGAGGACACGACAACTTTTCTACTTTTCTTTTGTCCGACTGGCATCGCATCGCATCGACCAAATTATCGCTGGGATGTGTTGGCAGACCATGTCCACGACTATACATTACCATTGCCATTACCATTACGAGTACGAGTGTATTCAGGACACAGGAGTTGAATGTATATGTGTGTGTATTGTACGTAAGCATCTGTACATATACATATACATATGTACGGGATGGGACGGGAGTGATATAAGTACTTGACCGGGAAGTAGCTACGGGTGACTGCTTGTGGTCATTTTTCGTTCCTCGTTTTTCTCGCATCTTCCATCGCCCTATACGATCCATTCATTTTGTCATGCGTCTCATTCATTCATTTTGACAAAGCAGATGCCTGGTCAGACTCAACTGATGTGGGTCTCCGTGCTCATTGGAGATTGCTTACGGCTGAAGCGTCCGATAGCCGATGGTAGATGCAACAGCTTCCACATTTTTAAGTATTACTCGTAGTATTCGTAGCAGTAGCGACAAGATGCACAGTCCAAGTCGGACTCGTGATTGTGTTCCAGTAGTTCGCCTTTGTTGTGGTTCATTCAGTTGCATGCACCGTCCATCCAACGACCTCGTCCCCTTTGCACTCCTAGTCGTCGCTCTCTGTCGCTGCAGTTGCATTCTTCAACGTATTTTTAGTGCCTTCATGGGCATTATACTCGTACTTTGTATTGAAAAGTTATCTGGCTCAAATCCCAGCTATGAGAACTGTGTTTGTATACAGCCTGGATACTTAAAGTCAGTTCCGAACCAACCCATCGATCTATTTATTTGATTCGATAAAAACAGTGTGAATAGTCTATAGTTTGTTCCGAAAATTTAAAATTAAAAAAAATAGTCGTCATCCAAAGTTTTCGCTGTGAAGTCGAACAGGAGAAAAACTTCGTTTAAGAAATATGCTGAGTCGTATATTGAGAATGTCAGGTGGGTGGTCGAAAGTAGCATAAGGCATTCTTTGTCAACAGATATTCTCAATTTGCTTATTTATCGGGATTATCGTTAGCTTTATACTAAATCATATCATGAATCGTTTCAATATTGTTTGCTGGGTAACGAGGTTTGTCTGGGCTACCACTGCAGTTCGCTTTGCAGCTACTTGTTGTCTCGTATAGACGAGTCCGTATCCTTAGTCCTTTGTCCTCATTGTCTTTGTTTAATGCTCACATTAAAAATGTCTCATTGTGTTGTCGCTGCCACTGTCGCCGTTGCCGTTGCCGCCTTTTGACCACACCCTTTGCACCAAATTTTTTACCACATTTTTCTGAATAACTCGGGCTAGAACATTGCGCCGAAAAGTTAGTAAAAACTGTAGGCTTGAGAAGTCAGTGTTGAGTATGAGTACGAGTGTTTTTGGTGCTTTTATTTTTGCGCAGTCACAATACACTTTCCATATACTTCTATCTTCTTTGGTTAACATGGTCAGACACAGTAGATATTCCGCAGAAATTTAAGATATTCGCCGTATTTTTCGAATATTCACAAGTGTTTCTTGTGAACCCAACATATAGAATATCAGCGAGGTGATCACACAAGTTATTGACAAATATAATATGTACACTGTAAAAAAAATACAAAATTCTAAAATCAAGAACATTCATCTTAAATATTTTGTTCTTAAAATAAGACCATTTTAAAACCAAATTAATAAAACTATGAATATTAATATAAAAATTCGCAGTTCTTAATATAAAAAATAAAAATCTTAAATTGATAAGAAAATATAAATATGCCATATTTAATATGAAGACAATAATGACACCTTGGCGCTTTGTTTCAGTTTGACAACAAGCCCAGGGATCGAAACCCGCTCCTAGGCCAAGGAAAAAACATATAATCGGAATATTTATAAAAAAAAATACGTTTAAAACACCTGACCTATTTTTTTTTTGGTTTGAGAATTTAAGACTGTTTGATCTTAAATTAAGAATTTATTCTTATTTGAAATGTTCTGAAAATCAAGATGTGTTTTCTAAATTTAAGAATTTTATGTTCTCGACGCATTTTTTAGACTAAAACTCTTAGTTCTGAGACCAAAATCTTGATTTTAGAACATTTTTTATCAGTGTAGCTTTTAAACTGGCTTATTATCACTGATCAAACTTCTAAATAACTGGAAATGGACATTTGTGTAACACTCATACACATTGAACCTGATTTGATTATCGTTTAGTCGATAAATGTATTGTAAATTATAAATTAAAATCCTACATAGAAAAATTACTCATACTGCTTTGCAGTATTGTAGAAAAGTTAAACAATTAAGCAAAAAATGTATTAATTTATATAATGAAACTTCAATCAAAAGACTATTTTCTAGCTTAAAAGGGATGAGCTTTGTGTTTCCAAAAAGTCTTTTAGCAGAAAGAGTTAATTAAGTTCAGGGATTAAACATATGTACATTTATGCAATCATTTAAACCATTTAATTCATAATTAGAGACTAGTTATTCCCAGCAATTTAAAATTTGTCTCAATATGATTTAGTCTTGGCTTTTAGAAACTATATTTTGTTCTCGACCTATTATATGCGAATATACCCCATGTCCTAAGTATATACAAATCACGCACATTCCGGAAATAACATTAAAATAATACATTAACTTCACCAAACGTTGCGTCGCCCACGCTATTATAAGTACGGAAAATGTAATTAATAAAAAGTTTGGATAAATCCAGAGGAGTGGAGTGCGTGCTAGATTCAGAGTGAAGAATTGTGTGACCGTAGCAGACGCTACACACCACTGTGCCTCCTGGCAAAGTTAGAACGCCTATTTCGAATCATATATAATGTAATAAAAACAAATTTCCACAAACATTTGCCCTAATTGTGCGACGAAAAACCCATCGGTAATTTTCCCCAAGACGGTTCTGAAATGCCAAAGTGTTCTACGGCAGCTTTGACTCTGATTCCTCTAACTGGTCGAACAGCGTGACACAAAAGAAAATCGCAAGACCGAGGTGTGGACTGCACTGTAAGACTTCATACAAGTTGCATGTAAGAGGGAAGGTCGCTACTCCAAGCTGCCATGTTGAAAGGAGCTGTCGTTACCACCATGACACCGTCGACGCAATAACTACACAACAATATTATCACGTTAAGCTAAGGACTCTAACACTACTATTGAATTGAACATTTGTCACGAGTCAATTCTTATTAGAAACAATGTTAAGTAAATAGATCTTAATATTTAATGCTCATAAGTTAGATTTGGAATAATATTTTAAAATTACAAATCCAAATTCATAGCAAATTTTCTACTTTGACACCAAAAAAAATAATTCTTTAAATCATGATTGTAATTATTAACGCTCTTTGTACCCGTTACTATTAGATTATAGGGATAAAGACCACACTAACGGTTTTAAGATTTAGCTCTCATTTTTTTAATGATGAGCATTAATTTTAATTATTTTCAGCCATCCCACTTAATTCAATCATGATATACATACCTGTATATAGAGCTGGTTTTAGTATTTTTAAGAAGCTTAAGCGCCTTAATGTAGGATGATTTTATTTTGGTTAAAGTCGAATTTCCATTGGTACAATTAATTAATATTAAAATGTAGTATCATACAGTCGGAACCTCGGCTATTACGTTCTGAATTCTTGGAACTGAAAGAGTTGTATTCCTTACCTTATATTTACATCGGACCACAGTGCGACAAAAGTATTAACTAGCGTGTTCTAACTTTTGCGGTTCCTCAACCTGGGATCGTGCTCGTAATGTCGTCAAGAAGGCAACAACTCCCGCTAGTTTGGAGTAGTGAGTAGTCTATGGAGCTTGAGGGGCTTAGAGGGAGGGAATCCAGTAGCAAAACGGTTTAGAGAATGTGGCGAATGGCACAATGCCAGGTGTAGGTTGAGGTGGTTTATAAGCAGGGCACAATTAGACGATGTGGTGTAGGGTGTAAGTTGTAGGTTGTAAGATGCAGGGGCGGAGAGCGGTCGGTGTAGGGCAAAAAGGCAACGCCGAAGAAGTCGAAGTCGCGTGGCAGCATTAGCCCATAAGTCAGGCACTTGCACCAAAAGCAACACAACAAGAACAATAACAACAAAGTGTAATTCAATGGCCGCGACGTCGCGACGTTGGAAGTTAGCGCCACGAGGAGCCCGAGTCGCTCTCTATGAAAATTGGCTTCGAGGAGGACTTTAGAGTGGACAGGCACATGAAACACAATTCAAAAACACTTTGACCGGCAAAGTTGCCAGACGGAATTTCTTCTGCGTTGTGCACAACACGGAGGCGCGTTGCCAAAAAGAATCCCTGCTTAAAAGTTGCACACTTTGTTTTGTTGCCAACTTTCTTGCGAGATATTTTAATAAACTTTTGCTTGAGTTCATTAAATTCGATTCGAGTAAATGTGAGTGGCTCCCCTGGCACCCCAAACAAGCCAAGAGAGAGAGACAAACAATTGCAACTGATTGATAGCCAATTAGTGCAAGTGGAAGCTGTAAGAAGCAAATGTTTGTGCATTAATAAGCGACATCCCATCGGCCTGAAAGCAAAGTGTCATTAACCTAATTGGCGCAAAAAAAATGTTCTGAAAAGAACGAACGACCTCAGCCATAAATACATCGCAAATGCAAGGAAAGAAGTGCAACGTGTTGCAATAAAACCAATTTACATAAAACAGGTGAGCAAAAAGCATAATAAAAAACAAAGGTAAAAAATGCATGGTGAACCTGTCGCTGACTCCCAAATCTTCAAACCAACCAACTCCACGACCAAAAGAAATGTTGCCACCCACATTTTGGCTGTGGTAAATTTCAATGCAGTTGAAATAGTTGCACATAGCTGTGCCTTGTGGCATGATTGGGAAATGGAAACTGGGAAGAGGTGAATGGGAAATGGGAAAGACACAACAGTCCTTCGCCACTTGAAGCCGTTAAACCCTGTGACCGGGACCGAGTTACGGGCAACGCCTTTGGTCAACTTTTGCAATGTATGTGCCTATGTACATATGAGAATGTGAATGTATGTGTATGTTCACACACTTGAATGCACTAACATTCTCGTACATACTACACATACATACATAAGTCGGCACAAGTTGCCTGTAATTTCGGTCAAAGTAAAGTAGAGTAGCCACTTCTAGAACTGCTGAAACTCCTCTCGCTCGCTTGCCCGTCTGGTCACAGTCTCTGCCAATGTTGCCCATGTTGGCCATGTTGGCGAGCATTTGAAGTGCGAGGTGCATAAAGTAAGGCAAATAATACGCGATTGGGTCCAGAGCCCAGAGCACAGAGCCTAGCGTCCTGCGGCGGGCTGCATTGGTCCGAAGGGTCAAAGGGTGTCAGAGAGCTCCGAGAGATGCAGGGATTGTATGACGCGAGTGGGCTCCTTACCCAGTTTCTCTGTTTACGGACAAAGAAACACTGTGAAGTTGTTACTCAGACAGTTGTTGAACTACATCTGGAGGGTTGCTGGACATGACACGGACACATTGAGACTTGAGAGTTGCTAACATGCCGATAATGGGCACATTTTTAGGAGTCCCCAAAATCTCAACAGCGCAACTGTAGGGCTTTTCTGTGCTTTTAAATGAAATACTGTTTCATATTCTTTTAGGATCATCATCGTATTTAACGATTCTGCATTTGGATTAGGGGAAACTGCAATGTAAGTCGCGACCAGAACCTCTCAGCGCAGAGCACTCGGATTGACTACGGTCAATCGAAAACTCATACGTATCGAACATATACAACAGCAGCTCATTTAGCTCCTTCGCTCCTGAGAACGTTGTGAGTCGACGCGACATCGACATCGACATCGAGGCGGTCTACGACACAGCGTAGTGACTTTTGACCATAACAAAGAAGTCACGCAAGGCAACGGCTCGCTGAGATTGGTAGTCTGCAGGTGAAAGAGGGGTAGCTGAATAGCAGCAGGCAACAGTTGAGAGTTAGCTAAGAGAGTGCTTGAGAGAGTCTTGAGAGAAACTCCGGCTACACGGACAATGTCCAACGAAGAGAACGAGTACCTGGACGGCCTGAGTGGTGTTGCTGCTCATGGCGATGGCGATGGCAATGTCGATGGTGATGGTGATGGCGATGGTGATGACGACGGCGGCGTCGCAGCTGCTAATGGCGAGCCCGTGCTTGGTGGCAAAACAATGCCACAAATTAGTTCGAACTCACAACTCGAGGGAAACGTTTCGCCGACATTCACTAAGTCGACCACCCAGTTCAATGATGATAACGATAACCAAATAAATAATAATAATAGAAGCTCATCGCAACTGGGTCAAAGCAACAACCACAATCAGCACCTCGATAGCAACCGCAATAGTCCCACTAAGAGTCCCACACCACGTGGCGCCGGCAACTCGACTAGCTTCCAGATTCAGCCTCAGAATGCACATTATGACGATGATGATGATGACCTAGCAGCCGGCGACATCCACTCTAATTCTACAGCAGCTGCTGCGACTGTTGCGGCTGTTGGAGGAGCTGCAGGCCGTGCTGTCGGTGGTGGCTCCGCCCAATTACCCGATTATTGGCAACAGCGCAACGGCTTAGCTGGAACTGTTGCTGGGACAGGAGTAAGTGGAGTACAGAGCGGCCATCAGAGTCGTGCGCTCAGCCCCAGTTACTTGGATAACATGAGTGAAACTTCGGAGCAACCGCCTGTTGTGCCGCTCGTAAGATCCAAGTCGCGTCCAGAGATTTCCAGTGCCGCAGCCTCCCGATATTCGAATCTATCTTACTGGAAGGCTCGTCGTGTTGTCTTCTATCGCAATGGCGACCCCTTCTTTCCGGGAGTAGAGTTACGCTACCGCCCCGGCCGAGATGTCACCTCGCTGGACAATCTGCTTGACAAGATTTCGCCCAAAATGGATCTGCCCCGTGGTGCGCGATACGTCTTCTCAATGGATGGCGATCGTAAATATCATCTAGACGAGCTCGAGGATGGAGCCTTCTACGTGGTATCCTCATTCAAGGCCTTCAAGGTGAGTTAACCACCCCCTCCCACCACAAATTCCATTCCTTAACATTTTTCCTCGATGCATTTTGAAGTTTAAGTGTTGCTTTCCACGTCAACTTTACTGCAAAATCAATAGAAATTTGAATATTTTGGTATAATTTTGCATACATATGCAAATATATATATATATATATATATGTGTATATATATAAAACTATATACGCTATTGGCTATTGCGGTCAGCGTCCCACTCCAGTCCCAACCGCCAGTCAGCCCACTTCGTCACTTGGCCTAAAAACCTCAGATATTCTTACTTTTCCTTTTGTTTTGCTCATTTTTGCTCCAAGGTACATTTTCGCATGCGAGCACTTTCCTTTTTTTTCTCTCTCGCCTTTCTCAGTTCCACGAGCTTGTACTCGTTTTTAGCATACTAACAAACCACATGTGTTTGTGTTGGTGTGTGTGTGTGTGTGTGTGCCAAGTGACCCCAGTTAGCACCCTCTCTTGTTCTTGTTCTTACTTGGTAAGGCGATTTGTCTTATTCGTGGGAGTTTACGTGTAATACTCCACTAAGCAAAATTTGTGTACATACATATATAAGACTAGCATGGGGCTTGACTTGCCCGACTTTGCAATTAGGTCTTGCGTTTTATGTCCACTTTTATGAGGGTACTAAGAGAGCGGCATACTTGAAAGAGAACGTAAGAGAAATTCTACTCTCTAAAGCAGTTACTCTGATTAACACAATAACGATACATGGGGTTGGACTTGAGGATTTATGTTTCCAGATGGAAACCAAGAGGAATCGGACACTTTTTGGAATTTCTCGATTTTCGTATTTTATATTTATGTAAAGAATTTTATTTTTGTAATACAAATAAATTACTGAAATCGAAAACGTTCGACAATGATATGCCATAAGAAGTCTTAACAAACACATTAATGTATTTGCTAGACACGAAGCCACGAGTCTTAGAATTATGATTTTTTGTAATTTCTTAATTCTATTTAAATATTGAGCGTAAACTTTATCTCCATGTGGTATACCGCAATCTGCATTTCAACTTTTATCCCCTTGCGGAAAAAGTACTCTAATTTTTTCACGAAATATGTAACGCACGTTGCTGACTATACATACTATACATTCTTGATCAGGACGACGAGCTAAGTCAATCGGACGCAAATTATGATTAAGTATGAAGATCAAGATGTTTCTTAAGATATCTCAAGCAAACTCGAAGATTGTCTAGTTGGTGTGGTGTTATCCATTTAGAGCTTAATAAAAACGATCAGTTGCAATTGTATACAAGGCTCTAAATTGTTGTGTCTCTTAATATTGATTAACTCCGGCAGAAGAATACTTTTAAAAATTATCTGCTCTTAAGTATTATTAATAATACACTTAATGAGGTTGAATGCCTCACTATGTTTGATTAGAGTTCTTGTATATTTTTAGAACCCGTACTTAAAAAAAAAACAAAGTCTATTAGGTTTGTTTAAAAAATAAATAAGCTAACAGTCAGAAGGAGGCATGACCCCATAAAGTACATATGTTCTTGATTTTCGGCGTGTCGAAGGTCAAACTTATGTCTGGGGACTAGGGGACTCGAGCCTGGAAATACCCCTATCACATCTGGTTCAAAAGAAATTAATGATCTAAGATTCTTTGCATACCTTACGTCAAACGAAAGTAATTTTCTGATTGTCGTACGCTTTTTCATAATTTTTTGCGAATTGTTCGTAATAAACAAAGTAAAAACTTAAAATAAAAGAATGAGAAAAATGTAACGATATGAAAAGAGTTCTTTTTGTTGCCAAAAATGTCTTCGTTTGGTAACGTATTTCGTGGCTGGCCCATATGCGAGTCGATATCGGCATAGGAATTTGTTGAAGTGAATGTTGTGCAGTGCATAAAATTCGCTTCAACGATAGCATTCAAAACATTAAATTACTCAGAGCTAAAGTAAGAGAATTTATCTGCACGGAAGTTAATTGAATCCAAATCGTTTTTCATTTTGCATAGAGGACAAAATGGAATTTTGGGCAATCATCAAACTGCACTTCCCTCATGTCCCTGGCGAACTATTGAACAAGTTTTTACTTCCCTTGGGTAAAGTATGAGTAGCGACGATATGAACTCATGTATCCATAATCGATAAGGACAAAGCCCAACCCAGTGCATCATCTATCCACATTGCGGCGTCTTGGCTTGCGATTCTACTCGTAATGGAGTCTGCCTCAGCTGACGCGCTTCAAGCTCAAAAGCGGGCTGGTAAGACAAAGACCCGGGTGAAAGCCAACCAAAAGCCATTTATGTGCACCCCCTCCCCCCGTTAGAGTTCTTGCCACACAGCTCGTCCGTTGAGGCAACTGCGTGCATTGCCCGCAGCTGGTAAACAAAAGCGCAGCAAGAGTCTCTCCCACTGAATCAAAACTTATGACGAAGGCGGCTTCGGCGGTCGACGGTCGACGGTCGCATTGCCAACGGCGCTGTTGACGTATAGAGTTGTGTGTGCAGCATGTAGCAAGTAGCATCGTGGGCGAACAAAAGGCAACAAAGAACAATACCAGACCCCCGAGTATGCAGTATACAGTGTAGAGTATAGAGAGAACAGAACTCGAAATTGTGCACCGTAAATGGTACGAATGCATAGAAAAATACAGTCCTTCTCCCCGGCCGCACTCGCAAGAAAAGAGGGCCAATTTAGAAACTTGTGGCGTTTCACTTAGGGAAATTAAAAGTGTTTGCACGAGAGAAAAATGGTGAGAGAGTGAGAGAGAGAGGGTGAAACTTCTAAGCTGTGCACCGAAAAGGCGTGAACTGCAAGCGCAGTGAACATTACTAATAATATAAATTAATTGAGCTCCATTTTCGGTATACTCGTACGTTCAACAGGGTTGCAGGGACTAAGGCACGCAATCTGCAGCTAAATTTTGAGCAAAAACTGTTTACCAAACCATTTATGATAATTTATTCGTCATATGGCATGCGTGACCAATTCGGGCTTCTCGCCTGATGTGATTCTGGGTGCAGCAAATTGCATTTGCCTTGTTAAGTCATAAAAATAATTGGTCATAAGCAACAAGGTCAGTCGAGAGTGGGAGGACTCTTTATACAACCCAAGGTTGCAACCAACCATTTCTATTATTTCTGACATTCTTAAGCAGAAATCAACGATAGTAGTGTGTTTACAGAAGATCCTTTAAAGCAGTTTGTAAGGCTAAACGAGGATACATTACTTGGAGATATGTATCATGCAACTTGCGAGAAGGGAACCAATTCACATGGCCGAGAAAGTCGCCGTTCCATAAATATGCCTTACAGGTGCAGCAAGCCAATTATGAATGATAGCCGACAAGGGCAACAGTAGGTCGCATGTGAGAAACTGCGGCAACTTCAGGGATGCGGAGAGTGTGGAGTGTTGGAGTGGGTTCTGTACTAATGTGAGCATGAAAGACTTCTGCTTCGCTGCTTCGTTGCTTCGTGCTGCACCCCAAATAAGAAAGCAAAATGGACACGAGGAGCTTATGAATTTCAAGCCAACCCAAAAGAAATTAAGATTTTTGGCACAAACGTGCGCGGCATGCCAAAATCGAAACCTCTGCACTGCGAATGCAGCACGCAAGGTCAGGCATCAGGCATCGTGTATCGGACATGAGGCATGGGGCATGGCATCAGGCAACAGGCGCTTTGTAATTAACTGCAAACAAGAGCGCACGAGCGCAGAGGCACGAGTCAGAGGGGTAGACGAGTTTGACGTCCATTATTTTTTCTTCGTTGTGGTCAAAACAAAAGCCACTAAAATTATGGCCATCACGCTGCAGAGTGACATATGAGCGAGATTCCACCAAACAAAAAGAGAACTGCATCCGCACCCAAGTCCAGCCCCTGACTGGTCCCCAAGGCGTTTGATGAATTTCGCAAGCATTTACGTGATGCATTCGACCGAGTTATGGACACAAATTGCGATTTTGCATGGCCGCAAGGACGATCTCATCTTGTTTCCGTTATCTGGCTCATAGTTTCGTCTCTGGTTATTGTTATGATGTGCCGTCAGTTTTCACCAATTGTTTCTGCTCGTATGACAATGTCGTTGAATTATTATTGGATTTCTGGCTGAACCAACTTCGACATTCCATATTTATTTAATTTAACAATTGCTTCGGCAGGGCAATATGCAACCGTGAAATTTTTTAATGCTCGTTTATGTTGCATACATACAATTATATATACATACAAAATACTCGTATATAAAGGTCTGGAATAACAGAATGTTAAGATTGATACAAAAGAGACACATAAGAGATTCTGTGTTGCCAATACATCTCTTTTCTGGACACAGCTATCAATTTTAAAACTACTTCAGCCGGAAAAAATATCTGACATCCCCTATCCAGAAAAAGGGCGAATAACGCGCAAAATGCAATGCCTTTCGCTGCTGAAAATTAATGTAATTGGCAAAGAGTAATAGGTACAAATACGACAAGAATAAAATACACAGGATGATAATACAAGATAAAATATAAATAGTTCTCGAAGAATAATACTTATGTGGAAAATCGAGATAAAAATAAAATTTTTTATTTGTAATTCAGAGCTTGTTTTTCGTCCTTTAATAATAATGTTAAGACGAGAATTAGAAACAAGAATTAAAGGCACAGGGTACAACAAGAAAAACGTATGTATCTGAGATCTGTATCAGTTGAATATGTGTAGGTTTTTATGTGAAATAATGTTTATTAAATAAATTAAGAGAATGCAAAATTTTTCTAGACATACTCTTGCGCATACTTGAAATCTGATTATTTGAAAAGAACGAATATGAAAGAGATATCACAACAGCATATATTTATGCTAGTATGTATAAATACACGTATATCTATCTATTTCTATATATAAAATTCCTTGTCCTGACTGACTCACTGACTGACTGACACATCAACGTGTAGGCCAAACGGCAAATGGTAAAAAGCTGAAATTTTCACACAACATAGCTGAGACAATTTCATCGTGCAATAAGACGGCGTTTTGTAAAATTCCACCTGCAAGTGTGTTTAACTGAGGTCAGAGGGCATGGAATTGCTTTGTATGAACAACTTTTTTGTTTTTTAAGATATCCAAACCAAACTTACAGATTATATGTTTGGGACTGTCTCTTACAATCTGACCAAATTTAGTCAAAGTCGGATAACTATATCATATAGCTGTCATATGCACCTTTATATTATTAACCTTTAGTATGAAAAACTTTTTTGTTTCTTAAGATATACAAACCAAACTTGCAGATTATATGTTTAGGATTGTCTTTTACATTCTGACCAAATATGGTCAAATTGGGAATGCTATATCCTATAGCTGCCATAGGAATAATCGGATGCAAATTAACTTTTAGTATGACAAAACTTTTTGTTTGTTAAGATATCTTAACCAAACTCATACTAGAGGTTAACATAACTAATTTACATTTCCGCGAGCGAAGCGAGCCGGGTGTTGGCGAACAAAACGAACAGGTGGCGGAACCCCCTAGTGTATTTATAAATGTGTATTATTAGGTTTTAATGCTTCAAATTAACAAATCATATGAAGCACAAGCATTCTGATAAGCGTACAAAAGTGTGTTATTGTATATAAACAAGGGCGCAGTCTACTTTGTGCGAAAAGGGGCTCTGACCAAACTTGTATCTTTTATATCTTTTTTAAAACAGTTCGAAGGCTCGAACTGGTTTTTGCTGTGTTTTGAACCAGGACCACAAATAAGAGTTATAAAGTCAAATGAATCAATATGAAGGAAATATATTACTAAAACATGGAATACACTAAAGTTCCTATTTTAGTCTTAATTAGCGAAATCCGCCAAAAACTTTAATTTACAATTTATATAAAATCATTTTTAATTCTCTTTTTTAATTTTATTTAAAAAATATTCAATTTCAATTTTTATTTACAAGTTTTGAAATAACACTTACTTTTGATTGTTTCATTTAATTTTTTTGATTTTTTAATAAAATGAAAAGTTTTTATTTTATATTGCATTCAAAAGTTTCAACTAAGTTTTATTAATATAACTATTCTGTAAAATGTATTTTTAAAGTTAAATTTAATATCTTTTGAATTAATTGCTGAATAATCAAAATTTTAAAATGTTCGTGAATTACGACTTACAAAAAAAAACTTCTATACAAAGTACAAGTCTAGTGACGAAAGTCTTTCCCTGCCCCAATATTATAAAAAAAAAAAGTTTGGCATTCGGCAAGTATAGTTTTTAGTATTTAGTATAGTAAATTAGTTATTAGTACAGTAAATACGTAGTAAAATGTATATATTCAGTTAACAGGTAATATCTTCCAAACCTTTTCGCTGAAAGATATGTGTCATACATATATCAAAAGACGCGAAAACGTATTACAACATATTGACATCATTAGAGCCGTTTTCGAATAAATCGCCAAAATGTAAGCTAAAAAAGGTTTTTTGCATTTGCAAACAAATCTTAAAGGCAGTCTAAAGGCCCTCAAAAATACCTTTCTAACGACATATAGAACACATCTATACCTTTTTTATTTGGATACTATGGGTGTTTCAAATGTATCGTGTTTTAGCTATTTCCCGCTAAAGTAGATATTTCCCGCTAAAGTCGTAGAACAAAAGTTTCTAGATTTCTGATAAGAAATAATTCCTCATCATCAAATCTAAGCTTTTTTAGCGCTTTGATACAAACAAACACACAGACAAACAGACAAACAAACTTTTCATCTCATTTTGAGACGGCCCTTAAAAATTTCAAATTACTATATCTTTTGAACTAAATGTGGGATTAGAATCGAGGTACCATTCGACGCGTATTTTTGATAAGCAATTTTAAAAATTAAAACATTTAACCAATAGGCTCCTCGGCCCCATTAGCTGCAATCATTCAAATTTAGCCCCTCCTACTTACACCCAATTATCTCATTAAACATGTGAGTTAGTAATCACTTTTGTTAGTTAACGTCATACCTTTCGATCGGTAAATAACTCGATCTGATCGGACAGTCGTAGCAAATTTTCTATTCTTCGTGTATCTATTGCTAATCGCCTTTCGCACCATTTGCGTTGCTTTCGTCACTAGCGCAGACTGCCGTCCGCAGTGATTCAATATCTTTGATGCATCAAATGTCCTATTTCGTAGCTTATAGATAAAAATTTTAATTTAATTATATTTATAATTTATATATTTAAACCAATTCTTTAATATCTTCCCTATTTATGGGTCAATCGTGTTGAAACTTTTAGGATCATTTAATGGCCGTACTTCTCAAGTGCATGGTCAGTTAAGAAGTGTTATCTTAAAATTTGAGCCTGTAAATCGTTTTGTGTGATTTGTGGGCGGAGGGTGCGTATCAATCCAAAAGTCTCTAGCTCTTATAGTCTATGAGATCGACGCGTTCAAACAGACGGACGGACGGACAGACGGACGGGCGTGGCTATATCGACACGGCTGTTTATACTGATCAAGAATATATATTCTTTATGGGGTCTGCCACGCTTCCTTCTGCCTGTTACATACATTCCATCGAAACCATTATACCCTTTTTTGCCCATTTTTAATGGGCACAGGATATAAAAACAACAACAACAAAGTAGTCCAACGCTTCGAATGTTGGAAGAGCAATGCTTCCCCTGCCTACGCCCATGTAAATGTGTAAGGATGTAAGCATGTGTGCCAAATGCCTTAAGGCATTTGCAATAATGATGAAATCCCCACAGACGACAAACACTGGCCGGATAATTTGCTTACGTAGTCGCAAGCTAAACGCCCATTAATATTACGCATACGTCACGTTGCAAGCGCATTGATTTGGCAAATGTGACCCATATGCATATGGTGTTGTTGTTGTCACTAAACACAATTAGGGCCCCGCTGCATAGCCATGAATAAGATTTTGACAAGGTATTAATAGGCACTTTAATAAATTACTCGCCCGTCAATTATAGGGTCTTATCGAATCACAACAAATACCCGTAAGTACGTTTCGTGCTATTTAAACGCTATGCAGGCAATCGACGTGTACCAAATTGTGTGGTCTTTGACTAATCTGTTGTTTTAATTGAAATGCAGAGGACATGAAGGGCGACAATCGCTGATGAAATAAATAATGCGGCAATGCTCCCAATGTGAAAATTTGTAGGTGTTGAAATTAAAAACACATGACCAAAACAACCAAAGCCAGAGCTCGAAACAATAATAACAATTATTAAAAGCAATGGAACACAAATTGAAAATAATAAAGCCAACTGGCATACTCACTCACATTCATACTCACACCCTCAAGAGTCATAATAACAAATTGTACAATTACAGTGGGCAACAATCTCTATTATGTCGATACATTCTGTAGAATATATACTTATATATATGAATATATACAACTGTAACTTTAACCCTTATAATTGAATTCAATAATATCACTTATTTTAAGTTGTATGATAATATATTTTATTTGAACTTATCATCAAACAAACATATTTTTGAACATTCCTCATGACTTTCGTCGATAATTTTTACTGTTTTGCAGACTAGTGCTCGACGACTTATTTCTCAATTATCTGTATCACTTTAACATTATTCTATATTCTATTCCCATTACTTTCAACTCTTCTTACCCGACTCATGGGAGTATAATCCTTTAGCTGTTCGAGTTTGCTTAGAAAACAAATTAAAATACTCTAGTCTAATACTCACGACCAAGAGATACGTAGGAAACGTTGGAAATGTAACGGTCAATAGCCCAAATGGGTACAAAAAAAAAGAAGCAAACTGAACAAAATTGCAACGTAAGGCGCTATTCACGTTTCAAAAAATGGCACATCTGACTAAAGTGAATACCCCAAATCAGCCATATTTATTTAAAGCACCAATATCTTGCTCTCTGTTCTTCATAAGATGGTACTCTATAGTTTGCTCCACCGATCCGAACTTTTACCTAAATTTTGGTGAATTTCAGCCTTGACTTCAAAATAAAAACAACGGGACTTTTCGGTCTTCGTGTCCCGTGGGCCTCTTCAAAATATCCACGGGCTTCGTGCTTGAAAATCGCCAACGGGCTTTTTTTCGCTCGGGCCCGGGCCTCAGCTAAAAGCCCGAAGCTCGGTAGGCCCGAAAAATCACAACATTTTTCTGTATGATGCACAGTTAATATCAAAGAGACGCGTATCTTTTATCGATTTAAACATATCGATAAAAATGGCGCTCTAAAACTAAAATTTTGATTGATTTAATTAAAAAAATAAAAAAAAAGTAAAAATCATTAAATAATATTTTTTATATAATAATTTCGGGCCGGTCCGGGCATTTTGAAAATTTGTCCGGTCCGGGCCGGGCTTCAAAAATTGGTTTCGGGCCAAGCCTTTTTTTGAGGTTACCCGTTACTTATTTAAATATATGCAGATAAAATATTTTTGAACTCTAAAGATATAAAAAATCTAAGGTTATAATGATTAGTGCTAACAATTAGAGTTAACAGCTAAATCATTGAAAATCACATAAAAAAAATTGTAAGTACTTTTTAGCTTCAGCGATAAAATAACTACTACATTCTTGAAGACGCTTATATAGCTTGAAAACTGTAATTAGCAATTTCAGCCGTTTTACTTTTTCGATCTAGATGCGATTAAGTTGGGTGCTAAATTATTATAACAGATAACGTTAAATACAAAAAACATACGTATTACCTTAAAAACTGTTTGTGTGGCAATGGCAAAAATTTAAAACAAACTTAATCTGCGTAGAGTTTAAAATATAATTATTATTCCATATTCCTATAACATAAATATAAAACAAGAATTCAAAATAAATATTATTAAAAATATTTAAAATAAAATTGCGTTGAACTCAATATCTCAAATATTTCTGTGTTTTATTAATAGATAAAATTGTTATGTCCCTAAGGGAAATCCCTATATTTGCAATCCCTGATGTCCACACATTGTAGTACAAGTGCTCTCTTCTTTTTCCTTAGTCCTTAGCTGAGTAAAATTGTTTCCTGAATAATTTCCGAGTTTATTAACCAATCGTGATGATATTTCTAGGATAGATCAATTGTTGTTATCAGTGTACTATATGCCAAAATCAAAGCTATAAAATGGCACTTGTCATTTGTTTTTTCGATGTGCAGTCGAAGGAAGTGACATCTAATTTGGTGTCTATAGCTTTTACAGTATCTGTCCATTAAGATTGTGTAGAGTTTTAATCGAGCTAGTTGATCCATATAACTTTTTGTCTAACCTGAACAGCTCTAACACTCACTTTAGTAGACCGAAGCAGACTTCTCAGGGACATATTGTAGAAATATGTACATTATTTATTAGTTAATTTAAACGAGAGTATGGAATTTAATTCCCATTTTGAGAACACATCATCTGATAGAGATATGCATACTCAATTATGATTTTGTGTGATTGCATTTGATTGCCGACCATTGTGCCACAATCATCAGCAATCACCTTCATCCATCCGGCAACCGCCATGGGGCATAAACCAGCCACCCCCAGAATAATAGGACTCGGCGTGAACCACCAGCAGAGAAGCACTCTCGGCTCTCGACAGCCGCCGGACATTGCTGTATAAACATGACAATTTAAAACGCATTACAGTGTGGCAATTAATTAAACTGTCATTGGTTGCAAGATTCAGAATTGCTCGCGTGCAAAGAGTCAAAATAAATTGTGTACAAGGCCAGAGTGAAAAAACAACAGTATTGCATTAAATATAGCGCCCCGGGCAGATGGACGGTCAGATGGTCGGTCAGACGGTTGTTGGCCAGGAGGACAGGGTGGCAGTAAAGCATTGCGTGAATTTATTGAATTGTAAAAAGAACATATATCAGCGTTTTTAATTGCAGCAACAGCAAAGGCAGCAGCAATTATATTTGCGAAAAAAAAACAACGGGGAGTGTCCTTAAATAAATAGCAAAGGACAGTTTTAAACTGTTGCAACGGTTGCAACTATAAAACTTTATTGACTCGACTTAAGTACATATAGTAAAAGGGGCTGGAAGACGAACTGGTGCTGATTCGCATTAGCAACTCACTCGAACTCGATTCAGGCTAATAAAGACGTTTTCTTCTATGGCCAAAAAGAAAACATATAAATGTTGCATACACACAGCAGCCAAGTTCTACGCGTTGAGGCGAAACACAAAAAATGAGAGAATAGAGCACAACGTTGGCAGTATCGCAGTCTGCGTTTATGGCCAACCACAGACAGGGCCTAAAGCTTAAGCTAAGGAGAAAGCCAAATGACAGTAATTAGAAATTGTTGTCTTTTTTCGGCCTGTGGCTGATGCCAAAAAATAAGTGGCCAACTGGCAACTGGCAACAGCAGCTGAAATAAATGATCACAAATTTTATACAGCGACAAAAGCCAAAGAACCTAAACTGTTTATCCAATTTAAGCAGCAAAGTGAAATTTGCAAAATAAATAAATTATTCACAGGCAACCTCCTTACAAAGACAGTGAAGGAGGAGTTGGCGAAGACAGAGAAAGGGGGACAACTAAACTGCAATCTCTGCTTCTCTTTCCCATTCCTTTTCATTATATTTTCATAACTCTAAGCCTGACGTCAAGGGATTTGTTTAAACTATGCAAAACAACTCAATTCACCGGGCGTCGCATTGCAAAGCTGCGAAGTAGGCAACCATTCTCATTGCCCCCAAAGCGCGCAGCAATAAAACACAGACAAGGCGGCAAGTGGCATGTGGGATGAGGCATGAGGCAAGCGGCATTGGTGTCGCCTGGGTGGGGAACGGAAAACGACGTCTCCAAGTTGAATTGATGGCGCAGACAACAAATTCGACTTGTGTGTTGTATTCCATTGTGCGCTAATGGTGAAAGTTGTCAAGCGGCTCAACTCCGATGGGGTAAGGATGGTGGAAAGGCATTACTTGGACGTTGAGGTACACTTCCGTTGTTTTTCATAGACAACTTTCACTCAAAAAGTCTCCCGGACAAGGGAGCAATATTGAACATTGTATGATGAATTACAAGAGCTTCGCATTTCTTTAGAATAATCACGGCGGACGTCAGTCCACGTTAGTGACGAAAGCAGCACTTAGTGTGCAAAAGTGAATAACAATATTATACAGGAAGAATGGAAGATTTGCTACGACTGTCCGAGCAGATCGAGTTATACATATACCGATCTAAAGGTATAGTCTTAACTTACAAAATTGTCTACTAAGAATTTTGGTATCTCACCTGGTTCACGAGATATGGGGGTGAAAGTGAGTGGTGCATAATTTGAAATGATTGCAGCGGATGGAGCCGTTGGAGTCTTTCGTTAAAATTTATTTATTTTATTATTCTTATCAGAAATACGCATCGTGTCGAACCCTAATCATCCCAATCCGATAACTGGTTCAAAAGATAAGCAAATTTGAAATTTTTGGTGAACTTTCCAAAATGAAATAAAAAGTCACTTATGTTGTCTGTTGTTTGTGCGTATCAAAGCGTTAAAAAAGGTTTAATTTTTTAATGAGGAATTATTTCTTATCAGAAATCTAGAAATGTTTGTTCTACAACTTTTTGAATAGTCGTAAAAGCCCGCCAAAATTTAAACCCTCATATCTTCCAAAATACAGAAGCTACAGATATGTTCTATGTATCGATGGAAAGGTAATATTAAATCGTGACTTTTTTGTGCCGAATGCCAAAGTTTTTTTTTTTTAAATAATTTTTATATTAAATTAAATATTGTTTGTTACAAATTTGAATATCAGAAATTTTGGTATTTAATAACTTGCAATAATAAACTATGGAATGAACTCACTGAAAATAATTCAAGTGAATCTCAATTTTCAAATTAATGTGCGTTTTTTAATGCAGGTATTTAATTTCACATGTAATATTTTATCTTGCAGACAAGGCCAATTCTTTTTCCCCATGTAAATAGAAATTAAATTGTTGAAATCAGGGATTAAAGCTGAAATCATAAATGTAACCGGTATTAACCAATTGAGATGGGTAACCGTAACTGAAACCCTAATCGAAACAATACCTGTTTTATTATACCGAAACAGATAAATCGAATTTATTAACGGTGATTTTAAATTTGAATATTGATCTTAGTAAATAAATCTTTAGTAAAATCAAAAGAATTGTTGTATATGTACACTGATAAAAAAAATGTTCTAAAATCAACATTTTGGTCTCAGAACTAAGAATTTTGGTCTAAAAATGCGTCGAAAACATAAAATTCTTAAAGTTAGAAAAAACAAGAATAAGTTATTGTTTTTAAACTTTTTTATTTTGATATATTTACTTTTTTTGGATATTTTTTTTTTTAAATATTCCGATTTTACGATTGCATATGGCGGGCTTCGAGAGCCCTCGGCTTGTTAATCAAACTGAAGCTGCGACTCTAACCAGAGCGCCACGGTGCCATTATTATATTCATATGACATATTTATATTTCCTTAACAATTTAAGACTTTTAATTCTTATATTAAGAACTGCGAATTTTTAGATTAATATTCTTAGTATTAGTAATTTGGTCTTAAAATGGTCTTTTTTAAGAACAAAATATTTAAGATGAATGTTCTTGATTTTAGAAGTTGTTCTTCTCTTCTGTGTACATATTAGCTTTTTAACATTTTTACAAATAATTTTTTTTACAAGTAATGATACCGGTATTCTTAAACTGAAATATACAAAAAATCGGTAACCGTTACTTAACAGATACAAAGTTTTTGCGTTATCTGAATATACAAAATACAAACATAAGCGAACTTCAAACTAAAACCGATATTCGCTTCGGTTTGATACCCTGATTTATATAATACATTTTTTAATAACAAAAAATAGATGTTTAAAATTTCAAGCAAATATGATCTTTACATTTCAAGATATAACTATTCTGTTCAATTTGCGGTCTTAATTTTTTCTTTCCGTCACGTCTCCGTTTTGAGCCGATATTGTCAAGTTTTCAATTTCGCCCATTTGGCATCGATCAAAAACCAAAATTTTAGCTCCAAGATCATAAAAATCCATCAACGAGAATCTGGGGTAAAGCTCTGTTCCGTTTGACAAAAGAAGTTCCTTATGAGATGAATTTTTTGCGCACATTTGTTTGTATTTTGCCCACAGTGTGCCTTACGAGTCGTACAGCGACATATTGAAAAGTTTCAAAATTTGCAAACAGTTGTACCGCAACGTCAACCACAAGATCGTGAGCTGCCCAAGCTGACAGCTAAGCTGGAAGGGCCCAAGTTGGTCACGTCGTCGTCATCGTTGTCGTTGTTGTCGTTGGCGTCGTCTAAAACTTATGAGTTTTGAAATGAAAACTGGTGCAAACGGAAATGCAATTGAAACGCCGCCATTGTTGTTTTTTGTCGTGTTTGTGGATGTGGACGTGGATGTGGATGCGGATGTGTGTCGTCGACATCGTCGTTGTTGATGGTTAACGTGTCACAGTCCCCGTCATCGGCATCGGTAACCACATCGCCTTCGCCTCTTTACCGTGTTTCGTATATGGGTACTCGTACTCGTATGTGGCTCAGTTGAGGCTTTCATATAAAGTTACTTTCTAAGCTATTTGAAAATGCCATTAGAGTATATCACAAGCACACACACACACACACACACACTTACAGGCACATTGCTGTCAAGACATTGCCTGAATACCACCCTGCCTCACTCCCTTTGTTTGTTCATCTTGATGTTTATGTATGCGTTGCAATATTTTGCGCCATATTGTCGCCATATCGCCTGCGGTCTAACGGGCTCAAACTTTTTAGCGGACTTTTACACGGACATAGGCGCAACTGGCCAAATGGAACAAAGAGTCAGTTGGAGTACGGACAGCAGCGGGTAATGCGGTTACACGGGTCCGGGTCCTGGTCTGGGTAACACGAGAAGCGTTTTAATAGTTGTATAATTTCCGAAGCGCGGGATAAGCTCGTGCAAATCCTTCTCTTCGCATATGATTCATAATATTGCAAGTGTAGTGCAAAGTGACATTAATTATATTTAATTTAAGTGTGATGAATGCCTTTTTGCACGGTCCACACACGGACCATCGTGAGGTCAATTGATATTATTCAAATTACGAATTACAAATAACAAAGCGAAACCTTGACAAGGCGCATAAATCAGGGTGCAAATTGTCACGTGCTCTAAATTCATTTATTTGCTTACGAGTTATTTCGAGAATCGAGTCAAGGCACAACACACAGCGTTTGTGCCAAAAATAATAACAAATCTAGGCTAAGTAGCCAAAAGTAATCGAACTATTCTAATTACTGACCACATGTACGCCGAATCGACCACGACGGAGATGACCACATACGCCCCCCGAGAGCCGCCCGAGAAGTCCACACTCCGTGACTTTTGGGCCAAGGAGTCGGCTGTGAATGCCTTTCTACAGTCATCACAAGTAAATACCCAGATTCTATTGCTTTCTTCGATATTCAAAGGTGTCAATTCGAATTCATTGAGATGCATTCAAATGCATCACGATTCACACATCACGAGTTGCATAATGGATGCTACTTTTGTTGCATTTTAAGTGAACTGATTAAATACCAAAGTGACTTAAGTGCTTTTGGGAATGCTTACTCAGGCCACATTCATAAATTGAAAATTCTCAACTTTTGCCACATTTGCAGCATTTGCAAGTAGCAACAACTAATGCTGCAATGCTGAAATGCTGCAAGACCAAGAAGGAGAAGTTAAAGGAGGCAATGTTTAACATTTCAAACGCACACAAACTTTTCAGTTATAATTTATCAGATTTGAAAGTTGAGGCAGTTTTCAACAATGATATGTGCATAGTTATGAGGTGCCTTGAATATGAATATGAATACGAATACATTCAAGTATTTATGCGTTGAATGCACTCACAATCCATGTGTCCATCATCCTTGTCGTCTAATTAAATCAGTTAGTACATGTATCTTGAATACTACATCTTCTATATATAATATTTTACCTAATGGTCTGACAATGCTCCTCAATTAATTGCAGTCTCGAAATAATTTAAATTGGATATCTTCCTCTTCGTCTCTTTCTCTCTCTCTCTCTATTTGACATTATTCAAATATTCTTAAATAATCGCTAAAGTTGCAAAGCTGATAAAAATTACAAATTCATCGCAGCATCAGGAGACAGACACTTGGAAAGTATGCGCTAGACAAATGCAGGCCCAGGTTACATGTTATACGGAAACGGAAGTCAAATAATTCCTACATGTATGTCCATGCCACTTTGCTCTGAAATGAAACGCACACAAATCGCAAAAAGAAATATGACTCCGTTTCGAAAATTTATGCTAGCTTACAACAACAGGGCATAGTCACACCCCCACACACAAACAGACGCACACACAGAGAGATGTATACTATTTCTACATACTTAGTACAATGTCGCACTCATATGGTTGGCAAGCAAAATATTCGAAACTTTGCATATGCATAACGATGGGGTTGAGGGGAGACAGGCAGAAACTATATTACGTATACGTACTGTGGCGCATTACATTTGTAAAATCTGGCACACGAATGCAATAAATCACAACACAGAACATACTCACACACACACACACATACAACAAACGCACACATATGCACATAATGGTTATTATTAGTAATGCAAGCGCGTAGTTTGCCACTTCTCAGACTCGAAGAAGAACTCGGAAAATTATTAGGGTCACATGTGTAAAGGGATATTTCCTTATTAACCCCGACGCAGCAAATACATGTGTGTGTGTGTCAATATACACAATTTATATTGTGGTGTGGTGTGGTGTGGTGTTCTGGTCGCGGCAAGTCACAAATTATTATGGTGTCAAATAATGAGGCAAAGTGTCAAATTTGCATGCAGAGAATGTTGCAATGCCAGTTTGTTATTTTAAAAGGGATCAAGATGCATAAATTAAATCACAGTGCATGATAAATGAGAGGGGATCCTTTTTGTAAAGCAAAGATGTTCATATTTAAGCCACCTCAATCTCTCTTTGTCTCACCTCCCCCTCCGCTATATGTGCACAAGAATATCCATTGCAAAATACTTATGGAAACTGGAGTCTTTTGGGAATATATGTTCATATGTAGTACTCGAAACAAAGTGGAAGTTGGAGGAAATATGTGTATACTTTACTGCATACTTAGCTATTTGTCTGCCCAAGAGGGAGAGAGTGAAAGAAAGAGCGAGATAGAGCATGTGTGGGCGGGTCAACTGAGTGGCATGCAACAGCTAACTGATACCTCTTGCTCTTACCCTCACAATGGCATAATATATTGGTGTCTAGACCAGGCAAGTCAAGGCGGACAGAGGGGGCATCCAGTCACAATGCGAAAAGAGTTGAAGTTACTGTTACAGTGTCTGTAACGTGTTGTGCCCCTTGTCCTTGCCACTTGCATGTTGACGCGTCTTCTGTCACCCATGATGAAAATAATGGAGCAGAAAATGCCACTTGGAATGGTAAAGACATATGTGATATATGTATATGCAAGCACACACACATACATACAATTATGCATGTGTATGTGTGTCTATGTCACATTACACGGCCACACGGCCACACGGCCACCCACAATTGTACATTTGTACATGGTCTAAACGTCAAGTCGTCATGCCAGAAATGATTTAGTAAAGTTGGCATTCCTACGCGTTTTCCAGCACTCATTAACGTGCCACTGGAGACAGAGAGACGCGATGCGACGCGACACGACGGCACGAAATGCAATTAGGCAACAGTGCTGCCAGTGTTGCCACCTCTGCCTCTGCTGTGGTGGCAGCACTGGATAAGAGAAGGGTATGAGTATGAAGAGTAGCTAGAGTAAGAAAAGCGTATTTAACACATTCATCAACAATTTGTCAGCATTATGGAAAAAATATCAAGGGATTGGGAATGGAAACGGGGATAGAGTAAGGGGTATGGGACAGGTAATTTGCAATTTGCATAACGTTTATCGGACAACAAAACAGCGCTCCAATGTCAACCGTGCAAAAAATCACAAGGCGCCTCAATTCGTAATTAAATTCAAATCAGTTTATGAACTTCTGTAACGCTATTCTCACTTGAATATTCCTCCCACAAGTACCATAACCATTTTGTGAGGCTCTAGAATGAGTCGAGTCATCCAGACATCTAATGGATGAAGGTCAATTCGAATCGAAATAGACATTGAGAGTGACATTTGTATTTATTCCCTACACTGGATCAATGGAAAGAAGATTCGGGCCAGAAACAGATTTCTCAATTACCATTGAGACCCCCTCGGTGGGAATGATACCTACATACATATGCACGTGCCGCGCATGCGAAACATGTTTTCATTTGCATACATATGTACATATGTATGTATGTATATCATAAACTAATATACATATGTATAAGAGTTATTACAAAGTTGGCCTCCACTCGAATGAGACCATTTCACTACAAAGTTAAAGCCAGTGCTAACGTGGCCATTAAGAAACGTCGCGCATGTAGGAAATAATTAAAATAAAATATAAAAATTAGAAATACACAAATATGCCAAGCCCCAGTTTTATAAATCATAAAAAATTATGTATTATATGCGTGCGGGAAGGAATCTACAAAATTGTAAGAAATGGCACACAACACACACACACACAGAGGGACAGATGGATAGAGAGAGGGAGAGGTGGGGGAACCATAAGCGGGCGGATTATAATGGGGGGCGTGGTGAGGCCTTTGGCAATCGTTTCATAGGTCATAGCCACAATAAAGGGGTTACCCACACAAATGGCCCGGACTCGGGTACAATGGAACCAAGTCTCCATCTCCCTCTCTATTCCCATCTCCCTCTACATCTCCGTCTCCGTCTCAGCCGGCAGCGCGTTTCATGCACTGGAATAATTAAGCCATAAACCTCGACCTCTTTCTTGTGAGCGAGCTACAACTTTCTTTAGCCTTTTTGGCCGACTTGTGAGCTTGAAATATTTACACCTAAAGCAAATAATAAATGCTGAAATTATTTATACACACACACACACACACATGCACATACCATACATACATAAGAAACAAACCAAGAGCTCCGACTTGAAGCTGACAATCAGCGACGAATGGACGCACGTCGATGGCCGACGAAATGGCGGCGATAAGTCACCAGCCATGCCACTTCCGCACGAATGTTGCATAAAAATATTCGGTGCTTTGCGAGGCCATCAACAACCCTGAGAGGGGGTCTACTGAGGAAGGAGTACGGGAATGTGGAGGGGGTTACGGTTCACACTCGAGTAATCGAGTTCGCAAGGGGAAACGAAACAATGGTCGAGCAATAATCAAACGAAATAAAACATAATAATATCGCTACTATCGTATCAAGGACGCATAAATGAGGCAAAAAATGTGCCAATTGAAACTACAAGTATTTAAATGAAAAGCAACGCAATAAACTGGCCACTGAAAATCAGCATCTAACGCAAGGAAAGACTCTGCTATAGCTGCCTCTTTTCCTGCTTCCTTTGCTGCCGCTTTCTCTGCTGTGGCAAGGAATTTTTTCGAGTATACTCGTAGTTCAAATATGCAAAAAGCTTGTGTCGAAAAGTGGGCGGGGTATAGGAAATTGCGAGTATTATTATGACTTTTATTAATTTTTCTTGCCCAGCTGGTTCTTGTGTACTTCTCTTTCTCCCTCTACTTCTTTCTTGCTCGCACTCTTTATTTCTCTACTCGATTCCCTACCTTCTGGCATGGAGCACTTTTGTTTTAACTCAACTTTGTACATTTTTTTATTCAGTACGAGAGAAATGGCAACGGCTGTGTCCAGTTCAAGTTTTTCACTAAACAACTTTGCACGCACGCGTTGACCAGAAGCAAAAGCAGAAGCTGAAGCGAAGCTAAAATACGGCCAGAAGCGGAAACAGGGCCAAAAGAACTAGTTGAACCTGCAGCAGCCTTACCGGCAATTGTGGACTTTGCGGTTTGGCTTTGGATTTTTGATTTATGTGAGCTAAAAACTTTAAATTGTGTGCTTCACAGTAATCATTTTGCCAAGGCATAAAATCGGTAAAGTTTTATTAACAAGTTGAGCTCGGTAAGCGACAACCAACGGCAGACAATGAGTGTGATTGTGAGTGTGGCTCTGAGTGTGAGTATAAATGTGAATGTGAATGTCAGTGTGAGTGTGTGTCATGATAACGAAAATAGGAATTGAAAATATGAGAATGTCCTGACGATGGCCTAAAGTTGCTAAAGCTGCTGTTGCTGCCAACAAAAGTATGCAACACTACGTTGACCAATGCCATAGTTTCGGCAGACAATGCGAATTATTTTGGCCGATTGTGTCGCTTTTATGAACATATTTGGAATTCCATAAACTCCCGAACCCCTCGAATATTCGTTTATATGAGAGTGTACATTTATTGCACCTTTTACAGGATCCAATCCCTGTGGATGATGCCAAAACTGAGCAACTACACACACACACATACACACGTATATTCGTATGTACATACGAATTCGTATGTACATACATTGTACTTGTATGTTTCATATTATTCAATTCTGTTATACTATTTCCACATTGTTCATTATTGGATCACTTCTATTGAACATTGAACACATATCACCACTGTTGTTGTTGTTGTTGTTGCTATTGTTATTTTTGTTGTTGTTGATGTTGTGGTAGTTGTTGTTGTTGTTGTCATGGCTGTTGTCTTCATACACAAAATGCCCATCAAATGTAACTCTATGTGTGTGTGTTTGTTTGTTTATTGAACCACAGCCAGAGAATGTGTGCGGCGTATTTATTTTCATACGAGGTCGAGTCCAGTCTTGTTGGTGACACAATTGATTGGAAAAACATTAACATTACTCTCGTGTTTGTGTTATCACATGTGTGTGTGTGTGTGTGTGTGTGTATACCTAATACATGTTCAAACTAAGTTGATTGTCATGTCAAATTGACAGCAAGGGTGACAGACTTAAGATTAGACCTTCTATTGTTGATACTCCATTGTTCATTTGATTTGAGCTGATCTATTACCATAACTATCTTTTGCATTGAAAATGTATACCAAATTGCTCTGTTTTTCAATTTGAGAAACTGTTTTCTATTACAGTAATTACATACATCAATGAATCAATTGTCTTCTGAAACATTTGTTGCTTCCCTTAATGCAAAAGGCGAGCAAACTGATGCACCCACAAAACTAATTAAACTCACTTAGTTTTAAAAAAAAAAGTTTATCTTAACTTTACATATTTTCAGGGATTAACTTTTAGAATTTAACTTCTGTCCCTTGCATTTAAAATAAAATTTAAGATTTCATCTACTCGTTTTAACATGAGAATTTATAGTAATTATTTTTTTACTACTGAGCACTATATTTGAATATTTAAGGAGCATTTGCAAGGCAGTATTTTAACAGCAATCATTCATCTTGTAGCTTAGAACGTCATCAAAATTGTCTATTCTCTCCGGGCTTAGCAAATTGATGACTTTCAGGTTACAACAATAGGGCAACAAAATCAATTTTATTCAATTATAAAGTCGACACATTGCGTTACACACCATCAGCTAAGTGAATATATTTTCACCTGTTTGAGCGGAAATGGAATTAAGTTAATAATTCTAAGAAAGTTTACTCAAAGTAACCGTTAGTATGAGTTTGGTTGAGATTTCTTAAGAAAGAAAAACAATTTTCATACTAAACGATAATTTGCATTAGATTGTTCCTATGGCAGCTATATGATATAGTAATCCGACTTTGACCAAATTTGGTCAGAATGTTACAGATAGTCCCAAACATATAATCTGTAAGTTTGGCTTGGATATCTTAATTTATATAATATGATGAAATATCTCAGAAAACAAAAAGGTCGTACAAAAACTTTATTTTCGACCGATCATTCCTATGACAGCTTTATGATATAGTTGACCAATTTTAATCAACTTTGGTCAGTATGTAGAGGACTAACTCAAATACTTATTCTGTAAGATTGACTGAAATATCTCGGAAAACAAAAAGGTTTTTCATACTAAAGGTTAATTTGCATCCGATTATGCCTATGGATATAGTTATCCGACTTTGACCAAATTTGGTCAGGATGTTAGAGACAGCCCACTCAAAATTTTATTTATATTTTTTAATTTAATTTTAATAATATTTTTTTAAATCAACAATAAAATTTTGTATTATGGTCAGGAAGTTAGAGACAGCCCCAAATACACAATCTGTGAGTTTGGTTTCGATATCTTAAGAAACAAAAAAGTTTTTCATACCAAAGGTTAACTTGCATCCGATTGTCCATATTTCAGCTACATGATATAGTTATCCGACTTTGACTAAATTTGGTCAGAATGTAAGAGACAGTCCGAAACATCTAATCTGTAAGATTGGTTTCGATATCTTAAGAAACAAAAAAGTTTTTCATACTAAAGGTTAATTTGCATACTAAAGGTTAATTTGCATTTCCTATGGCAGCTATATAACATAGTTATCCGAATTTGGTCAAAATGTAAGCGAGTCTCAAACATCTAATATGTAAGTTTGGTTAAGATAACTTAAGAAACAAAAAAGTTTTTCATACAAAGCAATTTCATGACCTCTGACCTTAGGTAAACACACTGGCAGGTGGAATTTTAAAAAACGCCGTCTTATTGCACGATGAAATTGTCTCAGCTATGTTGTGTGAATATTTCAGCTTATTATCTTTAGCCGTTTTGCCTACGCGTTGATGTGTCAGTGAATCAGTCAGTCAGGACGAAGAGTTTAATATATATAGATAAAAAAATACATAAAAATGGATACTTAGACCTTGTCGGTTGAAATGCCGTCCGATTCAATCAATAAATTTAACTTTATGTGTTAAAGTAACTTTGTTTCAAATAACTTTATAGTAGAATAGATTTAACTACCGTTGTCATATCATTCAGGATTTATATCATGTGTACTAATTTAAACATAAATGTAAAATGATTCTTAGGTATTTTGTACAGAATACAAGCACTAAACCGAGAGCATTAGATACAGATACAGAATAACATGACACTTAAAGGGGCAGCACATGCTGCTGTCGTCTCTAAACACAATTTTTATACAGTCATAACGTTGTAGGAAATGCCACAGTCGATCAAACTTGACTATGAGACACCCTGTATTTATACTGCAATTAAATAAAACTAAGTTTCAATTATTGCTATCAATACCATTAAGCAATTAAACATACAAATCAACTCAAATTGCTTCATTTTCTACATATTATTTTTTTTTAAGTTGTTGAAAATTCTGAAATAAATATAATCTGCTTAGCAATGCTTTGTGTATGTCAAATCTGGAATACCTTTTTTAAATCGTCCTTGTAATTCGTTTTTTCGCTTTCCACGTGATAAAATTCTAGAATATACACCAGAATATAACCTACATACCAACTTTGATGTATCTAGCTCTTATATGTCTAATAGGCCCCTTGTTCTTTTAAAGTACAGGGTCTAATTATTCTGTGTGAAGGATAATTATTTCTGAAATTTCAAAGGAACAAAATAACAATGAGAATGTCGAGAGCTAGGGCGTCATAGAAAGAGAAAGCAAATTGTGTAATAAAAGAGTGAGAGAATGAGAAGTCTAATTCATACAGTTTCATTCACAGCCTAAATACACGATATACCACCATAAAATGCCAACAAGAACAAACAAAATAAAAGAAAATTGAAAAAGCAGCTGGCCAGTAAGCTGCACAGTCTCGTACTAAGGACATTGAAGAATGACCGTAGGCAACGATATCAAAGCGAAAAACTAGCGAAAACCTCAAATACGAGTTCATATTGTGGATACGTTTGCTTCTCTCTCTGAGGGTGTACGGGATGGGGGTGTTGGGAGAACAGGAATTGGTGAGAGTGCGTGCTATTTGCAAGTGAAACACAAATACTACCGACATGGTAATAAATATCCATATAAGCCACTTCAAAGTGAAAAGCAATAAGCTAAACTACCACATCAACTTACAGAAAAGCCACCAGACCAGTCGGACCCGGACCCGGACCCGGACTCAGACTCAGACCCGGACAACTGCCGGTAAATACAACTACAGATTCAGGGCAAAAACTGCTTGGTATGCATACCAATACCAATACCAATACCAATACCAATACCAATACCAATACCAATACCAGAAACAGTACCAGCACCAGCACCAGTACCAATACCAATAGGAATACCAAAAGGTATTCATGCCCAAAATCAAACCAATACCAAAACAAAGCCAAAGGCAAAGAGCGAAAGTGCCAAAGTCGATGGTGTAAACTGGTGTGCGTGTGGGAAAATGGGAAAACCCATGAGGGTTTCTTTGGCAGCACGACAAGTGTCAATACAACTCGCAACTCGTGAGTACCCGAAGTGTTGAACTACGAGTACTCGTAGTGTCAGCTGTAAACACAACTCTTGACTCTTCTCAAGAGAAGTTGTGGCATCTACAAGTAACCGCACGGACAGACCTAATGAGATGGGATTGTCCTTAAAGATATCATAAATATGATGTTTACTTACCAAATCGAATATCGAATTGTTCATGTTGACACTGAATGAATAACATAAAATGCTACAAGTGCACATAAAATAAAACAAAACACATTTCGTATTTTGGCGCGCATTTAACACTTAGCTGAGTATGAAGCGCCACCCAGCGTCGAGTGGCGGCACTAACCTGTCGAGAAACAAACACAGAAGCATTTACCAACACAATGATACATGGCAAGCGGACACAACAAAATGGCAGCTAATGTTCGCGGCTCGAGATTGGTGCTGATGATTTGGGAAACAATAAATAAATACAAGTACAACTACAACTACAACGACAAGTACAACAATAACAACAACTACAATTACAATTACATGGACACATACATACTCGTAAACATGCGAGTGTGTAAAACAGAGTCGTGATGGAATAAAGTTGAGCGTCGACCGTTGGCAATTTGAATATGGTTTATGTATGCGACACGTGTGAAATACACGTTATCGCCACACACACACACACACATACACATATATATAAATATATGTATTTATATACAATTTGGTCAGTGGACGATGGATAGCGTAACGTAACGTAACGTAGCGTGACTTGACGTGGCATGGCGTAACGTGGCGTGGCGTGGCGCGGCTTGACTTCTCGAACAATTGAGCCTTTGGATTTGAGAATTTCAGGCACTTAGCTGCAGTCGCCGAGTGAACGCCAAGGAAACCAAAGCTAAATACGAGTAAAGTGGCTCCCGGGCAAAAGCAAAAGCAAAAGCCAAAGCATAAGCAAAGCTAAAGTTAAATTTTCGCGCGACGCTAAATCATCGCGACAAACTAATGTGGCCCAGGCTGGTAGTAGTCCAGGTTGCATCCGGTGTTGCATAAGTGTGAGCTGCCTCGAACCGAGCACTCCAGTCAAGGCCTGGGCAAGCAATCAACTAATTTAAAGTGCCATTAAATTTAAATGCTTTCAATTAACTCACTTTAAAAGGCAGCCCGATGCAGTGAACGTTTACGCGGTACAAGTACAGCTGAGCTGGCGAGAGAAAATTACGTTTATTTATTATTAACTTAATGCTGTGCTCTATTGTTGTTGTTATTGTGAAAGAAAACTGCAACTGCAAGTGAATTAAAAGCAAAAAGCCAACTAAAGTGTGCAAACAGTCGCACCCACAGGGCGCTCAACAACAGCAACAACAACAATACGAACAACCATCCCCAACCTATACCAACTCATCAACGGGCAGAAGAAAAACTTTCGCTTAAATGTACATCGACGAGGATAGCGAAGAAAGTTCGCCCTTTGTGATGCTCACATCGCCGTCCAAGTCTTGGGTCAGTGTTCAGTGTAAACAATGAGTCCACTTACCCACTCACACACACCCACACACGCACACCCAGCCACAAACTCACCATCTGCCGACACACATCTCTTAATTTCACATTTATTTTTTCAGCCATTTGACGTATACACAGAAAAAAGAAAGAAAAAAACGAAAGAAGTTGGCAAAAAGTTTAAATGACTTTTGTTGTTTTTCTAAGTGTTTTTTAATGGTCTACGTGTGCAGCCTGTGCGGCAGCCTTTTTGACGTGCCGTATTCGCAATTTTAAATATTTTACTTAACGTATCTACGGTTGTCCTCATAGGTACATATATATGTCTTTCCAAGTCACCAAACTTGCATCTTCTCAATGTTGTCGAGGCAAAGAATAGTCGAAAATTTCACCAATTTGAATATTTTTTGCCTACGCTGTTTTTATCTATTTTAATCATATTCCAATATTAAAGAAAATAGCTTCTAGCGATCCAAAAATCAAATGCCTTAGCAAAGTTGTTAAGCAAACTATCAACATTCCAACATCGGCTAAGTACGAGAATTTCTATTACTTTTAGTTATTTAATCCACTTTGTTTTCTCTGTTATTTTAGCGCTGAAATAGACATCAAGTTGATGGATAAGTACTCTCTCCTTTCAGGAGATGCTCTGTAGTTAATCTGTGTTATGGTCAAATTGAGCCAAATATAATATTATATTTTATATAATAATGTCGGTTTACCTTTTGGACATATTCGCAGACTACCCAACTTATTTAAATTTGAAAAATAAACTTATGCAAATATTTATATGTATGTAAGCAACTCATGTTTTATTAATAACCCTTCAAATAAACCTGTTCGAATACTTTGAGTTGATAACAAAAAAATCTGTCGAGTCTTTGCCTCAGAATGCTCTTTCTCAATAACTAAGAATAAAATACTAAAACTCTACTCATCTGAATTATACTTTTCTTGATCTGATTGTTTTTTTTATGTTGTTGCAATTTTTGCAACAAATAGTGTTGTAATTGGTTATTACAATTTTTGTTCTCTTACAAATTTAACCTGCAACTGTCTACTTATAATCTTAATTAAGAAAAAGGTTCAGTTCGGAGAAATATAATTACGAAAATGTTATAATATGTCGTTTAATTATTTGTGATTCAATTACAGTATCTTTATTGATTAAACAATTTAGTGAAGAAGAGAACATAATCTTTTTTTGTTTTAAATTGGAAAATGGTTTGAACCAAAATCTTCGGTTTGGAGGATTTCGATGCCAGTTCCGAAGCCAAACCGGAACAATAGATTCAAACAATAAAACAATAAAAGACGATTGCAAAATGTTCACTTTAAGATTGCATGGATCAATGCTTTAAGTTCTTCTGGTTACGGTTAATCGGTCAGATTTTCTCAAATTAATCCCACAAAACTCTGTTATGTTAAAATGACGTAATGTCTTACATCCAGAGAGTTCCAGGAATTATTTTTAAAGGCTAGGTTGCCAATGGCGCAATCCGCACATTTTCTCCAGACCTTTTTTCGGAGAGGCTTTCAACTCTCAGCTATTTAGTGTTGCACTCCGGGGATGGGGAAGTGTTGATTTAGCACCCAAACAACAGAATGGATACAAGACCTCTTATACGTGTATATGAGTATTTATTTGTTTACAAGATATTTGTCTAACTATTTATTTGTTTACGTCAATAAAAATTCAATACCCTTAAGCAATAATAAGCACTGCGATTATCGAAAGCGTCGAGGAAGCTCATATTAAATATGCTTCGAATGTGGCCGTGGGGCCACCCCAAATCTGCGTCCGAGATTGAGACCCTCGACACAGCTCAACACAGCTTGTTGTACAATGTTTTGTCGTTCTTGATGGCTTCAATGAATTTTCTGCGAGGCTGCACCTCAAACGAAGGGCTTTGAAGTTACGCTTAGAGTCTCTGCCTTCATCCTGCTGGCACTCCCATTTCTCTGAGCATCTTCGAGTTTCTCAAAGTTTAATTGAGCGCGTAATTTAAGCTTTTGCTAAACTGCTATTTGCTAAGTAGCAAGCAGAGCCATGCTCCTAAGTGCGTTAGTTAAAGTGGTCGCTTAGAATGCCTTTCGATTGTTTCGATTTGTAAAGATATCCTTAAAGAACGCATTTTTTACGCGAGTTTATTAATATATATTAATATTACTAATGCTTATAAATAATAAGGGATTTGTCAAAATGTTTCAGTTTCAACTAACAGTTTAGATATGTGAAGGCTACAACTAATTAAATTAGTATAAGGGTACATTGTATTCGTTGGAAGATTTGTAACAGTGGGAAGGAGATGTCTCCGGCCATATAAAGTATATATATTCTTCATCAACATCAACAGCCGAGACTATAAGATCTAGAGCAACCAAATTTGACGTGCTAACTTCTATGAGTGTGAAACAGATTAAGTTTGTTTCAAATGTTGCCACCCTCCCTTCTGCTCTCGCAAATCACAAAAATCCTTCACACCCACAGTTTTTATGACATAACTATCTTTTTTAGGGATAAACGTTTTCAAATATTATTATTACCTATTATTCTAATTATCGGATAAAGCTGTTATAAGTTTTTAAGTAACTCAAGCTCCTAAAAGTATGAAACGAGTATTTCATATTCGGGATCAATTTTGAGCTGCATTTACATACAAAGAAATACCTTTACGAGATTAAGAATTTAAAACCAATGAAAATCAAGTTGTTAGTCCTACTTTATGCGCTTAAGTTTAACTTACTGTAAGGATATGATAGTTCTATAGAGAAATCTATATTAATATATACTACAGTTAAAAAATAAAACAATAAATTTTTTGATTATTATGAGTATTATGGATTTTTAATTGGATTCATACTGCATATTAAACTCACGAGTGCCTGACGTATTTGGGTGAAGAGCTAGGCTCATATTTGTGATGTGCACGTGCTGTGCCATCATTCATGGACACACACATATGAATTTCACTTTTTGCAGAATAAACTTGGGGATTGGATGGATACAAATCCCAATTCACACCGAGAGTCAACGCAGTCAGTCTCATGCCGATATTTTAGCATTTCGTTGAATTTCAATTTCAATTAAAAACCTTGATTTTGATTGTAACCCTCTGCACATGCTGTGCGAGAAAATTCGCACAGGCTTCATATGGATATGGATAATATATAAAAACATTTATATGTGTATACATATGTATATATGCTCGTATATATAAAAGACTGTGTGCGCTTTAACATATATTTCGACTGTACTCAGTGTACAGTCGTTATTGGGGTCAAGGGTCGGACGGTCGGTCGATGCTGTCACACAGCAATGTACAAATGTTGGTTGAAGAAATGAGTTTAAAATGAATTTGCATTAATTTCAATTTAGGTTTTTGTTTCTTAATCTCCTGCGGCATTTTGTTTTTTAAATTATTGTGTGCGCCTTTTTCGCAATCTAATAAAGTCGCATTCGCAGAAGTAAAATAAATTTGACCATAAATTGGAGTCGTAAGGAAATGCAAAATTTGATTTCACCTCCAATTCACAAAATCAATTTATACATTAACGAAGTATTGTTGTATATTTTAGCAAAAAGTGTAACAAAATGCTATGCTTTGGTCGACTTCTATCCATTAAAATAGATCCATCAATAAGATGATCGAAATGTTCCATATGATAAAAATTGCATGTGTCATTGTTTTAATGTCTTCACTTACGGTTAGTCCGTTTTTTATCCCCCAGTTAAGCCTATGAAACTATCAAACGTCTGTTTATTTGCTTGCATTCACCAAATCAATTAATCAATAAAGAAGAATTGTTATATATTATGAAACCATTAAAATATTCCATGCATTCAATATGCTGATCGTTAAGTTTAATCCTAACTGAAAAGAGCAAGAATTTGAGCCCGTAAAGAAAATATTCTAGAAGCATTCAATGTGTTTTGGGATTAATACAATAAAAGAGTACACATTCTCACAATTGTATATCTTTATCCAAGCTGCACGTATACGAAGGTTATATTCGACAGGCGTAAGCACTAAATAAGTTTTCAGATGAGAATTTAATCTTTAGTCTCAAGTTATGTAAAAATTCTTATTTTAACGCCCTTAAGATATTCCTAGTCCTCTGGGATATGAGAACTGATTGACAATAAAGATTTAAAAATTAAATTAATTACTAGAATTAAGCTTAATTTTGTTTTAAACTTTCTATTATTATATCATCACATAATTAGTTAGTTGCTTCGAATAATCTTTATGTAAAAGCTGATGTCAAAAGAAATTAATCGCTGTTGGCTTGAACTGAAGATATCAATACGGCCTGAATCATGGGCCAGGCCGCAGACTAATTGATTTGCTTTTGCAAACCAAACGCAAAGTAGCCTTGTTTGAAAAACTTCTCTCCTCCACTCCACCCTCACCCTTTCAAGAAAAGCAAAATGGCGTCTTAAAAAAGAAAATTAAATTTACGAAACATACTCGTACAAGTGCCGGCAATAAAGTTTTAGTGTGGCGTCTGCGTCTCGACTGCTTGTCCCCGATTATGGCCCTGTTTGGTGCGTGCCGCAAAACAATTTAATTAATTCCAGATTTGCGCGAAATTTTTCACGAAAGACGCCGCCCTAACGATGCGAATGTTTACCCACAAACTACGGCTCTGCTATATGCAGATAGTCAGTGTCGGACTTTCCGTATTTTCGTATTCTCGTATTTTACTATTTATTTATTTTCCTCTCTCTCCCTCTTTCTCAATCACATTTTCCGTCTCTCTCTGTCCATAGCCTGCCAGCTACGGTAAAAAGAACGGCATGTGGTACGCTTCACCCGGAAATCAGGGCTGGGGCTCAAAGCCCACCAGCCGAAAGCCTTCAATAATGGAAGCGGATTTGGGCACATTATCGACCACATCGGGCTCGATAAAACGCAGCGCCGGTCGGGTGATACGCATCATCAATAATTTGGATCATTCGGTGCAGGTGAGTACCACCTGTGTGTACATTCTCTGAAAAGAATACATATACAACCATATACTTACATACATACTCGTGCATACATATGTACGTGACAGACCATTGTACAAACGATATTTATTGTTTCGTCATCAAGAATGCAAAATGAAAAACGCAAAAACGAAAAAAAGAAATTAAAAAAAAAATATAGTACCTCATGCGGTTTACGAAATTGCTGAAATTTTCGCATTTTCGAATTTTCGCATTGGTCAACATATACTATTTTGTTACTGTGCTCTTGGGTTAACGTACAAACGATTTAATTGCTGCGGTTGAAATTTATTTTTATTATAACACAAATCGAAAAACTCTGTAATAATATAAAAGTTCGTCATTCATCTGATTAAAAAAACACCTCGGAGCATATGAGTATAATGAAGCTACGAATTATAAGTATACCTAGTTTTATATTTATGATATTCAAAATGTGTCAAGTGACATCGATAGTTAAATGAAAGCACAATCTTCAATATACGAATATACGAGTGCGTATGTACATACCAGAGAGCTGCAACGGGTATGTTCGTGTATGAGCGCTCACCATTGCCAAAAATTCAATTTAATCTACCAGCGGCTCAGCCGCAATGTGTTCGTTCGAGTTGTGCGTGTCTATGTTTACGATCGTGTAACGGACACGATTTCTTGTTTACGAACTACTCGGCTCGATCGTGTGCCGTTTATGACGATACACAAATGAACGGACGATTTGGGTATGACTTGAGCGCATGACTCTCGTGTGCGTATGGGTAGACACTCGAGCCACTCGAGTGTCCGTTTGTGTATCTAAACGAGCGTCCGCTTGGGTATCTGTTCACGCCTTCGTTTGCGTATGTGTACGACCCCTTGTTTGGGTATATACATAAATGAGTAATGGTTTTGTGGTGCATATGCGAGCGTTTACATATGTACGTGTAAGCATTTTTATACTTTTATTGTTTGTATTATTGAAAGAAAATAAAAACAATAAAACACAGAATTTATTTTATTTGAAAAATACTTTTAAAATGTATTACTTATATTCGATTTTATTTATTTTTAAAATAAGATCTAATGCTTCAAACATTTCTTTGACTAAACTTTTTTATGAATGTTTAACGAATGTAACTAATTAATATTGACTTTATTCTAAAAGTTATACTTTTTTATATTTTCTTATGCTCATTGACTAAATTTAATTTGTAATTGGGACAACCATTCAGGTCCACAATTGCAAAAAAGACATTAATTATCTACCTATCTATTACCTTCTTATAAAATTTGCGAAAATTTCCAAAAGTACGTGGGAAACCTTGTAACCCGTCGGCCAAAAAATTTTGAAGCCTTTCATGTATTTATTACCTATTAACTACACACTTTATCAGGTACGCCCAAAATACAAATTGTCAAAAAAACCCATCAGTTGGGCTCAGTTTTAGGGTACGTCCGCCTGTTTCATTCATGCATTGCAACGAATAAAATATACCTGTAAACTTTACGGGTAACAAGTAGAAAAATAATGCTACTTTTATCCACTCTGTATACAAATTTTAATATTTTCATTGTATATTTATTTAAATCAATTAAAATTATAGAAATATTTTAAGCATAGTGCATACTATTTCATTTATGTACACATATACGTACGTATATGTAATGTAAGCGTAAACGCTGCTACGTGCTTGCACATTTTGCTTTTTCGAGTGGCTCGAGTTTGAACTCGAGTGGCACTGGAGTATATTGTATCTCGGCTACCATGAGCGTTCGGAGCACAAACGAACAGAACGATCATGACTCGTGATTAAACAAAAACGCACGATCACAAACGATCATCATGATTTCTGACGGTGTGGTTCGAACTGAGCGTTCGACTCAAACGCTCAGTTAAAACGATCCGCTCCGCTCGCTCAAACAAAATGAAAAAATCATAATGAGTTCGAGTCAATGTTCGAGCCTGATCGAACATTTCTTACCCGTTGCAGCTCTCTGGTACATACATATGTACATACTATATGTATGCATAACATCGCTTTGCAAACAGGACTCGAATATTTTTCGGGGAATTCCAATAAAAAATGTGATGAATATTCATCGATGAAAATGTGCAAATAATACAAAATACATATCCATATACGAGTCGGTCGCCTGAATGTCAAACACAAATGCATTTTTGTCAAATTCGCTTTTGAACTTTGATTGTTTGTATTTAAAATATTCACTTTGGGAATCCATTCGGTTACGTAACTTTCCCCTTCCGTACCCACACATATGTACATATGTACATATACTCACACTCATACTGTTATAGCTATTTGAGCACATGTTTTCAATAAATATTTTATGGTCAGACATTTATTTGTTTTTGCGTGCAACATTGAATTGTTGTACGTGTATGTTTGCTACCGTTATTGCATTGTTAAAAACAACATTTTTTTAGAGGCTTAGTCAACAGCTGACAGATTATTTGAGCTTAACTTACTTACTGTCATTAAGAGATATGTGCATAAATAATTCGGTAATTTAATGCAAACAGACGAACTAAATAACTAATAATATCATGCGAGAGTCGCTTTACGAGATGAAATGCTAAATTTAATTATTTATAAAAATAATAAAAGTTAAATATTTCTGTCAAAAAATGTAACTTTTTCTCGACAATTTCACAAAACTTGGAGAAAATCCTTCGTAAATATCTATTTATAAGCAATTATACTAGATTCTGTATCCCTTACGGCTTAAACGTGTTTGTCAAAATAAGTCAACCACTATGAGAATATTTATTCATAATTTTTTTCATTTACAATTAACGACAACCATCTGTGACAGCCCTCGCAAAATAAGGTGGGGCGAATGGAGTTCGAGTTCCACTGAGTTGATGCATTATTTGATGCGGTTGCCATTTTTCAAATGCGTTTTTCATGTTGTTGCACTTTTATTCCAATTATGTTTTTTCACGCCGTGATTAAGTTTATTTTAATGACCGCACAATCATTCGAAACCTATGACGAAGCCTCGTCCGTTAGCCAGTTTCCCGTGGTGCATTTATAATTGGTATTTTTATAGCTATTTTAGATTGGAATAATTTATACGGAAACTCTTTTTTGCATACCCGTACTCGTAAATGTGTCCCTATCATGCGTGGCAGTTGAATGTGGCCCAAAGTTCAATAGCTGCACTTCACTTTGACATTCAAATGGGCTGTGGGCTGTGGCAATTAACCTTTGCCTACTTTTTGGCGCACCCCGAAAACTGTGCGGCAATCATACGGTAAATCAATTTTCTGCAATTTGTATTTTATTTGGTTGCAGGCGATGGTGCTACCAAAGACCCAGAAGAAAGAGCAAAATTGAAGCCACGGCCAATTTGCTTGTTTCCGCTGACACACAAAAAAGTTTGGCCTCAACCCCCCCAAACACCATGGCCCCTTTCCATTCCACTGCACTATAGGTCAAATGGACCCATTTTCTGATATAAACTTATTTTTTAAATGCATTAAAATTAACCAACTTTTTTTATATTCCTGTCAGGAATACATCGAACTATAATGTTGCATACCAGAAATGTTAAATTTGCATTCTGATGTTAAGTTAACAGCTGTTAAAGCAGCTGTTTTAATCCAAAGCCAGGTGCTCATAAATTGTGCACAAAATTTGGCAAAATTCAAGTGGCTCCAGTTTTTTTAAATTGAAATTTTTGAATGCAATTTATGATGAATAGTGATCAGTGTGGCTTGTACTTTATGTTTGTAGACCTGTGCTGTTGGTATTGTTCGTGTTGTCTGTAGTAAGTGTCAATAAAGAGACGGTCTAAAAATAATTTTTTTTTGAGCAAAACCTTATCTTTGGGAAGAGTTTTAAAAAAATGTCAGCACTTGTCAGCAAAGTGACTATATACATGTTGTAGAGTAAGTCCTTGTTAACTCATAACAGTTAAGTTTGCTTCCCCCTTTTGACCACTTTTCCCAAAATTTATCTTTTTAGCACATAACATTTATATAAGAAATGCAGGTTTGCTTGAAGCAAAAATTCAGTTTTTGGCCGATTTTTACTATAAAATCTATATGATTTAGTATTCCGATCTTGATATTTGTTGTCCAAAATATCAGTTTCATATTACTACATATATAAGTATAGTTTGGTCGGATGTATTGAAAATTACATGGTTTTTATATAAAAGGACAAATTTTAACCGATATAACCGATTATTTCTATATGATATAGTAGTCCGATTTGGATCATATTTTAGCATTAAGTCAGTAACATAATAACACACCAAACCTGCAAGTTTGGTGCGGATAGCTTAAAAAACAAAAAAATTGAGTATCGCAGAATTAAGGATTAGGTCAGTGCCACGCCCATTTTTTCAAAACCAGTTGCAAATGAGATCTAGAATGGTATCCAAAAAACTTTTCATAAAAAACTTAATAAACCTTTGAGTTATTAATTTATATCAGAAAATGGGTCCATTTGACCTATAGTGCACTGCAGGCGGAGTTTCTGCATTTCCTAGTATGAGTATGTAGAAGTAATTCAAGTATGAGTATACTCGTATTTGAAATGGCCCAAAATATGAATTGGCATGCGACTTCTTTACACTCTGCAGAGTTCTTTATCTATCTCTCTCTCTCTCTCTCTCTCTTTTTCTCTCTCTTTCTCTGCTTCTCCCGGAGCATTTACGCTCCGTTGCCATCATATTTGTGCCGTTGTTGTTGTTATTGGTTGGTGTCGGTTTCAGCTGGTGGTCGAGGAGTAGTAATAACGTTTTATGCTAATTTTCCTAAGTGCAACTCAATTTTTTAGCAATCTTTGGGCTCTTCGAGGTTTTATGAATAAAAATACGTAACATTGTAGGCGTTGGGCGTTAGGGATTCCTCCATTCCACTGTATATAAGTAAATTACACTGGAGTTGTTGCAGTAGTTGACATGGTATCTGCCTTACTATGCATCTTTTTCGACAAGGCTAAGGCCGAGGTCAGTGCAGGATCTCCTCCCCACAAGATGACTCACTGCTCTAAGTGGTAAATTAAACTGACACGTGCAGATAAATATTTACACCGAGAATAACACACTGCAGACATAACCCAGGAACAGAAAATGTCTCGTAGTTTCTTAGACAGAAATTAAGCTCAAGGAATAATCGCTGTATTTTTAATAATATTTTTTTGGTAAAAGATAATTTTTATAGGTTGAGTTATAAAGAATAACTCAAAATAAATCTTATATTGTGAGTAAATTAATTAAAGTCGTAATTGTAGATAACCCTTAAAGAAGAGTAATTGTATATTTCTCGCTCTCTCAAGGTTACCAAATATAAGTAAATGATTTTTAAATAAAAAAAAAAAACGATTCAATATCTGAAGACTTTAGTAATTTCATTAGCTTTGTCTTCTTAACACCTATTAAGTTGGGGTAAAGATTCGCACATGAATTCTGCAATACCAATAATTACCAATTCATGTGCATTCAACAGGATCTCTGCATAATCTTGCAATAACTGAAAGTATGATTCAACCATTCACCATTCACCAATCACCAGAATTTATTCGCACACTTACGAGAGAGAAAAGCTTACACGCTTTTTGAAGTTTGCAATGTAAATTCTACTAAAATACTGCCAAGAACCACAATAACAATAACAATAACGGCAATAGGAAGTTATAGTAGTCTGTAGTTGTTGCCGATGATTCTGTTTCAGTCTTCCGCACAGTCCCGTACACTGCACTTATTCAATGGCCAACAAACCAACCAAGGCCAAGGACGTGTCGCGTCGTCTGCGTAAAAAACGGCCAACAGCAACTCTTGCAAAACATTTTGTAGACCAAAACCGTTAACAGAACGAGAACGAGAGTGCGAGTTGCGGCAATTGGCAACGGGTGCAATACGAGTATGAGTACCTTCTAGCCAAATACACTCGTTCCATGACGGTCTAAGCACTTGCTACTGTGTTTTTGTTTGCTTCTTCTTTCTCATCTTGTGCGTTGTCTGGCCCTTTCCTCCTTCCCCCTGCCACTACCACAATGCCGCTATGTTCCGTTGTTGTAAGCCACAATAAATGGCTGTGCATAATGGCGTGCAACTCAATACTCAATATTGGTAGAATGTGTGAGCAGTTGAAGTTTATTGGGTGTCTGCTAAATAATATTTGGCAACCTAAAGTGCCACGTTCAACGTGCCCCATTGCCTTCTTTCATCCTGCGAATCTTTCAAAGTTTCGTGCTGACGTCTGATCAACTTTGCTTTTCCCTCATAAAGTCGGCATACGAGTACATTTAAAAACTGGTTCACTTTTCACTTCTCACTTTTCCATATGCACATGTCAGGAGGCTCCGCAGGCGTATTGAACAGTCAACAAAAACGAGCTACAACAATGATGGCAACGCCTGTCGGGACATACTCGCATATGTGTATCTATGGGCACACATACTTGAACACATGCATATATCCTTAATGAATGCAAACATTCGAGAACTCGTTAAACGTTCCAAGGAAAAGATGCAGCTAAGAAGTGTATGTCCCCTGAGACGACTAGACTATCGATCGCTTATAGGGAGAAGACAGTAAACCTGTTATTATTTGGTTGTCATATATCCCACTAAAGAAGCAAACGTGTTCCGAGTTCTTCGAACCGAACCTTGAAAATGATCTACTCCTCGAACTCGAAACGGATCCTTTACCTATAATTATAGTATATTAGATAGATTTCGAAAAAAAAATTGACGATTCTTGTTAATAAATAAATATAAAATATATAGTAATAATTAAGAAAATTACTTTACTTTAAATAATAGTATATTAAATAGATTTTGAAGAAAAAACTGACGATTCTTGTTAATATATAAATATGAAATATAAAGAAAGTTAAAATTTTAGCAAGGGTCGAAGCAAAACTTTAAGATCAGATTTTCTTGAATCCTGGCTAGATAATAAATTGTGGAAAAATAATAAAAAAAAAATAATTATCTTAAGATTCTTAAAAAAGTTAGGATTCTTGAAAATAAATAAATTAGTTGGCTTAAAATATCAAGAAACGCAGAAAAACAATTAAGAAATTTAAATATATTTTTTAATACAAGTTGAAATATTTTCCTATGGCTCGAGCCATCGAACCTAACCTTGAGACCTTTTGGTCTCATGATCTACCTACAAGTCGATTTAGTTTTCATCAAATTAATGTATCAATATTTTTAAACATAAACATATTCATTGTGTTGCCCCAGGGCAACGTATTAAACAAAAAAAGAGTATATATAAATAAAACTTAAACGGATGATATTAATATATGGAAGTCTGTCTACAGGTATTCCTATTTTATGGAACAGGCAATCTTGTAGATACTTCAGATGTAAATTTGAGTGGTTTCAGATTTGGAGACGAGATATCTCTCCGTCGAGCTGCATTTCTTTGGCAGCAAAACGTCCTTTGTTTTATGCATGTATTTTTATTGGAATTCTTTTGTTTCTGTTTGAAGGCAGACTGACTAAAGGAGCCGCACAAGTTATTTATAAAAAATGTGCATGCTTTTTGACGTCACAGAAATGAAATCAACCATGAGGTGATCCGACAATCGGTTGCAATCTCTCTTTCTCTCTCAAAAAAATTGTTGAAATTTTCAACTCATGCAGTTGTGGTCATCCACCCACATACACGTGCATCCACACATTCACACACCTTCACACAGACAGATACAGATGCAGAGACACTCACACACACACACACACACACAAACACACACACATGCATAGTCTGGTATCTGTGAATGGACAAATACGTCCGTGTTCACTTCCTTCCGGCAGCTGTTTGCTGTCTACCGTTCGGCCCGACTCCGACTCCGACTCTGGCTTTGACTCTGACTCCGGCTCCAAAAGTGCACGTAATTGGCTTAACAAATGCCATTTGTTTGGGGTCACGTGATTGGAGCCGGCAACGTAATGTAATTATTTGCGCACATAATTATATTTGTTTATACGGCATGCATAAACGTACAAATTGTCCGCCGCGTCAGCCATCTTGGGTCCAGCTGTTCTCCAGCCTCCATTTCCGTCTCCATCCCCGACTACTTCTCCGGCTGAGTCAATGTAAATTGAATGCTCACAGACAAACAACCACACACTTGCACCACCATCAGCCATCAGCAGCCCCATTGAGACAGAGGCATTTGCAATAAGTGGCATTCATGCATAATTTGTGTTTAGTTTGCATATCGTTGAGTTGCATCCACATACGAGTACATGAACTTATGCAACAGCTGCACTTCCAGAATAACAGCTAATTGAGTGCTATTGACGAAAGGTTTTCTAAGTTAAGTAGGAAAGAAAATTCAAATAAAGAATATTATTAGAGGACTGTGACTTTCATCTACGAGTGAGAGTACTTAAAATGCCTCAGGTGTTTCAATTTGATAAACAATCAACATATCGTGATTAATAGTGCCAGCCAGGAGCTATTGCTACACCACCTGTCCCAGCCCACCTAACGACCGTTACGGCCATCTGGGCACTGTACTAAATGGTAGAGTTAGACCATTTCTGCTGAACCTTTCTAAATCAAATTGATGACCATTAAAGTCTAGCAAAAAGCCAGAAAGGTTCTTTTTGTATTGTTTACATGTGATGCGAGTAGTTAAGAAAGAATTGTACGAATCAAAACAATGTGAGATGACACGACTAACAGATACCCTCTACACAAGGACTCAGATATGCATTGATCAAGTATGTATGAGTTCAGAGTCTAATAAACACATAAAATAACCTCTACACGAGGTAAAAGTCTAGTGACGAAAGCTAATTCTAGCCCCAAAATTTCTGATATCCAATTTTGTGACGAAATTTATTACATTTAATATATGAATTGTTCTAATATTAAAAAAAAATTGTTTGGCATTCGGCACTGCGCATTAAAGTCATTTTTAGGCATAAAGAATCGTGCACTTTTTTGCGCAATGTGCCGAATGCCAAACAATTTTTTTTTAATATTAGAATAATTCATATATTAAATGTAATAAATTTCGTCACAAAATTGGATATCAGAAATTTTGGGGCTAGAATAAGCTTTCGTCACTAGACTTTACCTCGTGTAGAGGTTTTTTTATGTGATATCAGAAAGTTTTGCAATTGCTTATGCTTTTGACATTGAAACTTTCCAAAAGGTGTAGGTGTTTTTAGAAATATATCTCAGTGCCATGACCAAGAGTCGATCCCATATAATTTGGCAATTATAAAACCAGAGCACATATTTTCGACCCCTGATCTTTGCTGAGTGCCGCCCGACATTGGTCAGGAACACTTTCGCGCCATTTCCAGTTGGCACCCTCGTGGAGTGTTCAGTACTTACACTTGGTATTTGACCGATTATTTCTATGGCAGCTTATAATAGTGGACCGATTTGAACTAAGTTTGGACATAATGTATAAGAACAACTTAAATCCATATTCAGTCAAACTGGTTGAGATATCTTAATAAGCAAAAAAGTTTTTCGTACTAAAACTTGATTTTTGACCTATCGTTCCTATGACAGCTATATGATATAGTGGACCGATTTGAACTAAATTTGGACATAATGTATAAGACCAACTATAATGCATACTCTGTCAAATTGGTTGAGATATCTAGAGAAACAAAAAAGTTTTTCATACTAAAACTTGTTTTTTGACCGATCGTTCCTATGACAGCTATATGATATAGTATACCGATTTGAACCAAATTTGGTCAGAATGTAAATTTAGACATAATGTGTAAGACCAACTTAGATGAATACCCTGTTAAATTGGTTGAGATAACTTGAGAAACAAAAAAGTTTTTCTTACTAAAACTTGATTTTTAATCGATCGTTCCTATGACAGCCATATGATATAGTGGACCGATTTGAACTAAATTTGGACATAATGTATAAGACCAACTTATGAATCGCATACTCTGTCAAATTGGTTGAGATATCTAGAGAAACAAAAAAGTTTTTCATACTAAAACTTGTTTTTTGACCGATCGTTCCTATGACAGCTATATGATATAGTATACCGATTTGAACCAAATTTGGTCAGAATGTAAATTTAGACATAATGTGTAAGACCAACTTAGATGAATACCCTGTTAAATTGGTTGAGATAACTTGAGAAACAAAAAAGTTTTTCTTACTAAAACTTGATTTTTAATCGATCGTTCCTATGACAGCCATATGATATAGTGGACCGATTTGAACTAAATTTGGACATAATGTATAAGACCAACTATAATGCATACTCTGTCAAATTGGTTGAGATATCTAGAGAAACAAAAAAGTTTTTCATACTAAAACTTGTTTTTTGACCGATCGTTCCTATGACAGCTATATGATATAGTATACCGATTTGAACCAAATTTGGTCAGAATGTAAAAGACCAACTTGAATGCATATTCTGTCAAATTGGTTGAGAAACCTTGAAAAACAAAAAAGTTTTTCGTACCACAGATTGATTTTCTAATTAGTACCATATAGTAAATAGTAAAATGTATATGTTCAGTTAACTGGTAATATCTTCCAAACCTTGTGGCTGAGAGACATGTGTCATATATCAAAAGTTGCGAAATTTTACGTATTACAACATATTGAATATGTTTAATAAAAATCATTAGAGCCGTTTTCGAGAAAATCGCCAAAAAGTAAGCCAAAAAACCTTTTTTCACCTGTAGCAATTCACCTGAGTACTTTGCAAAAAAATAATCAATGCACGTCTAAAAGCCCTCTAATATACCTTTCTAACGACATATAGAACACATCTGTAGCTTTTGTGGATTGGAAGCTATGGGTGTTTAAAATTTATCGCGTTTTAGCTATTTCCCGCTAAACTAGCTATTTCCCGCTAAAGTCGTAGAACAAAAGTTTCTAGATTTTTAATAAAAAATTATTCCTTATCATCAAATCTAAGATTTTTTTAGCGCTTTGGTCCAAACAAACAGACAAACAGACAAACTCATTTTTCATCTCATTTTGAGAAGGCCTTTAAAAATTTCAAATTAATATATGAACCAAATGTCGGATTGGAATGATCGAGGAATGATATCGTCGCGTATTTTTAATAAAAAATTTTAAAAAATATAAAATTTAACCAAAAGGCTCCAACGGCCCCACTAGCTGCAATCATAAAAATTTTGCCCCTCCCACTTACACCCCCATATCCTATGAACCAGGTGAGTTACCAAAAGTCTTAATATGCACTTTTGTTATTGACCGTCATACCTTTCGATCGGTATATAACTCGATCTGATCGGACAGTCGTAGCAAATTTTCCATTCTTCGTGTATATATTGTGAAACATTTTATATTCGACAAGAGTCAACTTACAAATACCCTGCACAATCAGTCAAACAAGATTCTACAAACTTTTGACCTGTACACACTGTAATTATATTCGGATATGCATTGATATAAAGATCCTCAGACTGTCTGAGAGGTACAATTTGTTCGAAAAGCTCATAAGTTTTTCCACACTGATAAAAAAGAATGAAATGTAAATTAATTTTATTTTGTGTTAAATAAGACGATTTTATGGGAAAAAAGGCTCAATTCTACAATCAGCATTTGGTCTCTAATTTTATGAATTATTGATTCTCGATCAGTGAAATCCATTTTTTAGACGAAAGGCATTCACATTAATATTTTATTCGTAATTCTTAAAAAAGTGACTTAAAATATGCATCAAAAACAACAATCTTTTTTTTAAAGTTTAATTTTCCAAATAATGAAGATCAAAACCAACAAAAATATATGTTGAATGGAAATCTTGGCGCATTTTAGACATCAGAGTTCAAGCAAAATTAAGTATCTAAATCAACCCACCACTCAGCAGGGATATAAAACCATTAGGCCAACGTCTTTCGGGTGAATGCCAACTAAATACATAAATTAGAGCCCAGTTCATGGTGGAGGCCCCTAAAGTTTGCACTGTCCGCAATTGTCGCAAGGACGAGAGTAGATAAACTTTATGCCAGATGCTTTAATTTAATGTGAATGCAGAACGAGAGAAATGTAGATAAAGTAGATATACCATAGTAGAAATTTGCAGGAGCTGCAATTGCTTAATGCAATGTGGATACGCGTGAACGACATTTATTAAGGCCTGAAGGTCATTAAAACTCAAGATGCACACTTGAGGCTGGCACCAAGCACTACAAGCCATAGTCTACAGGCTAGGAGCAACTGTTGGCCTGGCCAACAAATGCAACAATGCGTATCGCTTATCTGAGGAGGGAGGCGAGAGGAGGAGGAGCGTAGTGGGGGGAGGGGGAGAGGGAGTGTGCATGGGAGGATGCGGTGTCTACATCCAATTATGAGCGCAAAAGCTTAAGTGCAACAACAACAGCAACAAGAACAACAACAACAATAAACAGTGGATGGAACAACAAGAACAATAATAAGTTGATGGCAAACAATGCTGCCTGCAATAGACCCTCCCCCTCGCCGACCCCCTCTTCCTTACCACCACAACAGCAACAAATAATATTAAGCATTGAAATAAAACGCAAAGTGGGTCACAGCCTCGGATTGTGGGGCGACTAAGCAGCATATATACATATGTACATATGTAGACTTGTGTAGGTATAAATTATGTATGTCTACAAATATATATATATATATATATATGTGTGTGTGCGTGTTTGTGTGTGTGTGTAATTATAAATATTTGTTGCCAACAACTTTGCGTAGAAACTTAAAGAGTCATGGCCGATGTCCGAGGCAGCGGAAGTTGCGTGTCACGGTTAAATTTTATCGCAGGACCAAAATGTGTTGAAAAGTCAACGAGCGCAGTTAAAGCTACAAATCACAGTTACTTTTGATGTATGTATGGTATATTTACATACATACTTAGTATATAGGTAAATATCGAAATAGTCTTCATATTAGCGAATGCCTAATAACTCACATTTTATGGCTTTGACTAATTACACAGCCATAAATCCAATCACCTCTGACCCTTTACTTTCAACTCAACACACACATGTACTATATGTATTCTTGTGAATAATAAAACATATACTTCTTCTTCTTCTCTCAAGTGTCGCGTTTTGTTAAACCTACGCACTTCGCAACCGTTTGAGGAAGTGCTCGAGGATCTGGGTCAAGTGCTGAAAATTAATGGCGCCAAGAAAATGTACACGGGCACCGGCCAGGAGGTAAGTGAAACACCATGTTTGTCCTTCTTTGACTCAATAACTTAATTGATATCAACTTATCGAAAACTTTAATTTTTGCGACTTCAGGTTCGAAGTTTTTCGCAACTGCGAAACGAGTTTGCCGACGTGGACACATTCTATCTGGCAACTGGGACGGCCATGATCGCTGGTTCTCCAATTCGTCGTTCTCGCTCACGCCCCTCGGTGGTGGCCGCCGCTCCAATACTGCCCACGGAGGAGCTGCCGAAGGTTCCCTTGCGTGGCACAAGACCACGCAGCAAGAGCAGGCCGCGAATCCTCTATGCGCCAGAAAGTGAGATACTGAGACCGAACGGAGAGTACACCATGTTGGACATCATGAAGGAGGAGCCCACTAAAGTGACCATTCGTGGCCTGAGACGCACCTTCTATCCCCCTGTCCATCATGCACCGGCAGACAACTCGCCGCCAGACAAGAAGTTACAGCTCCAGTGGGTGTAAGTATTCATCTCTTATAATTACATTTCTTGGACGAATGGTAATCCACCACAGAGCGAGTAAGTATTTCATACTTAAAACGTAATATTTCTAACTTGGTTTCTTACTAAGATTGAAACTGCCAATATCAAGTATGTCGATCTTATTCCAAGATCAATTTAAGTATTCAATTATTTTTTTAAGTTTTAAGTTTAAGTTCTTGATTTAAGTAAATTTCAAACTTGATCCAGTTCTATAATCTCTGAAAGTGAGTACAAGAACATCTTAAAATAAGAACATAAGATTTGATCTATCCATGCTCTTGAAATAAGTATTTTGAGCATCTTAGTTCCTCAGTACCCGTCAAGCCATATGGGTATTCAAATCAAGTTATTAAAAAAAGATAAAGAATTTGTAAAATTTGCTTAAACATTTTACAATATTGTTTTGTGAGTAGTAACTCTGAAAAACGACATAAAACCCTACTTTTATTTTTATATGAAGAATTTATGTACTTATTTCTTAAGTTTTATTTGATTCAAAATTCTTTATTATTTTTATTGAGATTTGTTATACTTGATTTAAGAATTGTGCTTGGAACAAGTATGGATTTAAAGAATCTCGAATACTTAATTCTAGATCATTCGAACTTTATTTTAGTAAAGCATTTCTCTCTCTGTGCGGATACTAATCAGACTTGCTCCTTCAACAGTCACGGATATCGAGGCATCGATGCACGGCGTAACTTGTGGGTGCTGCCAACGGGAGAGCTCCTCTACTACGTGGCTGCAGTGGCAGTCCTGTTTGATCGCGACGAGGATGCACAGCGTCATTACATAGGTCACACTGAGGACATAATGTGGTGAGTTATGATTAGCTAATGATTATCTGGGTGAATCGCGTCTAATATTTCTCCAACGCACACACAGCATGGATGTCCATCCCTCACGAGAGCTGGTGGCCTCGGGTCAAAAGGCCGGACGTGATCGCAAGTCGCAGGCCCATGTCCGCATTTGGAGCACGGAGTCGCTGCAGACGCTCTACGTCTTTGGGATGGGTGAGCTTGACACTGGAGTCACAGCTGTGGCCTTCTCCCAACTGGTAAGGATATCTACCTGGCCAGTTCTCCCAATCAATCTAATCTCATTTCCACACAGAACGGAGGCAGTTACATCCTGGCCGTGGACAGTGGCCGCGAGAGCATCTTGTCCGTCTGGCAGTGGCAGTGGGGTCACTTGCTCGGCAAAGTGGCTGTAAGTTAACTCCCAGATGTGATGTTGGCATTGCCCATTGACAAGCTTTACTTACAGACTCTGCAGGAGGGACTATCTGGTGCCGCCTTCCATCCGCTCGATGATAATCTCATCATCACCCACGGACGAGGTCACTTGGCCTTCTGGCACCGCCGCAAGGATGGTTTCTTCGAGCGCACGGACATCGTGAAGCAGCCATCGCGTTCACACATCACGAGTGTCCAGTTCGAGCCCGATGGCGATGTGATTACCGCCGACTCGGATGGCTTCATCACCATCTACTCCGTGGACTCAGATGGCGCGTATTTCGTGCGAACTGAGTTCGAGGCCCACAATAAAGGCATCGGTTGCCTGATTATGTTGGGAGAGGGCACTCTTCTGTCCGGTGGCGAGAAGGATCGCAAAATAGCCGCCTGGGACTCTCTCCAAAACTACAAGAAAATAGCTGATACAAAGGTGGGTATCATGTCTTGCATCTGATTCTATCTTTGTACCACGGATCACAAAAAAAAACAATGAGTAACAAAAAAAAATTAATCTAAAAAAAATAATTTCACCGAATGGGAAATTTTTGATTTGCTATTTCTTTTTAATTTTAAAGAATAAATTTACCTTAAACCAGGGATTAAAACTGTAATCGAAACCGTAACTTTAACCTGAATTAACCGAATAAAATTGATAACCGTAACTGAAACCCTAACCGAAAAAAAACTTCTTTCGAAACCGAAATACTGAAATTATTTAAGCAGAAATAATCCATTTATTAATACCGGTTAATTTGGGTTCAATCAAGCATTAAATTCAATTATGTTGTTGAGGTGTAAGCATTGTCTTTCAAACCAAGTTTGATTTTAAATTTGAATATTGCTTTAATTAAATGGACGATTTTTGAAATCCAAGTATTTTAGATTTCATATTAACATTCATTTTAACATTCTGACAATCTGACAGAATATGCATTCAAATTGGTCGTATGCATCCAGACCAAAATTAGATCAAATCGGTCTACTATATCATATAGCTGCCATAGAACCGATTTGCCGAATATCAAAATTTAGTATGAAAAACTTTTTTGATTTCCGAGATATCTCAATTAATCTGACAGAATAAGCATTCAAGTTGGTCTTATACATCTTGGTTGAAATCGGTCCACTATAACATATAGCTGCCATGGAACGACCAAAATTGGTTAAAGTCGATATAAAATGTACTATTTCATATAGCTGCCTTACTTATTTTTTATTTGAAGTAACCATTTCGATAATTTTATATCAAAGTTACTATGTCAGAAGCATTTGAAATTCCAAAAATTTCTAATATCTTCCAAAAAAAATGCGCAGTGCCGAATGCCAAACTTTTTTTTAAAATAATTTATATATTAAATTCAATATCGTTCGTCACAAAATGGGATATCAGAAATTTTGGGGCAGGAAAACCCTTTTGTCACTAGACTTTTACTTTGTAAATAAGTTTTTTTGGAAGTATGTGCATCACTCGCTGATTATGAATATTCTTTTGTCTTTTACGTCCTGAATGAATTTGGTTTTTATCGGTTCACTATATCATATAGTTGTCCTAGAAACAATCAGGGATCGGCAAGGGCATTAAATGTTCGGCGTGCCTGCGCGCAGAGCGGAGGCTCTTTTCTATATTAATGATTTAATGATTTAACTGTTAACTTTAGTTGTTTGCAGTTATCATTATAAACTTAGAGTTTTTATATCTTCAGAATTTAAAATTTGCAAAATACTTTACATATATTCAAAGAATTAACAGGTATCCTATAGTCGGGAGCTCGACTATAGCCTTTCCGACTAGTTTCAATAATAATTAAATTTCAATTTTTAAAAATCACAGATTCACTCTTATTTTTAATTATTATTTGCAAAATAAAATTAATTTCCAAATTAAAAATTATATTTCATTTTGTATAACAAAGTAAAATAATAGTATATTAATACCCAAAAATATCAAAAAAGAATAACACAAAACATATATATATCAATTCCCAAAAAAAAATAACAAGAATTCCCAAGATCTTCAAAAAATTCTTGATTCAATTATTTTCATTCAATTCAGCTGCCTGAGGCTGCCGGCGGTGTAAGGACCATCTATCCACAGCGACCTGGTCGCAACGATGGCAACATCTACGTGGGCACAACGAGGAACAACATATTGGAGGGGTCGCTGCAGCGTCGCTTCACCCAGGTTGTCTTCGGTCATGGGCGGCAGCTTTGGGGCTTGGCCGCCCATCCGGAGGACGAGCTTTATGCCACGGCTGGTCACGATAAGCACGTGGCACTCTGGCGCAAGAACAAACTCATTTGGACCATCCAAACGGGCTACGAGTGCGTGGCATTGGCTTTCCATCCGTTTGGCACAGCTTTAGCTGCTGGGAGCACGGAGGGACACTTGCTGGTCATCAACTGTGACAACGGGGCGGTGATGTTGACTCTCCGTGTTTGTGGCTCACACTTGAACTGTGTGTCTTACAATCAGGGTAAGAATGTGCATGCACTTTATTCAATCATTTTACCACACAATGTTTCTTCTCTTCCTCCCCTTTACGGATAGTCGGAGACATGATTGCCATGGGCTCGCAGAATGGAAGCATCTATCTCTTCCGAGTCTCACGCGATGGATTCTCCTACAAGAAGGTGAATAAGATTCGCGGCTCACAGCCACTCACACATTTGGATTGGAGCATGGACGGCAACTTTGTGCAGACCGTGACCATTGATTTTGACTTGCTGTTCTGGGATGCCAAGTCCTTGTCGCCGGAGCGAAGTCCCATTGCCATGAAGGACGTCAAGTGGCTGACCAATAACTGCACTGTGGGATTCTTGGTAGCCGGACAGTGGAGCAATCGATACTACAGCAGTGCAAACACCATCATTGCCACCTGCAGTCGATCGGCTGCTCACGACATGCTCGCATCTGGAGATGCGGAGGGTTATTTGCGATTATACCGGTAAGACCTACAATTAATTAATATTTCAATTATATATATTCCATTATGATCGCTGTAGATATCCGTGCATATCGCCTCGTGCCGAATTCCACGAATCTAAGGTCTACTCGGGCATGTTAGCCTGTGTCCGCTTCCTGTGCGGAGATCATACGCTAATCACAGTGGGAGGCACAGACGCTTCTCTCATGGTGTGGGACATTGTTGAGGAATAGCTGAAATGGCCACCGTGGCGCTCTGCTGCACAGTACGGGAGGCATTCGGACTATCAGGACTATTGGCATCGACGCATCTCGCAGGTATCTTCAACAGTCCTGGACAGCGATTCCGTCGATTATCAGATGTGATTGTCCTGGGCGCATTCTCCATATGCATTGTGCGGCTTCGCTTGCATTTGAACCCGATAACAATTGGCCAGCATTCCATTGGTTTAATACATATTATATTAGATAATTGCACGATTAACGAAACTTAACTTATACGAATGAAAAATTATCCGTTTTCCAGGCAATCAAATCAAATCAAATTCACACGCGAAAAAGCAAAAGAATATAAGTATTCACATATGTACATATATGTACCTGTGTACATATGTATGTATAAATTATGTGTATATATATGTGTTGTTCCGTTGCCTCCACCCCCTTACCCAACTTGGCTTCCATTCGAAACAAATCTTCCGTTGAAATTGCGTACTGCGTTTTCCCTTCGTTAAGATATCTTTTTTTGATAACTACTGACAGACTTAGATGCCACTGGTGGATACTGTAACTATAACTTTACATACATGAATTCACAGAAATTAAGCTCCCATAAAGACCTACTTACATATTTACAGAAACATAGATGCACACTTACATCATTTCCAAGTGTGCTCTCATCGTTGAACCCGTAACATCTTTTTTAACAAACGCGGTCATAGACAGTAACTTGGACACACACACATACGACATATGAATAACGAAAACTAAAAGTGCACTTAAACATATATTGAATATTACATATACATAATTATATTCAATGTATATTGTTAATGAAACTTTTAATATAAGCGTTGAAATAAATAAACTGTTTTAAAATAAACATCTGATGAGTATCTCCTTTTTTTTATTATTCGATTTATTTTCAATTCCGATTTAAAGCCAATTTACATTTTTGAATAAGAGAGTATTGAAACGATAACTCGAACAATTGTACAGATGGCGCGCTCAGAGACAATAATCGAACTATCGATTACTCTCAGGCATCAGCTGTTCTTGCGATATATATGAAAGTGTGAGCAAATTGCGGTGTGACAAATATGTACATTTTACGTTCACACCGGTTGGCAATCCCGGCTGTAAAGTCGGATGGCGCAAATTTCAAAAGTACGTATTGTAGAAGCACAAATTTTGGGTCATTTTACATATTTATAAACTAAATGTCAAAAAAAATTAAAACAAAAGAAAGATACGAATATTCTCGTTCGTTCAAAGCTTTCTACAATCATATTTTCTGCTGATAATTGTATTTTGTATATAACCTTAAGTCGTTGAGAGTGCTTAAGCGAAACAGACGTGTTTTAATTTGGCTCGTAAACGTTCATCATTTTTTGTGAATAATAACGCACCGCTTTAATATATTTTCATCTAAAATTCTGCAAAAGTGAACTAGCTATCGACTTGCTGTGTAAGTTGAATCATTTGTGCATTGTGGTAAAAATAAATAGCATTTTATTTTTGCTAAACTTAGTTTTGCATTTTCCCTTAAATCTTTTACATTCTTGTGCGTGTGTTTGTTTGTGTATTTCGGCTTTTGCTTTACACCTCGCTCACACAAGTTTGTTGTTATTGTAAGCACAGCGATTGTTTTTGTTTGTGTTTACATCTCCTTATCTCAGTTTTGGCGCTTCGCACATCTTAATACATTTGTTTGTGTGTGTGTTCGCTGCTGCATTTCGTTTTGTTTAGCAGCGCGCTCTCACAGCAAATTGTTTTTGTATTTTGCTCTCTTGCTTAGAGCTTCATTTGAGTGCCTCCCGCTCTATTTACGTGCGCAATTCTGCCTATTCGACCTAATTGTTTATCTTTAACCCCTGTTGGAAATATGTCGTGCTGTAAGAAAAACTGCACTATTAAGTGTGCTGATAGTCTTGATCAACCGAGATTTATTAATTGTTGGTTGTGTGATAATCTAATGCATGCCAAGTGTGCTGGACTTTCAGGTCCACAATGTGATAAGATCATTGCCGTTTCTAAAAAGGAATGTGGTGCAGTGAAATGGTCTTGTCCAATATGTATCGAGTTGCAAATTGATTTCTCAAGAATGTATACTTCTGTGTGAAATCAATTCTTAAAACTTAACAAAATGGCTAAGCTTCTTTCGAGTGATTTTGACTCTAGTCTCGATCTGCTTAGCCAATATAAATTTAACTCACCACCTGATTCTCAATTTTTAGCAGTTCCCCCTAATATACCAGTTAATCAGCCTCCCGTGACTCCATTGGCATCTCGTCACTATCAAGATGTCTCCCCAACGTTGTCAGTATCGGCCAGTCCGAGTATTGTTAACCTATTCAATTCTCCTACACCTTCTGCAGGTGATTCTATCTTACAGACATTTGAACCAGCCCAAGTCATCGCGTCTTCGGTGCGGACTGGTTCGGGTCGAAAGGGTAGACCTCCTCGCAATGCAACGCCTAACAATACTACTGATAACGTAGCTGCCCCTACATCTGAGGTCCCTATATTAAATGTTGTTGCTCCTCGTAAGCAAGTATTTGTGTCCAGGTTATCCTCGGACACTACTTGTGAATCTTCAGCGGCATACGTTTCAAGCAAAATTTCTGCTAGTGTCTCAATCACTAAATTTAATTTTGCCACTGCTCGCGAAATAGCATCTTTTAAAATAAGTGTCCCTCATGACTCATTTTCTGTCATTTGTGATCCAAAATTTTGGCCACAACATATGATTGTTCATGGGTTTAAGCCCAAAAGGCGTAGTGAACCCTTGCCTGTTTCTCTTACTGCCGGCAGCTCCAACGTACAGGACCCCGCGAGTACGGCTTCAAAAAACTAGACCTGCGGCCCGATTTCGCCTGTATTCATTACCAAAATGTTAGAGGCCTCCTTACTAAGCTCAAAAATCTATATTTGAGTAGTATGTCCTTTGATTCTGATATAATTGCATTGTCAGAAACTTGGTTAACTTCTACAGTGTCTGATTCTGAAGTTATGTCAAGTAACTACCTTTTATATAGATATGATCGACCGACTCGAAGTGGTGGCGTTCTTATTGCTACTAATTCGGCTCTTCAGTCAGAACGCATTTCTTTTAATGTGACTACTGATATTGAAATTGTTGCTGTCAAAGTAACTTTTTCAACTCGATCAATTTTTGTCACCTGCTCTTATATCCCTCCAAGAGCTACTCCTTCAGTTTACTTGCAACATTTTGCCTGTATTGAAGAAATTAACCATAAAGTTAAAGATAACGACTTATTTATTGTGCTAGGTGATTTTAATTTGCCTAAAATTTCTTGGTCACTTTTTAGTAGCACTAATTACCTTATTCCCTTAAATCAAGATATTTTCTTAGATAACATGCTTGATCTCTCGTTGTTTCAAATGAACGCAATAAGAAATCATAATGATCGAATTCTCGATCTAGTTTTTATTAATGACTTCGCAAATACTGCCGTCTCTAAGTCATCCCCATTAAGTATCCCTGAAGACTTACATCATCCTACTATAGAAATTTCTATCTCAATCTCTAAACCTTTTAGTCAACCTTTATTATGTCAGCAATCACCTCGTCGTTGTTTTCGCAAGGGAAATTATTCATTGCTTAATGAACTTATCCTTGCTACCGACTGGTGCTTTTTAGAAAAAGCGACTGACATCGATATTGCTCTTAGTTCTTTCTATGAGACCCTAAATGCACTCTTAGATGTGTGCATTCCAAATTATATTCCATCGTCTGGTTCTATAAAGCCTCCTTGGTTTACACCTAGACTTTCTTATTTAAAGAATATTAAATCTAAATATTTTAAAAAATATAAGAAGTCAGGTTCAAGTCTCGACTGGTCTAAGTATACAGTGGCCAAGTCGGACTTTGCCAATTTAAACTCGATATGCTACGAGAACTATCTAACTCGTTGCAAAAGACAGTTTTCCCGTGACCCTAAACAATTTTATAAATTTGTTAACTTGAAGCGTAAATCCTCCAGTTTACCTTCCTCTTTTTTTCTTGGGACAGATATTGCTGGCAACGACTCTGCAGCTGCTGAACTATTTGCTAACTTTTTTCAATCCACCTACTCTCCAATCTCCACTTCCAACTCATCTTATCCTTATTCTATTTTTCAATCTAACACTATGTTTGCTCCCTCTATTTCCTATAACAATGTAATCTCTTCTATTAGCTCTTTAAAATCTTCTTTCGTTCCTGGGCCAGACAACATTCCTAGTTGTCTACTTAAGGAATGCTGTTCTTCTTTAGCTGCTCCGTTGCATAAGCTTTTTAATCTATGCCTTGAAACTTCAATCTTTCCATATCTTTGGAAAGAATCTTATATCATTCCCCTCCACAAAAAAGGCGGTAAGTCTGATATTTCTAATTACAGAGGCATTGCAAAGCTATCAGCCATTCCTAAATTATTTGAAAAAATCCTTGTTTCTTCTACGCAGCATCTCTGTAAATCGATAATTTCCCCTGCACAACACGGCTTTATTAAGGGTCGGTCTACTACGACCAACTTGCTTGAATTTACCTCCCTAGTAAATGATGCATTTTCAGAGAAAAAGCAAACTGATGTCATTTACACTGACTTCAGTAAAGCCTTTGACTCTGTGAACCATGACCTCTTACTTTACAAACTTAACTGCATAGGTTTCCCTCCCGCCTTTATACGTTGGGTTTCCACTTATTTAAAAGGTAGAACCCAAAAAGTGCTTCTTAGGTCAACCATTTCGAGTTCGGTTCGTGTAACTTCTGGTGTACCTCAAGGTAGTCACTAAGGACCTTTATTTTTTACACTGTTCATTAACGATCTACCCACTATTCTGTCCCATTCTCATATTTTAATGTATGCAGATGATGTTAAGCTTATTTTTTCATACACTGATCCCCTGTTTCACAATCGTCTGCAAGACGATTTGAACACTATGCAACTATGGTGCTCGGCCAATAAGTTGCATCTCAATTGTTCGAAGTGTATGTTTATGACATTTAGTCGTTCTAGGCCCTACTTAGGTTCTTATACGATTGACAATATCCCTTTGCAACGTATTAAAACTGTAAAGGATCTTGGAGTTTTATTTGACTGCAAACTATGCTTCAATTTGCACATCTCCACTATAGTCAACGATGCCAAAGGAGTACTTGGTTTCATTAAACGTTGGTCGAAAGAATTCAATGATCCTTTCACCACTAAACTCCTTTACGTCTCTTTAGTCCGTCCCATCCTTGAATACTGTTCGTGCATTTGGTGCCCGCAGTATCAAATAAATCAGAATCGAATTGAATCTGTTCAAAAGCAATTCTTGCTTTTCGCCTTACGTGGTTTTAACTGGGATCCCAACCGGCGTTTACCACCGTACTCCCATAGGCTTCGTCTTATTGACCTTCCGTCTTTAATTAATCGTAGGAAAACTCTTAATGTGGTTTTTCTTCACAAATTAATTAATGGCGACATTGATTCTAGTCCCCTTTTAGGCCGCCTCAGATTTTCGGTCCCCCGCAGGTCTACTAGGAATTACAGGCCTTTATTTTTACCTACATGCACAACTGATTACGCTTCACACGGTTCGTTCCGGGTTTTATGCTCTAATTATAATAGCCTCTTTCACGTTTTCTACTCAGAACTCTCTCTCCCTATCCCTTCCCTAAAATCCGCACTTTTCCAATATTTTAAATCGTTAAATTCCTAACCTTACTAATACTAATAACATGTTATATTATTTTTGAAACCAATCAATCACTAACAACAACACTAATATTTATTGATCTGATTGGGTTTTTCTGGGTTTTCCCCAATCCTTGCAACAAATGTTGGATCATTTTAAATTACTAATTTTTGCTTACCCCAGATATAATTCTAATTTTAATTTTTCTTTACAGTACATTGCTTATATTTATATTTAATATTAATTTTATTTTAAATTGTAATCTTAATTTTTATATTTAATAATTTTTTCTTTGCCGACTGCTTTTAGTCGTGCATTAATAAATAAATAAATAAATAAAAAATATAGCTTTTTGAAGATATATAGAAAACATATGGTTATACCCATTTCACATTTTTTTTATTTTAAATTTCTTTTAAATGCCAACACATTTTATTAACGATATTTTGTATGGCTTGCTGTAATGCGAAAGCAATATGTAATAATTTCAATGGAAACAAGGTAAAAATACAAGAAAAAAATCTTAATAAAAATCTGTAATGCTAAATCTCAAATTTTCTACCGATTGTTCTTAAGACAGAATGAATGCGCTTCGACATATTAAAATTCGAAAAATAAACAGTCAGATTTCCTTGATGTATTATTTTATTTAAACTATTAAGCATGGGAGACAATTATTTAAATCTAATGGAAGACAATGATTATATACATCAATTATTTACAAATATTGCAAGAGCCACGTTTTACAGACTATTCAATGCAAGTAAAGAGTCATCAGTCTCGTAGTCTCGCCATCACAGATTCAAATTTAAAGCCGTCAAACTCCTTTATTGACATTGGAATCGTGCTACAGCACCAAACTCCAGTCCCATCACAGATGTTTTGAACTATAGCGACTTCGATTAGCACAGTGCGATTTATTTGGCTTCGATTTTTTCGTTCAGCCAGTTTTGGAGTTCCTCCTCTGTAGGGCAAGAGGATCTGGCATCGACCTTGTCTGCTGCCAAAGATGACGACTTCAAGTGGGTGAATACACGTTTAACTGTTTTCAGTAGCTTCTTAAGGTTCACAACTGCACCCGTGGATGAACGTTTTTCCGAAAACTCAACTGAGTTTTCCCGATAAGGGTTTCCGTTAGCAGCAATCATTTTGAGAAATATTTTTGAAGCGATCTGCACGTCACAAGATCTATGGTTAGAATGATTCACCACTGTCGCAATACCCGGTTTCATACCATTTCAAGGTATCGACTTTCCACTACCGTACAGCCAACAGCTAACAAACACAACAACAACAACTACTGACAACAACAACAGCAAACAACCTTTTCAACCCCTATTTTTTGTACTAGCACGTATATTATCTACCTGGTTGCTTTTAACGGATTTTGCTACACAAGTGACCGACCGTTAGGTCTAGTTGATTTTAAAAAGCAAGCAATGCTCTGCTCATAAGCATATAAATAAATATTTAATCAAATTAACATTTATTAAAAATACATACATTCTGATACAATTTTTATGATTGCAGCTAGTGGGGCCGTTGGAGCCTTTTGGTTAAATTTTATAATTTTTAAAAATTTTATCAAAAATACCTCGATCATTCAATCCGACATTTGGTTCACAAGATATATTAATTTGAAACTTTTAATGACCTTCTCAAAATGAAATGAAAAATCAGTTTGTCTGTTTGTTTGTATCAAAGCGTTAAAAAGGCTTAGATTTGATGATGAGAATTATTTCTTATCAAAAATCTAGAAACTTTTGTTCTACGACTTTGGTGGGAAATAGCTAGCTTAGCGGGATAGCTAAAACGGGATAAATTTGAAGCCCCCATAGTTTCCAATCCAAAAAAGCTACTGATGTGTTCTGCCTTGAATATTTTTTTGCAAAGTGCTCAGATAAAATGATACAGGTGAAAATAGAATTTTTAGCTTACGATTTTTATTAAATTTCAATATGTTGTTATGCGTAACTTCGTGTCTTTTGATATATGACACATATCGTTAAGCGAAAAAGTTTGGAAGACATTACCTGCTAACTGATTATAGACATTTTACTATGTACCATGTTTACCATACTAATTAGAAAATCCAGCTTAAGTACGAAAAACTTTTTTGTTTCTTAAAGTATCTCAACCAATTTGACAGAATATGCATTTCAGTTGGTCTTATACATCCTGACCCAATTTGGTTCAAATCGGTCCACAATATCATATAGCTGCCATAGAACCGATTTGTCGAATATCAAGTTTTAGTATGGAAATTTTTTTTGTTTTCTTAAATATCTCAACCAAACTGACAGGATATGCAGGATAGTTGGTTTTATACATCCAGATCAAAATTGGTTCAAATCGATCCATTATAGCATATAGCTGCCATAGAACCGATTTGTCGAATATCAAGTTTTGGTATGGAAAATTTTTTTGTTTTCTAAAATATCTCAACCAAACTGACAGGATATGCATTATAGTTGGTTCTATACATCCTAACCAAATTTGGTTCAAATCGGTCAACTATATCATATAGCTGTCATAGAAACAATCGGTTAAAAATCCAGTTATAGTATGAACAAATTTTTGGTATATTAAGATGTCTCAACCAATTTGACAAAATATTCATTTAAGTTGGTCTTATACATCCTGACTAAATTTGGTTCAAATCGGTCCACTACAACATATAGCTGCCATGGAACAATCGGTCAAAAATCAAGTTTTAGTATGAAAAACTGTTGTTTTTTAAGATATATTGATCAATCTGACAACGTACGCAACAGGGCTGGTTTTATATAACCTGACCAAAATTGGTTATAGTCGATATAAAACTTACTATATCATATAGCTGACTTATTTATTTTTTATTTGAAGTAAGGATTTCGATCATTTTATATCTTATGAAATTTCAAAAATTTCTGATATCTTCCAAAAAAAACTTCTTGACAAAGTAAAAGTCTAGTGACGAAAGGGTTTTCCAGTCCCAAAATTTCTGATATCCCATTTTGTGACGAACGATATTAAATTTAATATATATATTATTAAGAAAAAAAAGTTTGGCATTCGGCACTGCGCATTAAAATTATTTTTAGGTATACAGAATCGAGATCCCTTCACGCAAAATGGGATATTAGAAATTTTGTGGCAGGAAAACCCTTTCTCAGAGATAATAAATTTATAGCATATAGTCCTGTACATTAAAGTTTATTTGTCTATATCATAGATCTGAAATAATTTTTAAACTGGTCGGATGACTCAAAGAATAGTCTCATTACAGCAGTTACTCATACTACTATCTGAGTTACTTCGATGTGGTTTCAAAATTCTAATAGATGATTTTTAGCCACCTGTGCATCTTAGTGTGCATATAATTATGTGGTCCTAAGTAAACACACTGTGGTCCTTATGACTAACAAACTTGCAAGTCAAATTGTATGTTGACAAATATTCATGTTTGTATGTAAACAATCGAAGAATAAATAGAAAAAGATGCAGAACATTTCAAATATCAATAAACAGATTCATTAAATATATTTGTACTATTACTATTATTGAAATGGTCAGAAAGAAATAAGTAAATATGTATGATAGACTCTGTATCTATACAAAGGAATATCTGATAAGCCAATGTTCAAATCAAGCGCGACCAAAAAAAAAAAAGAGAGTCAATTTGATTTCAATAAGAAGTTGTTTAAGGAAAGGAAAATTATATTAAGGAACTTAAAGGCAGAGTCTGGCAGGCATAGATAAATTTATATACATATGTATGTATGTATATACTGCAGATTCGCACAGCGGTCGAAATTTTCGAGCTCTTACATAGAAATAACTAAAAATAATGTAACAAGAAGAAAAACAGAAAAATAAAATCATGCAAATTTTTAAAATATTAAATTTTGAATTGATTTATAAATAGTCGAGTTCGCGACTGGGAGATACTCTTTACTCAATTTAATAATTGTATATAAGTCTTTGGATTCAAAACATCAGCACAATTAAAAATTCCTGAATACATTTCTGGACTTTCGTTGCTTAGGTAACTTTTTTTACTCACGGCGAGGGTATTCTAGTTTTATAACGAAATGTGTAACGCATTACAAGAGGCGTGACAGATCCCATACAGCATAGATATTCTTGAACAGAACGACGGGCTGAGTCGATATATCAATCACGTTCTGTTATTTTGTACGTAAGTTTCTTTGCACACTAGTCTCTCAGTTTTAAAGTTATATCGACTCTGTTGATGTTTGTTACCCTTTCTTCTTGATTGACACAAATAAATTTGCATATCTGAATAATCAGTACACGTCGCAAATTTACGATTACATAAATTATCCCAACTTCATCAGCCACATTTAATGAATTTATTTATCTACAACCAAAACACCTCCACTACACTAAGTGGGATGATTCGATTTTGACGGCCTAATCTCTACTTTAAAAGGGACGTGAAATAATGTATATACGCTGTTAGACTGAAGTACAAATTACAATTTTTTTTTTTGTTTTTAATTGGACCACATCTTCATCTGACTTTAGAAAATATCCGATTTTCTCGCATAAATGCACAACTGCATCATGTGTTTTGTTATACAAAAGTGTGCAAAAAAGGGTAATGACATTAACCAGTATGGACTTTAATAAACAACTTGCCATTTTTAGTTTACAGAGCACAACTATTTTGATTAGACTTTTCATAAAAAAAGTCAATAACAGTGGACAACAACAACATGACCAATATTTTTTAATTTATGACAGCATATTTTTTTTTGCATACCGCATAGTTTTTTATATTAAACTGCTAATTTTTTTCCACCTTTCTTATTTATTTGCTTAGAAGAGACAATATACTTTTGGCGCCAATTTCAACAAGCAACAAAAATATGATTTAATCTAACTGAAGTATATATTCAGAATAATGAAAATCACCTTTTCAATTTATTACTATCGAATTTTTGAATTTATGCAGCAAAAATCGAGAAATCGCACATAGTGCACTGCAGCGAGTTTTATCTATCTCTGTTGACAAACATACCAGAGTTCAGACTACTTTCCGTAAAGGCAATAATCTCAAATAAAACAAAAAAATAAGAGACGCTTAATAAGATAATAGTACGTTGTTTTACATGGCGCAGAAAACTTAACTTTCTTTTACGTCTTCTGTTCTTATAGTCTCTGAGATCAAGACACTCTTCCAGATACTCTTACAGTACGTCTGCAATATGGACAAGGTGACAGATCGACTTTTGGTACTGAATAAGGAGTATCTATAATTTATTGAGTCATTTTTTTAGATCCGTTTTTGATAATAAGTATAAGTGTCGAAGATGATACCTTTTCACAATTAAGTTAGCCAACATTAGCCAATTTCCATAGCGAGGGGGTATAAATTAAGAAAGTGTCACATTGAACACACTGACTCAAAACCATTAAATACATGAAAACCAAACAGATATTCTCCGAAATAAAATTTTATTTACACTATTAAGCATGGAAGACAATTACATAAGAATAATGGAAGACAATGATTATACATATACTTAAGCTATTTACATTAAAATCAGCAATAGTTATATTAATTGCGAGAGCCATTTGCTACAGGTTTTTAGAGCCAAGTAAGAAGTCCTCAGTCTTATAGTCTCGTCATCACAGATGCATATTTATCTTCATCAATATTTAAAGCTCCAGTTCCATCACAGATGTTTTAAACTCTAGCAGTTTTCCATTTCGGTTAGCACAGTGCGATTTGTTTGGCTTCCCTTTGTTCGTTCAGCCAGTTTTGGAGTTCCTCCTCTGTAGGGCAAGAGGATCTGGCATCGACCTTGTCTGCTGCCAAAGATGACGACTTCAAGTGGGTGAATACACGCTTAACTGTTTTCAGTAGCTTCTTAAGGTTCACAACTGCACCCGTGGATGAACGCTTTTCCGAAAACTCAACTGAGTTTTCCCGAAGAGGGTTTCCGTTAGCAGCAATCATTTTGAGAAATATTTTTGAAGCGCTCTGCACGTCACAAGATCTATGGTTAGAATGATTCACCACTGTCGCAATACCCGGTTTTATACCATTTCAAGGGATCGACTTTCCACTACCGTACAGCCAACAGCTAACAAACACAACAACAATAACTACTGACAACAACAAAAACATCAGCAAACAACCTTTTCAACCCCTATTTTGTGTTCTAGCAGGTATAATATCTGTCTGGTTTCCTTTAACGGATTTTGGTCACATAAAAGACTGATCGTTAGATCTAGTTGAGCCTTATAAAAACACTAGCAAATTTATCAAAATAATTGATGACATTCCACAGAATTTGTTAGAATAATCTTAATAAACTAACATCTACAAATAACTACACATTGTTGTTTGTTTTATACTCAAACTAATTAAGAACATTTTAAAACCATTGGTTTTATCTGAATAACGTTATAAAAGGTTGCAGAAGCCATAGTAAAATATCAAAATATCGAAATATATAATCATAGGCATTATAGGCAAAAGTTGATAAAGTCTTTTAATTCGAGGTTCTTAATAATTTGTATAATTTAAACCCGTACAAATTCATAACGGAAAAATGGGATTTCTATATATAATTCAAACTTTCTGCAAACCTATGCAATCGACCAGAATCCTAAATTAGAATCTAAATTCAAATCAAGTACGGTCTATAAAATTCTAGCTAGAAACTAGAACCCCCAATATAGATTCCTGTCTATTTTAAGTTTTTAAGTTAATTTTTCGATATCAGCGAACAACATTAAGAATTTTCATTACGAGGATTTAATACAGAGGCAGTCAGTTGCCACCTGAGTCCCTTACTTGTGATATTAAAGTATTATTTGATGATTTGTTGTGATGTGTAAACATGAAACACCTGTGCATCTATCTATGTATATAAGCAATGTGTCCTGAATAAACACTCTACTATTTTAACTTCTTGAAAGTCAACATTATAAAATACTCATGTGTGTAGTATTTAAGCCAGTACCGAATTAAGAACAGCAGAAAACGAATGATAAATGGATATTTTCATGAATTTATCACGATATTGGACCTAGTTTCCTGTGGAATACGCACAGCGAGCTTCTTTCAAACATTTTAAAGCAACCTATCGCCCAATAAGTCGATAAGCAACATTAAATTTTTAATTTATTTACATCTTAAATTATACAAAATTTCATAATGGTCAGATAACACAAGGGAACAAAATTAAACTTTTTTTATGTTGCATGGACTTTTTTGACTGTTGTTTACTAATTTGAGGTCGCTGATTTCAAATCTGCCCTCCGTTTTCCTGTAACAGCTCTAGTTTTTGAGATACAGCTTTCAGCCACATTTTTGCATAAATCGTATCTAAACTTAAAATCATCCGAGCTGCTCTTTATAAAAGTTTTTGGTTTAATAATGTCCACTTCAAGAAATATCTGTTAAATCGATCCCAACCATTTTTGCCACATCTGCGGTGAATATACATTTAAAAATTGTAGACTAAGTGTGTCGGAGTTCATAAAACAGGTGTATTTTGATTACTTTGGATTCCGTTTGGACACCCGTGATAAGTACTGGATACCCCAAATGGTATGTAAAACATGTGTAGAGTCTTTGAGATTATGGACGAATAAGAAATGACCCCATTTTAGGTATCAGACACCGATGATGTGGCGGGAACCCTCAAATCATCAATATGATTGTTATTTTTGTGTTGTCGATATAAACGGGATTATTAAAAGAGACCGGTGGAAATGGTATTACTCTAACATGTTATCTGTTACTCGACCGGTCCTGCACTCCGGCGAAGCGCCAGTACCCCAAGCTTCTTCATTTTCACAAAATGACCCCAACTTCAAGTACATCTCCAAGAAGTTCAATAATTTGAGCACGGAGAAACTAAAAGCCGGAATATTTGATGGTCCTCAAATAAGAAGATTGATAAAGGATGAAGAATTTAATAACAACATGACAATTATTGAAAAAAATGCATGGAATGAATTCGTTTGGATTGCACAAAATTTTCTTGGAAATAAAAAGGATGAAATGTTTGCGGAGCATATTGAACTTATGTTGTCATACTTCCAACAGCTTGGTTGTAACATGAGCATCAAGGTACACTATCTCCACAGCCATTTGGACCGTTTTCTAAATAAAAACTTAGTTAAAAAAAAAAAGAGATTCAGTATATCTTAAAAACTAAAGCTGATACAAAAAATCTGACTTCAGATCTGAAATCAGCACCCTCTAAATATATAATATTAGTCATAATATCCAACCAAAATGCTGTTCCCCTGTGTAATAATTTAGGAAATTATTGAAAAAATATCAATATCAATATTATTTGCTAATCTTATTTTTGATATGCATAGCAAAGAGATATGTATAATATGTAATATGACAACTTTACACGTAAATTATTGCAATTATAAAACTAATTTTTTTCTAAGATAATGTTAGATAAGAAATTTGAATAAAAGAATCAAAATGCATACAAAGTTCTATAATTTCACGCATAAAATATCCACACTTATGATTGAGAAGCTATGTTTATATTCTTTTTTAATTGAGTCATTGAAGGGAGGAGGCAAATTAGAATCATCGTGAAAATTGCAATTTTCTCGGTGTTTCTCTGAATATATTCTCAATTTTCTCAATAAACGCGTAACCAACTCTGAAATCTGTATTTGTGGTAAACTTGTAAAGTAATATGAGCATAAAAATCTAAATAGTTCGTGTCGAACAGCTGAAACGAAACGTGCAAGTCCTCACAATTTAATTTCAACGATTTGGAACCAATTGATTTAACGTAGGTTTATTTCTAAGAAATAAAATAAATAATTGTCAAAAAGTCCAGTCAGTAGACGCAGTGACAAGTCTCAAAATCCGTAAGCGAGAACATCTACGAATAGGTCTCGCCCACATAAAAGATGCACACACTGACAAAAGTGTGTGTACCTCCTACCTATAGTTGTATATTTAGGATACCATTGTGCACAGTTTGAAAGGAAATGTCTTTGCCGACGTGTACCGATGCCAACTGGGATGTTTTGTCTCAACTTCCAATTTGCAACGCATGAGCCTTCACATTCTTAATTATGGCACAAAGATCACGTAGCCAGAAAATAAACTCTCTCTCAGAGTTCTGTGTTCTGGATGACTTTGTCGCCCAAAAGAAAAAATCAATTTGTTCCAAATGGGTGACGATGTATTACTCCTATCCGATATTCTTGTATTGTAGTTATCCTATTCATATGTGCGTGGATGTAGGCACACTTTTCTACGTCATGTCGCAATATAACCAAAACTAAAATCGACAAAATCGAACCATAAGAAATCCTAAAGAATTCATATCATCAAAGTACGTTCTGTGAAAATTGAAATTTTAACGCACAATTTAATTTGTCTTCAAAGACGAATAGATTACTTAATTGCACAAACATCAAGGCAAATTCAAAACTTGAATTACTTGGAGCTGAAACGCAGTCACAGTCACTTTAATGATCTCAATGTAATTAAATATTGAGTTTATCCAAATTTGAAGTTATTGCAAATATTTATATTAGATATTATGCAATATAATTATTCCTAACATATGTATTGGGCAATGATTACATTTTAATAGTATGGACTGTTTATTTACAGACAGACTCGAGATATATAATATTATACTTTTAAATGGGCTCAAACAAAATCTATTAAAAAATCTGTAACTTTTCCATATTTCAACCCGAAATCTTCACAAGTGGTTTTCCTCACTTAAGTGTACAATTATTTAAATAGACTAAATCCAAAAATACTACATTTTGTAGCAACAAATATTAATACGCAAGAGAAACTGGCAGATATGCAGTATACCGTAGGTTTTACTTTAGTAAAACCAAAATAAATCTCGGGGGAGAAAATTTTTGGCAATGTTTTTTTTAATATTTTCTAGAATATTTACAGAATAATATCCAAATGTCAAATCCACCGACACTTCCGGCCAATTTTTCTAAGGTCAACCCCGAGTTTAAAAAATTCACAAATTTATAGAAGCGCAGGAAAAAACAATTTTTTTTGTTCTTTTCAATTTCTATTTTTTTTAAAGAGTTTATAATATAATATATAATATAAATAAATAATTTAAGTACGATTCAAAAATGTACAACTGTACTTGCCCTTATAAAGCGTAAATTTTTTCTCGTTGCATATTTTAGAAAATTATCAGCTCTACAAAACATTTTTTTTAATAAAAAAAGCCTCTGCATAAAATACATCAACCATTTCTTAATTCAAAAATATAAACATTTTTTTCCAACAGTTTTCCGAAAACGAAATGATTTAGTCTGCCTTCGTCGTGGATCTTAAGAATTTATTTGCTGAAGAAGAATAAAAATGTACAAAATATTCTCGTAGCTTCAATTGTGTTTCGGTTTTATCTTTAGCCACTTAATAGTAGAGATAATTTGAATAACATGTTCTTATCTGGCTTAATAAGAAACCCATCTTCGTAATTAAAACTTGCACAATCTCCAGTATTTTAAGATTTTAAGATCAGTATCCAAGTTTAAATTTGATGTTACAGTTTTAGCATCGGTCAGCAGTGTCATTCAGGAACCAGTAATACTACGTAAATTACTCAGGAGTGGACATTCGTTACAAACTTCTAGTTCCATAGAGAAATACGAATTTGAAAAATTCAAATTCTGAAAAGTTCACGACAATATTTTTTTTGGCATCAAAATCGCCTCTTTTGCTTCCCTTACACTGAAAAAAAGACCAACTTCCAAAATCAAGAACATTCATCTTAAATATTTTGTTCTTAAAATAAGAACATTTTGAGACCAAATTACTAATACTAAGAAGAAGATTAATCGCATGCTCGGATGCTCGATTATAATAATGGATAATGTTAATTGCCATAACAAGACAATAACGTATTATCTTTAAAACTGTGGGTGTGGTGGCTTTTCGCAATTTGCGGTGCGCAAATGGGCGTGAAAAAAATTTAAGACAACTCGATCTGCGCGAAAGTCTATGTGTCAAATTTAATTGCCCTATCTCTTGTAGTCTCTGAGATCTATGCGCTCACACGGACCGATAGACGCACAGACGAACATGGCTATATCGACTCGGCGGTCGATGTTCATCAAGAATATATATACTTTATAGGGAGAGATACCACGTGGTTCCCGTTACACACTTTCTAACGAATACAATATACTGTTTTACTTATTTGTTAAATAACGTTTGCTTGTTGTACAATTGTAAAATAATTTTCAGCAAATATATGGTTTTGATCATTTTAGTGGAAACATACTCGAAAATTTAAAAAAAAACAGACAATGTACTTTATAATTTTAATTTGAATAAAATATTTTTGATTTATTAATATATTTAAAAGGCTGTAAATGAAATTAATAAAAGGTATGAAGTTGGCTCTCTTTTAAAATTTATTTAATTAAATTGACAACCCTCGTTCTCAATAATTATTTGTATTGCTTTTTGATATATTTATTATACTAGTTATCTTTTTTTTGTTTAGATTATTCTTATCAACTCAAAAGAGCTGATCGGCAATAAATGACGCGACAAATATGCCAGCGGAATAATTTTAATTTCTTGCTCAAACACCTGGAACATTGGCAAATCCAAACAAACTATCCGATACGACCTAGAGACTACCACGTGCAGATGAGCTCATAATTGAATTTCAACCAAGTGCAACGAATCAATTTGCGAGCAAAACGCAGACAGCTCAGACCCTATTAGAAACCCAATCAACCGTTTCAAATGGGATACAACCATCGACATTACTGCACACAAGACCATAAGTATGTATGTATGTACAATCCACATTCCACATACATACAGATCCACAGGATCAGTGTATCTGAATACTTAAATCATAAAATGAATCTTGGTGAAATATAATTAGTTTGACATCATCGAAGCAGCATTTTATATACTTTATATGCATTAAAAAAAGTATATTTATCGAAATATAATTATTGGGCTCTACATATAAGAAGCTGTGCTGGTGGTCTAAACTAAACTAAACCGGCAACTTTTGAAGCAAGGCAAACACTGTGTAACAGTTGTTGTGCTCGTCAAAAAAGGAGGTGCAACACGTATTCTTAAATGTACTCACACCCAAAATCACAAATGTTGGTTAAAAGCAAAAAATAAGGGAAGGAAACTGCTACTTTTCTCACAATGCTCATCGTACGAAAAGAGACACCTCGTAACTATTCTCTTGTCACTTCGTACACACCGCCTTGGCATTCTATCTGTCAAACCGACGCATTCGTCACCTGGTGCGATTAGCAACTACAATGAGGGTCCTCGATACGGCAGGATCAAAGCGGAAAATTCATTTGGCTTGGTGGTCTTCGGGTTACTTTCGTTTGATGTTTAAACAAGTTGCCATTTGTATAGTGTACTCGTATACCAAACGAAGAGCACAAACACATCAATTGAATGGTCCACTTCATATAATTCATAATTGGTATACAATAAGATAAAGAATCATTTTCCAGATACATGTTTTCAGATATATGCTAGCCTAATTTCTGGGTTTTTCTGGGTTTTCCCCAATCCTTGCAACAAATGTTGGATCATTTTAAATTATTAATTTTTGCTTACCCCAGATATAATTCTAATTTTAATTTTTCTTTACAGTACATTGCTTATATTTATATTTAATATTAATTTTATTTTAAATTGTAATCTTAATTTTTATATTTAATAATTTTTTCTTTGCCGACTGCTTTTAGTCGTGCATTAATAAACAAATAAATAAATAAATAAAATAATTTTAGCAAGAGCATATCCTGACATTATAGAATAGTGACCCCTTTCCAAGATGGATTACTCACAAGTTTATATTATTAGACCCAGTACCTAAAATAAACAAAGAGTCTATTAAGTTTGTCAACGAAAAAATGTGCGTAACAGATAGAAGGAGGCATGGTAAACACTATAATGAATATAATTATATTATTTATTAAGTATAAACAGCACAACTATATATATCTTAGAGATTAAAAGAACTAGAGCAGCATAACTTGTAATGGGTATTCCTGTATATCCAATGCAGATCAAGTGCGTATGTTTTAGAATTTTGCATTACTTACAATCAAAACATAAGAAAATAATATTTAAGAAACAATTGTGTGCAGCGTCTGTCCAAAAAAAGAAACAAATACACTGAATTTTGATTAAGTTGTGATTAGTTACTGTAATTAATTAATTACAGTAATTTAGCTAACACTGTTTATACCCGTTACTTAAAAATTAAGTAAAAGGGTATATTGTATTCGTGCAAATGTGCGTAACAGTCAGAAGGAGGTGGGGCAGAACCTATAAAATATATATATTCTCTATCAGCATCAACAGCCGAGTCGATATAGCCATATGTCCGTCCGTCCGTCCGTCCGTTTGTCCGTCTTGTCCGTCCGTCCGTCCGACCGTGTGAGCGCCTAGATCTCAGAGACTATAAGAGATAGAACAACCAAATTTGGTAGACTATAAACCCCACGCAGATCAAGTTTGTTTTAAATTTTCGATCGGATCACTATGTCATATAGCTGCCATAGGAACTTTCAGTCGAAAATCAAGTTTTAGTTTGAAAAACTTTTTTATTTTCCGAGATATCTCAACCAATCTGACAGAATATGCATTCAAGTTGGTCTTACACATCCAGACCAAAATTGGTTCAAATCGGTCTACTATGTCATATATCTGCCATAGAAAGAATTGGTCAATAATTAAGGATTAGGGTGAAAATTATTGTTGTTTCTGGAGATATGTCTTTTACGTCCTGAATGAATTTGTTTTTAACCGGTTCACTATATCATATAGTTGTCCTTGTAACAGTCAGGGCTAGGCAAGGGCATTAAATCTTCGGCGTGCCTGCGCACAGGGTGTAGGCCCTTTTCTATATTTTTAGGAAAGTTCAATATAAAATAAATGTTTTGTCGATTATTTTTTCGGATTATTATTACTTTTAAGTACTTTTATGTGTTTTTTAATGATTTAACTGTTAACATTAATGTTTGCAGCTAAATTTATAAAATTCGCAAAATACTTTATATATATTCAAAGAAGTAACGGTTATCCTATAGTCGGGAGCTCGACTATAGCCTTTCCGACTTGTTTTAAATTAGTTTTAACCTTTTCTAACGCTTTAATAATTTCTACCGTTTCAACGGTTTTTTTTCGTTTCGACGGCATGAGCATGAGTGTACAAGTCACAGGCTACCTGTTCTTGCGTATGGAACTCTGCCCATAAATTATAAAAAATTCGCTGCACTCTAAAATACTAAAACATGGCTTCGGAAAAAAATAAATCAACTTCGCATCATTTTTACTTTATACTTTATAGGAAACAACTAGGGGGCTCCATTCCCTTTTAAATTCCCTCGCCGACCCCCAGCTCGAGCACTGTTCCAATGATAGTTATATGATCTAGTGGTATGATTTTAACCAAATTTGGGGAAGATGTATGGGACCAACTTAAATGCATATTCTGTCAAATTGGTTGAGATATCTTAACAAGGGGCTCCGCCCCATGCTCGTTTCGCTCGCGGTGAGGTGCGGCTGCAGTCGAATGTACTCGACTGACAGATACCCTTAGACCAGGCACTTGAATGCTGTTCGGCACGCCGATGACTTGATGCCCTTGAAGAGCACTGTATATAATTTTCGACTGATTGTTCCAATGATAGTTATAAGATATAGTGGTCTGATTTTAACCAAATTTGGATCGGATGTATAAAACCAACCACTACGCATTTTCTCTTTTTTTCATACTTAAACTTGATTTCTGACCGATCGTTCCTATGACAGCTACATGATATAGTCGACCGATTTGCACCAACTTTGGTCAGGATGTGGAGGACCAACCCAAACACTTATTCTGTAAGACTGGTTGAAATATCTTAATAAAAAAAAAGTTTTTCATACTAAAAATTGATTTTTAACCGATCGTTCCTATGGCAGCGTTATGATGTAATTGACCGATTTGGACCAACTTCGGTCAGGATGTAGAGGACCAACGCAAGTACTTGTTCTGTAAGATTGGTTGAGATAACTCAGAAAAAAAAAGTTTTTCATACTAAAACTTGATTTTCGACTGATTTCTATGGCAGCTATATGATATAGTGATCCGATCGAAAATTTAAAACAAACTTGATCTGCTTGGGGTTTATAGAATTCTGCCTACCAAATTTGGTTGCTCTATCTCTTATATTCTCTGAGATCTAGGCGCTCGGCTGTCGATGCTGATATAGAATATATATACTTTATAGGGTTTGCCACCCTTTTACTTAATTTTTAAATAACGTGTATAATATATACACTTCATGGGGTCAGCCACGCCTCCTTCTGCCATAAAGTGCAAAATTTAACATTATTTGTGTTTGTTGTATTATTTGTTTGTGAGTGTCAAATGTAGAAATCACTCGTGCTGTTCTACGACTTATGCAGGAAATAGCAAGTTTAGCGGGAAATAGCTAAAACCCGATCAATTTTAAACACCCATAGTTGCACATAGATTAAATTTAATATATGAATTATTCAAAAAACAAGGAGGCTCCACCCCTGCTCGCTTCGCTCGCCTACCCCCGGCTCGCTTCGCTCACGATACAGTCGACCATACTCGACCTTCGGAGACCCCGTACTTGGTATGAAAAAAGCAAAGACTGGTGAAAATTAATTTATATTTTAGATAAACATTGATTCATCGTAGGGTTTTATAATTAAAAACATGAATAATATATTAGTAGCACACATTAGAAAATTGAGGAACTGTTGTCAAATCACGGAATAAAATGAATCGAATACGAATCAATGTAAAGTCGAATAGACATGCGTTTAGCATTAGAGAGAGCGAGACAACAATATGTGTATTTCCAAGATCGGTTAAGCACACACATACATACATATGTAAGCACGAGCCGTCCGATCGCAATGAATCGTAGATCGTAGACTGTTACGCTTCATCTATGCAAAATCTGGAGTTTCTAGCTTTCAAATTGTTCTTGTAAATTAGATATGAAATTTTTAATATGGATTTTTGGGCGTAAAAAGGGGCGTGGCCAAATTCTAAAACAAGCTTGATCTGCTTGCAATATGGATGAGCCTACATACCAAGTTTGGTGTCTCTAGCTCTTATAGTCTCTGAGATCTCGATTTTCATACAGACGGACAGACGGACATGGCTATATCGACTCGGCTGTTGATGTTGATCAAGAATATATATACTTTATGGGGTCTACCACGCCTCCTTCTGCCTGTTACGCACATTTTTTTTTAAACAAACTTAATAGACCCCTGTACTTTTTTTTAAGTTCGGGGTCTAAAAATAAATTTGTCACTCTGCACCATTCAAGTTATTTTTAGTTACAAAGAATCGTGACCTTTTCGCGCAATGTGCCGAATGCCAAACTTTTTTTTTTATACCCAATATTAAATTAATTATGATTCGTCGCAAAATTGGATATCAGAAGTTTGGGGCTCGGAAAGGTTTCCTCTCTAGACTTTTACTTTGTTAGGAAGTTTTTTTATATTTCAAATTATTGTTCATTGCCGGACTGCAGGACGAATGAGCTTAATTTATTTTTTCTTAATAAGTTTAAATGTTATAGAAATAAATTGCTTTTTTTCCTTAAGGGGCGCTGCCAAGCCCAAATTTTTCCTAATTCCAATACCTAATAGTTTCACACATCTAATGCAAACAACCGAACTGAAATATCTTGCTTCGTTTTCGAGTTATTAATTTCGCTAACCGAACCTAATTCCCTCTCTAAGGATCGAAACGCTGAACCGAACCTTTTCAAAAAGTTTCTTGGTTTGCAGCCTCGGTGCTAAAAAAAAATCTTAACTATATAAAACTAGTCTATTAAATAAACAGAAATGTTTTGACTACAGTTTTTTTAAGAAATTTGTTAAAAGTAGAAGAATACAGAAGCATAGGTTTGAGTAGTAGTGTAATAAAATTTGTTTAGTTATTTTCGAAGAATGTGGAAAATGCCAAATATGTCTGCATGGCCATTGAATGCAAGAATTGTAATTGTTATGGTTTAGTCAAAACCAATCTACAAATCTGAGCATACAAATATGTAGTAAGTAGACCCGTATAACATTAAAAGTGCCATTGAAGAATGAATGCCATTGAAAACTTGAAAACTGGACATTCGTTGCGCATGTGCAGATAAATTTCCTTTGTTCGAAATACTGAATGGATGTGCCTACTCCAAGAACAATGGTGGTACACTCTACAGTTGAGTGTGAATACCAGCGGAAGTCTAACAAAACTATATGTTGCCATTTATGGCATTGATATCCACTCGTGCATATCTCCGCAGGACTTCTAACAAATACGTTGCATTTTACATGCCAATTCAATATATCAAGAAGAATTGAATGAGTAAACGCTTAAACACAATCTATTTTATGAAGTGATGTACATGGTATTTTGTCAATAGCCTTGACAAATAACGTTTTTAATTAGGCAGGCAAAGAACAGCAGTACACCGGAAACTAGCCCGTAGTTTTATAGTCGTAAGAAAGTATTCTGTAACGATACACTTCATTTTACACAAAATATGTACATCGGTGTCCATTTCTAAGCCAACCCATCGATTTCCTTGGATCGAATAATTTTTAATTTATATCTTTCAGTTTATTTAATCGCACACTAAATTAAAAGAACCTAGCCACTGATTGACAATCATTCTTGAGAGCAATTAATTTTATGCATATCTTAGCAATTTAAATTTTTATTAATTAGACTCATTTTCAACTGTAATGTTTATTTTTCAGAGCCTGGAACATTCGTATCAGCTTAGTATATAGTAAATAGTAAGTGGCCCGACCAATACAGACAACTGATATGCTTCATATTTAACAATAATGTCGCATATGCCGTCGAGAGCCAGAGAGAAGGCTAATAGCCGGGGTGTTTATTGAGACAACACATAAGCGATTGCTTGTAATATGAGCCCACGTCTATTGTTTATCTTATCATTACAAACCAATCTTGCAAGGAAAAAAAGGACGAATCTCTGAAAATATTTACGTCTCAAGTCGAAAACAAAAATAAATCCCGTCTGGTCTTGGATCAGTATCTATCTCAGTATGCAGCGTTGTTAATCCGTGCATTGAGTGAGCTGTCGAGAATAATGAAAATCATCGAGGTTTTAAGATTGCTTCTAGAGATAATGATAAGTAGCCTTTCATTTCAAAAAAATGGTGACAACTTTGTCATCTTTTAGAGTTCGCTATGATAGGAGCAGCGATTAGTGTTTCAACTCTTACCTATCTCTCTAACCTATCCCATCACATCAGTGATTGTCATAAGCACGCGTTCCATAGCAACGTTTTGTTGGCCAATTTGGTTAGCCAGATAGACCAATTTCACTCAGATCATGTGTGAACTTAGTTTTCACAGATTTAATCAACACACGCTTTGGTTACAAAATTGGTAAGCCTGATGGATCACATTATCTTTGATCATGTGTAAACATAGTTTTTGCAGATCTAATCAACTAATACAATAAATTCTCATATAAACTTATGTATGTATCTTAAGTAGATCGCTATCCAAATTCAATAATATATCTAATTTTTCTTATCTTCATTTGTGTACTACTTTACAACTTACATATATGCACAAATTTGTACTTGCAATGTAGATAATGAGAATTTTATTAAGAAACTAATATGTAACATGCTTAAATGCTCATTATCAAAAACTGTATCGATTTAGACCTGTATGTTTGTATGAACGCGTCGAACTTAAAGACAGCTTGACTCTGCCAAATTGTATACACATAGGCATAACCGCAAAAAATCTTATCAAGAAAAAAAATTTAATTGATCCAAGATTATAGTTAAAATAAAGTGATATTTTTAGTCAGATCCATCAAGGGTAAGTAATAATAACTTTTTTGTTTCTTGAGATAGTTCTTCATTTGCTATTGTCTTATACATTCTAACCAAAGTTGGTGTATATTGAGATTTTTACATCAAAAGTATAAAAATTGAATACTTGTAAGACAATTATTATGGACATAAACTTAATATGCGCAATATATCGGCCGCTACAACCCACATCTCATATATTGAAAGAACTAAGAGATTTTTTACCACGTAAATAACTGTTATCATATTTTCACTTCACTTATCACTTTTGAATACCTACATTTTGAATGTTATATAAGAAACGAATATATTTCTAAAAATGTCATGTCACGTCCATAAGTAGATTTCCATATAAAAATTGATTAAATCTCACATCATGGGAAAAAACGGTCGTCTGTTATTTGCAAGCTCTGGTTTTTATACCCTGAGCCCATTAAAAATGGGCCAAAAAGGGTATTATATTTTCGTTGGAAAGTATGTAACAGGCAGAAGGGGGCGTATCAGACCCCATAAAGTATCAACAGCACCGATTTAGACATGTCCGTCCGTCCGTCCGTGTGTTTGAACTCGTTGATCTCAGAGACTATAAGAGCTAGAGACTTCAAACTTGGTATATAGGTTCCTGTATACCCTATGCAGATCAAATTTGTTTCTGTTTTTGGATCAGACCACTATATCACATAGGAACGATCGGTCGAAAATCAAGTTTTCTGAGATATCTCAACCAATCTTGCAGAACAAGTATCTGGGTTGGTGCTTTGCATCCTCACCAAAGTTGGATTCAATCGGTCAACTATATCGTATAGCTGAAAAACTTTTTTGATTATTAAGATATCTCAACCAATTATCACAATTTTAATTTAAGTTGGTTTAATACATCCTAAACAAATTTGATTCAAATCGGTTTTCTATAACATACATATATTTCTGTCATTGGAACAATAAGTTAAAGTTGAGGTCGAGTGCGCTCGACCTCATCCCGAGCGAAGCGAGCCGGAGGCAGAGCCCCCTTGTTATAAATATGAATATGCTACTTCAAAAAGCAAGGAAACTCTTCAGTCCTTCTAAACAAGTTTATTAATTACTGAAAAATATTCAAATATATTAATATATACATCGATAATTTCACAATAAAATCATTCATTAAAAAATGTCATGTTCATATCGACCAAGATTTACAGAAAATTATTAAATATATCAAAATATATGCATGTTGAAATTTTTAAACTATTTAGGACTTAGAGTTGTCGAATTGCTGATAACAAATATAGAAATTTGTGACGAATTCAAAACGCCATTATTCTTATATATGTTATTATTTAAAAAACCGGATTTAATTTGATAGTCACATTGCTAATAATAGTGCTTCTTTAAAGTAAAAACCTAATTAAAAATGAATGTAATTTTGACCTTTCCCCATTTAAATTTGAAGATATTGTCGTGAGCTTCGGCATAGGTATTTATCCGATTAACACAAAAATATAATCTCAGATTGTATGAGGAATGTATTTTGTCCGATTAACACCAAATTGTTTTTCAAATATATACACATTTCATGATGTTCGGAAATTAATTTTTGGCCCTTTTATTATTGCAGAACGAACAATCCAAGAATGTTTGGGTGAAAGCTTCAAATTGTCTTTTTAACTTGTATCTCTCTCAAAAAAACAATATTGTAATTCGATATTTGATATCTACAAAAATATAGGAATGGGCAACGTGGCGTTGAACCATCGAGCAAAACACCGACGAACCCAGGCGACAGACAAATGAGCTCATGACTAATAACAATGGTCGAAAAGGACCGAATTTTCGATTCTCGAAAAAGATATCTTCCTAAAGAGGAACCGAGAATCGGGATACACTCACACCATTATCCCTCAGTGGTAAGCCGAAGCGGTGGTTGACCATTGAAATTTAAGGTTTTACTTTTTGGCTGTTCGTACACATGTGTGTTCCTATGTGTATTCTATAGGCATTTTCTATTGTCAATCTTTTCATTTCGGAGAAAAGGAACCCTAACCTTACAATAACACTTTAGGATTCGGGCTCTTTTTTAAATAACCTTTGGAACGGAAATTTGTTATCAATAGAACAAATCTATGAAGTAGATTATGCATGCTTTACTTCAATAAAACTCAAAATAACAAACATATTTAAAAACGAAATCCTATGGAAATTAAAGGAAACGTAATACAACCTTCGTTGCAATATTATGCATAAATTGAAGAACTTAGACAATAGCCAATACACAATCTGTGAATTTGGTAAAGATATCTCATGAAACAAAGAATCATTTTCATACTAAAACAATGTTGTTTGCCTGCTTAGCTTATTTCATGCTAGATCTACAATATTGTTTAGGAACGATTGGTCGAAAATCAAGTTTTGGCAAGAAAAACTTTTTATTTTTTGACATACGTTAACCAAACTGAAGGAATATGTATCTGGGCTGGTCTAATATATCCTGACCAAATTTTGAAACCTATGCCACAGGAACGATCGGTAAGAAATCCAGTTTTAATATGAACAAATTTTGATGCTTTTTGAGATATGTCAACCAAAGTATTTGTTGCAGTTGCGGTCAAAATAATAGTAGTGTGTGTAATGTTATTCAAAAAACTCAAATTTAAAGGACTTTTTATTTATCTACATTGTTGACTTATTTTTTAGAGAACATAATTATATTGTTAATCGTTCTAAGAAATCCAAATTAGCTAACAGTTATTTTTTTAGACATAGCAATTTTTTTCTTGTAATTGCCTGAAAAATGGGCGGTGAATATAATAGTAGTGATGAACATATTCAAATATTCTAAAGATGAACACGATCTTAAATTCACTTTTTTTTGTTTAGAAGGTTAGATACGTGTTAAAAATTTTTTTGTGGAGCCTTTTTTTTCAACCAAACTGATAGTAAATATATGCATCTGGGATGGTTTTATGTATCGTGACCAAATTTGGCTCAAATCGGTTTACTATATTATATAGTCGTCTTTGGTATTTGTCGAAAATTTATTACAGAACTCAACAAGCACATCAATTCTTTGGCGTGCCGAACAGCATCTAAGTGCATGGACTCTGGGTCGAATACAGTCGAGTATACTAAATATTTTATGCATATTTTTTTACATATCCGCACGCGGATCAAAAAACATATGGTTCAACAATTTTTTTTATCAATATAAGAGTCTAAAAGTATGCAGTAGTTTTTATATCGTTGGAGCTAAAAAAAAAGTTAATTAATGCCCACATTTCACAATGGTCCATTTGACGCTTTTTTAGGAAAAAATTAATAACTCAAGAAAGAAACAAGATATTTTGGTATAGTTATTTTGCATTTGATAATATTAATACGCAAATGGCCTAGAAAAGTGCGTTGTTTTTTAAGCCATCCGCAAACAAATCCAAACTTGCAGGTTGGGTGTGCTACTATGCTACTGACTTGTTGGTAAAATGTGATCCAAATTGGACAACTATATTATATAGAAATAATTGGAGTTATCGGTTGAAAAATGGATTTGTGTATAATATCCATCTTATTTTCCAAGTTATTCGTCCAAATTGAAAATATATACATATGTATTATTAAGATCCTGATATTCTGGCCAACAAATATCAAGATCGGAATACTAAATCATATAGATCTTATAGTAAATATCGGTCGAAAACTGATTTTTTGCATGAAACAAGAAATTTTTATTTTTTAATTTTAAAAAATTTATATATTTTTATTGGATAATCAAAATTTATTGTCATATTAGTAAAATCGCGCATTAAAATAAGCCAAAAGTACTAATTTTCGTTCCTTTGAATCATGAGTTGTCGACACACTTCTAAGAGTATTGCTGTACGACTTTAGAATTGATTACTCTACAAAATGCATATAGTCACATTGCTGACAAGTGCTAACACAATTAGTAATCTCTCTTCAAAAATAAAACTTCATTCAAATTTTATTTTTGCGAGGCAAGTTTTTTATTTACACAAAACAACATATAGCGCGTTGATTTTCAACACCGCTGATTTATTAACATAAAGTACAAACCACACTGAACATAATACATTATTAACTTATGTAAATAGGCTTTTGGATAAGTGTTGTTTATCACTTAAATTTAACCTACAAAATTGGTATAACAGAAGAACGTGCTCCGTCTTCGAAACATCTATGTTTAAGAGCTGTGAGCTTAACAGTGTGGACCAATGTTAAAATTCTTACCATGTAACATTGTTGTATGATGTATTTGGAATGCATCGCCATCAAAAGTAAGTTAAGTTAAACAACTTAAAAAAACGACTTTATTCCTAAAAAATAGTTAAATGGACCACAGTGCATTTGCAGTTTATTTTTATCATTCATGGATCGGACCAGTATATCATAAAGCTGCCATACGAACGATTTTAGTATGAAAAACTTTTGTTTTGAAATATCTCAAACAATCTGACAGAATAAGCATTTAAGTTGGTCCTTTACTTCCTGACCTAATTTGATTCAAATCGGTTTACTATATGATATAGCTGTCATTGGAACAATCAGTAGAGAATTTAATAAAACGCTCTTCAAGGTCATCACATCTTCGGTGTACCGAAGAGCATCTAAGTGCCTGGGCTACTACATTATAGATATGTATGTACGTAGAATATACATTGTATATATTCAAATAACAGAAGGATCATAATATTCTTAATAAGTTTATTTTGGAGAGAAGTGTTTGAGTTCCTCTTAGTTTCCGAGTGCTACAACCATATAAATGGTGAATATGAAATATGATTGTTAGTTGTTAGGAATAAAATGAAAAATATACAACAAGAGACAGATCGTTGGTGCAGAAAGTCACGCATAGAATACAACAGTTTGTAGGCACATTGTTTGGTTCGCTTTGAAAATATTTGTAAACAGATTTTTAGAAATTTTCTTCTTGTGTCTTCTGTGGCTTTTGTGAAGCGGAGGGTTGGAGGTAGGTATGTCTGCCATAGTGAGACGTCATGGAGTTTCACGTGTTGTCACCAGCCACCAACCACCAGCCTTATTAATAGGCAACAGCAATGTTGGTAGGTGTGCAGTAGAATCTGTTGAAACGTGACTCTTCCCTGCCACACATAAGGGATTACTGCAGGGGAATCGGAGGCGAACAGACAAAAGTGTGCCTTTTAACGAGCTCTAATTTGGTGCTGGACCATTTCGAATGTACAGCGGCTAAAAGGTTTCTCCTCCTACTCCTTCACAACTACGAGTTCTTTCTGTAGAACAACATTGACTGACATGAAATAATGGCCTACTCAACCAGAGTCGAATGCCAGGCACAAACACGACAGGATAAAGGAAATCTACTGATACCATGCATGTTTACACAAAGACGCTCGAACAAAGTCCCATTTCATTTCATTTTAAATGCCCTTTTCAGCAGCGATAAAAATACAAGCAAGAGCCTAACGTGATAATCTTTTAAATTGCCCCTCCGACGCAGATCGGCTCTTTACAAAATTGAAATAGAAAAACATAAAAAGTAGATCTCGTTATTTATTTTGTTTCAACAAAACCATGAGCAATTCTGAAATCATTTTGGTACTTGTGCAATGCCTGAGAAGACCAAGGTTGTGGCTTTATTACATTAAAAGATCCTTTGACAATACTATTTCAAAATATATTTCTGTGTGTTTCTATTTAATTTTCCAATAAACATCTTGTTTAACCAAGGTAAGAAGATTACAAATATTTATTCGAAACAAACTCCAAGTGCTATAAACATATGCACGGATAAGCCCCAAATCATTCGTCTGAATCCAAGGTTTAAGTTGAATCCACGAATCTTAAACAATAATTATAATTTTAAGTATATATTATTTTTAAGATTTTTTACGGCACAGCGCGGATTTGATACCCTTGCCTATGACAGCCATCTGATAGAGTAGTATAAAGAAACAAACATGCGAAACTCATTTTCTGACACAATAATAATACTCTCTGCAATTAAAACAACATTTATGTAATTACAGTAAAACAAATAATTGCTTTATTTTCTCTGCGGCATCCGCTTCTTTTCAACTTTTATTCTGAAATTGTACAGGAAACTTTCAGCTTACAATGATTTCACTGGATCTTATAGAATGTAAGAAAGAAGCACTTGTTCAGTCTGAAGTGCTGAGCTAAATGAACTTTTTTGCCGATGTTGATCAGGAATAAAAACTGTATAATAAATATGGGAGAGGTCCAAAATATGATTTTATTATGGTATAAAATATAAATTTGTACTCATATTAGTCTCGTTGTTCCTGAAATCAACTTTTTGCCTTCAATTGTCAAAATATAGAATTAAACTGAATTTATTTTTTTAGATAATTAAAAGATATTGTAGAAAGTTTACCAAAAATGTATAATTTTGTTGTTTTCAAAAGCAAATGACATTAAATAATTAAAAATGGATTTTGTTTAATACTTAATAGATATTCAGTCACTAAAGTTGTCAAATATAACATGGCAAGAAATATCTCTTCCGATTGCTAAATCTTAAGATGTGTTTTCAATACAATTTTAGGCGGACTTATGCTAATAGATAGTTAGGCATGAATGGCACGATGAATTCCCCTGCCTACGACCTTGTACGCCGTATTTTCAATTCCAAAAAAAACTTCTTTACAAAGTAAAAGTCTAGTGACGAAAGGTTTTTCCTGCCCCAAAATTTCTGATATCCTATTTTGTGACGAACGATATTAAATTTAATACATAAATTATTAAAAAAAAAAAGTTTGGCATAATAGTTAACCAAAAAGCTCCAACGTCCCCACTAGCTGCAATCATTAAAATGTTGCCCCTCTCACTTACACCCACTAATCTCATGAAGAAGGTGAGTTACCAAAACTCTTAGTATGCACTTTTGTTAGTTATCGATCGGTATATAACTCAGTCCGATCGGACAGTCATAGCAAATTTTCCATTCTTCGTATATATATTGCTAGTCGCATTTTGCACACTTCGTGCTGCTTTCGTCACTAGCGCGGACTGCCGTCCGCAGTGATAAATGCAAAATGTAAAATCTATACATTGATAAATCAGTCAATTGGTGTGTCTAAGAAGCCCCAAATAAATGTCACATAATTTGACTTGAGTCAACGATATTTCACATAAGCACTTAAGTATACGAATAGACGTGTATTGTATGCATGTATGTACATAAACACATATTAATGTATTTTCTTCATGTATATGTGTATGTACAATGTATATAGTATGTGTATGTATGTATGTACATTTATGCACAGCAAACACGTTTGAACAGGAACGCACACAAAACTGTCCGAATGAAAAAAAATAATGAACAAAGGAAAAACCCAAATCAATAAAACGCAGCACCGCAGGGGACGGACACAACTGAGGATCACAACAGGAGAATAGAACCTTGCACACGTGTTCACAAAGAAAAGTGGCCGACTTTTTGGGACGTTAGTCAGAAATGCCAACGGTCAATTGGGTTAAAATTTGTTTCAGTTTCTATTTCGAAAACGATTTTTTTGGTTCGAAGTTTTGTGCTTATTGGGTTTTTTGTTAAGTTCACTTCCATATACATAAGTACAAATGTAAATACGAGAAAATAAATGCTCTTGAATTTGACAAACAGCTTCTTAATGAATGCAAAAAAAATTTTACAAATCATCGACGTAAAAAAAAAATATTTCAGTTACGACACAAACGAAATTTGATCCATTTTTATGACATTAGACAACACTTGAGAATTGGGACGCCTAAGCGATTTTGAACGACAGATTGAAGAAAAATTTGTTTTCCATAATATCGCATTACAAGAAGCAGAGCCGAAGTCTGGTGTCCTGATCGCTGTTATATTTGACAACACCATTCTATGTTTTAATTCTCAAGTGCAATTCATAACACAAACCTCAAAAACCAGCGAAGAAATTCCGTTGCCGTTCCATAAATTAAACGCCGCAGAATGGAATCAATGGAACATGAACTCCATTTCGAATCGCAGTACTTGTCATTAACAATCGGTTTTTTATTTAAGCGTTTCAAGTGCCTCCCTTTTGCATGCCTCAAAGGAGAGACACAAGTGTTTACCATGTCCTAGTAATCTCTACTAATCAGCAATGAAAACTAGACCATATGTTTGTCTACCGAGTAGAATGATATCTTCTTGTAAAATGATACATATTTCGGAGCCAAGAGAAATTATCGAAAATACAGTTAATTTACTCAAGCAAGCAAACTATCGATCCCCTTGAATATTTATATACCTACAACCTCAACGCATGTTAATGAAGTGCACGATAGCTAACGAGCCTTAAAGTGTTCGTTGAGCCAGAGATATTGACAACGTGTTAATGCTTTTAGACGCCACACAAGCAATTTAAAATTTAACTTTCCACACACATACTTGCACAAAGTACTCAAAAACCTCAATTTCCATTGCACCATTTACTCTATTGGCAAAGTAAAAATCTTTCATTTAACAGGTAACACTATTTCTTACGACAGGTACGCACATCCGCTGGACAGTTAGACGTTATAGAAAAACTGTCAGCAGGACGCCGGCGCCAGTGAATTTTTCAGTTAATGTTCTGCTTTTCCATTGACATTCTTAGAATCGTAAGAAAATTTCAAGAATTTTGTAGAAAGGTTGTAGCGCGATTTTTCACACTTGATCAATACAGGTACATGTCACCCTCCATGTACAGTCAACCTGTTGTATTTGCTCATAAATAATATGTAATTCTATGTATCGATAGTGCAGAGAGACAGTTTTAGCCAAACAGAGACAAAGCTTTAAATAAAATTTAATGCTTTCCAAGGATTAAATTTCAGGTGTTGAAATAATGACAATAATACTTAAATTAACCATTTAAATATTATTCCATCTAAAAATTGGCAATTACTCGAAAAAAAATGTTAATACAAAATAGAAGTCAAATTTATAATGTACTAAAAATTATCTAACAAACTATATTTAAAGTTTGGCCATTTCAGACCATGTTCATTTTGATTTTTACAGTCTCGTAATCGGGCCACTGTGTGACATTAAGGTACAAAAATAGAAGTTGGTTTTAAGTTGGGATGGAACAATGTTAGGTAATTTTTTAAATCCTCTGTTTTATGTTGTGAATTGAAGTGTATCAGTATCAGAAAATAAATAAAATTAATGAACAGACTTATTATACAGTAGTTTACGAACATAAAAACAATTTACATATTTATTTATTGGTGAATATATATTTATGTATAATGTTTATACATATGTATTTAAATATGTACAGTCCTGAATGGACAAGTAATCCATGACAATACCGGCAGTCACTGACATTCATATTAATTGAAGTGTTCATACACACACATATGTACATACATGCATATGTATGTATGTATACAAATCATACACCCATGCAAACAAAAATGTTTTATAAATATCGGCAATGGCATTTTAATCCCTTTCCGGAAGGCTACAATTACGCCGTATTGGAAATGATTCCTTAAGTTGCATTGTGATCGCCATGCCCTTTTCGAAAGTATTTTGGTGCATACTCGTTCCCGATTGTATATTTTTAGATGTGGTGGCACTGGGTCACACACGTGCAAGGGTCGGACCCAAACTCGGCAGGTAAAAACACCAAACGCCTAAAAAGATAAAAGAGGAATTAATGAAACGAACCCTAAAATGACCCAAAACGAATGCACTTCGGTAAAGAAGGGATAACTGACATCACTTGAATGCCTTGAAGAGCAATCGGCACTGAGATGCCTTGATGATGTTGCAAGATAAGGGACATTGGAAATTCACTGTTAATACGTACACACACACATTCTCAATCTTAGAAATAGAGGGTCAATAAGAATCCCAACACTTTTTCTATTTGAAAATTAAGAGCGTGGGCGACACCCGGGGGAACAAATGATACATGAAACATGATTGAGCATGTTATTTCTATAGAGTTTAGCAAAGGCTGTCACGTTCAAACCCATACAAACTCTAATTCTATATGCCATATTTTTAGTATGGTACAGAACAAAAAGCCGTTTAAGAAAAACCAATTCAAAACAAGTCGAGGTTCGAGGAATCGAGATTAATATGGCAAATCAAATAAAACAAGAGTGCTCATCCACTAAAATCTTGCTTTTTTTTTTTGATTTGATTTAACAATTAAAATAAATTATTCATATGTTTTTATTTAAATTCGGCTACTTACAAAGGCTTACTTACTTTTTTTATTAAATATCGAAATTTAACCGATACAATAATCAAGGCGACATTTTTCCAAAAAAAAATGTTTATTAATGAAAATTTCAATTTAAAAGCCAAACACGTCAATATTCTAAAGTCATTTTTATGATTCTTTGCGCCGCGTCGCAAATCGACCACTTTCTGTGTGGTTGTTGTTTGTTATTATGAGGGATTGCTAAAAACCAACGGATTGAGAAGAAGCAGAGACATGCATTTTGTTATTGTAAAATTTCGGGTGTCCAGCAAACAGACTATTTTACTTCATGTATTTTCTTGTTTTAAGCTCACTCGAGTTCGCCAACTGTTCGTTCCATTGCTTGTGCGGCTGATTGGCGCCACTTTCGAAAATATAACGAACTGAGCACACAGAGCATCGGGAGCAAGGGCTTGCCGACCGCTGATCTAAAGATTAACAACTATGAACTGTTAAGTCGAGATAAATATAGATATAGGCGTAGATAAATAAATATAATAAATATAAATAATAAATCTATGAATATTAAGCGCATACGGTATAAATAAATTCTGCATACTCTTAGGCCCTTGCTTGCTTTTAAAGCTTTAAAGTTTAAATCAGCCATAAATGTCGAAATACTTTTTAACCAGGAACATTGCCAAATTTGTTTGCTCTTACCACGGTTTCCACACTTGGCGTTTTTGCGCTAAAGCTTAGTTTTTTCGATTGACGCAATCACACTTTTTATTGAAATTACATAGCTCTTTTTAGGCTAAAACAAAAAATGTTTGTCAATTTCGGCGTTTTTTTATTTTAGACTACTCGAAATTTAAAAAAAAATTAACAATTATTTTAATTTGTGACTTAGTGAAAGTACATTAACAAGAGTTAAAAAAAATCGTTTTCTATTAGTAAAGAAAGATAATTTGGATCTTTTGCATTTTATCTTTTTTAATGAAATTGGCCCTTTTACAATTTTTTTTTTTTGTGCTTTTTTATTCAATTAAGTGGCAATTGTGGCTCTATCTAGGTGTTCATGCAGACAGCAGACGAGCATTGATGAATGCTGATGAAGAGTAAATATAGTACCAATATTAACTTTACAGGGTCGGATATGTCTCCTTCACCAGTTTAATACATTGCGCCGAATACAATATACAATATACAACAAAATATTCTCTGAGTTACTGGTAAACAAATTAATTGTCGAAGACAGTTCACCCTAATTATGTTAAGAAACAAGTATGAATTTTACAGTCACGTATAGAGATGGGATCGGGAAAGAAAGATCCCGAAATCAAATTCGATCTTCCCATCCCGATTGTCCCGAAAAATTTTGTGTCTATCCCACGGGTCCCGACATTTTCCCGAAATTTTTTTTTCAAATAAGTGTGTATATTATTATTTTTTTTTAAATATAATCTTACTTTAAATTTTAATTTTTGTTTAAAAACAATATTCTCTCAAAAATTTTACCAATTAATCCAATTCCATTTATTGCACTTGCGATATTTCGTGTCACTAAAAAATGCAATCGGTGGGTAATTTCGATAAATACAGAACATTTATCGAGTACATTTTGTTTGGGTCCTGACTGATTTTTGCGTCCCGACAGGTTTACCGAGACCCGAGGGAACTTCGGGATCGACCACTTATCCCGACTTTCCCGGACTTTTTTAAAATCGTTCCCATCCCGCCCGATCCCGATCATTTTTTCGAGACCCGCGGAATTCCCGAAAATGCCAATCCCGACGTACTTTACGTAAGAAGTGTGTAAAAACGATCTTTACACTGTCTAAGTAAAATTGTTTCATGAATAACATACGAATTTATTGTCCGATGAATGAGTGAAGAAAACATCGTAATGACGAAGGGACAAATTACAGAACGCAAATCTATAAGTTTATATGAGCAATAAGGGTATATTTTTTAATCAAATTGCAAAAAATGTTTGTTAATGTAAATATTGTTATATAAGTGTTATTCGCGACTATATTTCAAATATCGAAAACATTAAATATTATTTACATTACATCTAAAATAGACTGCACTTCAATTTTGAAGACAGTACCCCTAAAGAATTTAAAAATAAAAATAACGTAAAGCGATTGCTTTATTTTCAGTGTATCCTTTGGGTCCCGGGTCTAACATCAAAAATATATTTTCCCTAGTAAATTTAGCTTTATACCTTAAAGTTATAGTATCTGTTAAACATCGATATTGTATTACTTAAAACTTTTCAGTTAAGTTTTAAGTTAAAATAATTGGTTTTGAACCATGTATGGCAACTGAATAGTGAGAACTTATTGTCATTTTAAATATGATAAAAATATACAAATTCACTGGTAAATGGTATAAAAACGTTACAAAATATGAACCTAACACTCAAAAGGGAGATGTACATATGTAAAAATAACAATTAGGAAGGCTCTCTATTAATGTGCCTACAAAATTCCTGAAAATTTCGAGTTCGAGGATACATCTCCCGCGTTGAAAATTGTTCATGCACCAACAGATAAATCCCAAAAATAACAATGACAAACAAAGTGCGTTACACATACATGCACATGCACATGTGTGTGTGAATTTGTATGTACATAGGATTGTGAACTCAATACCTGCCAATTTGACAACGCGGCATATCCCAAATAGCGCGTTAATTCGTTTTGACTAACCTTCAAAACCCAAATAAAATCCGGTAAACAGAAAATACGTTACTTTGACTACCTACAGGTTGGTTCCGAAGGGTATTTGCAATTTACGAGCTGTCTCAATGAAATGACGAACAAGTAGATTTTTCCCAAACAGATAGATTGCCTTGGAGATACGCAAACCATTGTTGTCCTAGTCCCCTGGAATTTTGGGATTTCGAAATAGTGTGTCGAATTTTAAATTCCTATGCACTTAGGGTTGGGTTTCCACAGACATGTAACGACTTGTCCGTTCGGATCAGACATGAAAATTGAACAAGGGTTTTTTTGGTAATTCTTGCCTAGCAGGTAGCGAGAGAGAGAGAGAGAGAGAGAGAGGGAAGTAGCAGAGACAGGGGAACAAGAAAGCATTCTCGGTGAAACCAAAAATGCTAACTAAAAATCCACTTTAAAAAATCTGTGTGCAAGGCTCTCATTCTTGCTCTCGGTCGGTCACTCCCTCTCTCTTTCTCTCTTTCTCTCTGTCTCTCCGTCGCTGTGCAACCACCTGCCGGAATGGCGCATTTCTATTGGCTGCAATAACGCAGAGAGCCCGACTCGTCGTCTGAGCGTATAAAAGCCGAGCCTCTGCAGGCTGGAAAGCAGAACAGTATCGACCAGCGACGTGGCAAGTTGTCCGCCTGTTGCAACAGATTTTATTTGAATACAACACATTGAATCGTTAACAATGTCTTTCATCACACGCGAATACAAGTTCGAGAGCAGCAGCAATATGATGCAGCGAAAATCAGATCAACATACAATGGCCATGCTAAGCCTGAAGAAACTCGTTAAACCACTGCTGCGGCTGATCAAGAAGAAGCAGCTCATACGCAAAACTCTGGCTGAAGTTCAATCGCAGAATGAAATCAACTCATCACTGGAGGACATGCGCAAAGACTCAGTTGCAAGCTGTGACAACAATGCCAACGAGCAACTGGAGCAGCGTCTCTTCAATGATCTCCGTCAGTGCCCAAAAAATGTGGCCATGATCGTGCAGCAGGGAGAACAGCATCGCATTGTTCCAGTGCAACCCGATCAGACCTTCATTCCGGTACACTTTGCACGCACGAGCAGTGGAACTTTCTTCTGGACCTCAGCCGACGGAACATGCCAGCAACAACAACAGCAAGAACTCCAGATGCGAGAGAGATTTGACCGATGGGTCCAGGCCTAATCAACTATCCAAAGGGGCCAAAATTGATGTCAGCTTTAATGCCAAGTGTCACCAACTCTCCGGCCTACTTGTTATCGGAGAAGGTGATGCAAGTGGCACGAACGCAATCTCAGGGTGATATTAGGGTATAGTTGCTTTCCGGTTCCACACTGGAAACCAACTTCAATTTAACACATCTAATAATATGTTTGTAAATTATTGTGATTTTCTAATAGCTCTTCTAAGTTTAGAATTACGAAAATCATTGTCTTCCATGTTTGTTTGTTAGGTTAATTTTATGTTAAGAATCATTGTCTTCCATGTAAAATAGCCTTAAGATAAATAATTACTTAGACTTAGAAATCAACTGTGTTTCTTTTGCCATGTTCTTTCCCCAGCTTCTTCAAATTTCAAAGTTATGCGAGACACACTCGTATGTATGTACGTAAATATCCGACATCTGACATGGTGTAGAAATTGTAGTTAAATTACTTCGATGCTGGTAACCGCATAATCATACCCGATCCTAAAACAAATTTTTTGTTTGCTTGATAAGAATTTTAGACATCTCGTACATTTATTGAATTGGTCTTAATCTCAAATAAAAGTTCACTTTATTTGTAAATATTCACTTATGTATATATTGTTAGAATTCAATCGAATCAAAGGCATATGCATAGTGCTTTACCTATCCAATAGCAGCTAATGCAGTTTATAAATATTAATATCAAATAATATGGGCTGATCACATACTAAAACACATTAACCATATGGTACTGCTGTCCCTTATCCACATTATTCGCCATATTTCATTCTTGAATATTTTCTGTAAATTTATTTATTTACAACCAAAGGTTCTTCTAATAGTTTTCAATTTGTTTGGAAGGAAACTATATAATATAAGAAAGCAATTACCAACTTTCGAGTATTTAATCTATATAAACGACACATTAATTCCAAACGACAGATAGGCACTGCAATGTCCAATTTATTTTATAAGGTTTCAGAAGCCTTCTTCTGTTTGCATGATCATACTGCATTCGAAACACCTTCATAAAAACTGAAAATAATTTAAAAAAAAAAAAAAAGTGATTACATTTTGATACAATAATCGTAATAAATTCGTAATCTACATATATGAAGGTTTTTAAGTAACTACAGCACTTTTTAAGCAATTACGCCTTGCTATTATTCAAATAACATTGCTCAAAATCCATCTTTCGATTCTTTTTATTTTTAATTTAAATAATTTAAAAATTTCAAATTTAAGCTTCAAGTGAGCATGGGCAAATTTAATGACCTACTTAAAAATTGTCAGTAAACCCACTCTATTCGTTTCCTACAAAATCATATAGCATACTTTCGAGATGTAAACAAATTACCATTCCTATGTTACCTGACTCTTTAATTAATTTTTTAATGGATCGTAAAAGTATGCAATACGAATCTAAAAGTTAGTCAAATGTAACTGGATCGATGGAATCAAGTTTTACCCATTATCATCTATTCGATGACGATTATATAGTTATGCGATGTTATACCAGTATTCCAATAGACCCTATTTAAATCAGTGAACGAAAGTTTTGTTTTAATACCCTTCATCTAGAATTTTTACAATACCATCTGAAGAACTGCAGAAACCAATATAAAGATATACTAACCTTTAATGCAATAATGTGCATAGTACAATAAAGCAATATTAAAATGAAGACCGTCTCAAATCCAGATTACCTGTCCATATCAAATATAATTAATGTCATATACAGCAACATATGTTTAACGAGGGTTCAAGGTTTCATGCTTCAGCGTCAATCCATTAGCCATGAAGAGACTAATCAAGGCACAATTTCTGTAAAATAAACTCCTCAGCGAAAATATCGCACTAAAAGTGGAGAATACAAGTGAAAAGGGATAAGAAAATTCTAATATGATTGCCGCACCGAAACATAAACAATACATATTCGACTGAAGTAATTATCTCCCACGAAGTAACCGAAGAAGCCAAAGGTTTCTGTTTTCCCAAAAGTGTAAATTCATGAGCTCGTCCCACGTGCAGGACAAGGACCCTGAGCTACCTGCTATCCACTTAGGACTCAGAGAAAAGGAATGCGTGAGTCTCAATCTCAACACAAACATATCCAAGATACCGGAACACCTGCCTTAAGCAGCGTTGTGATTGGTTGAAGAACTCGACAAAAACAAGGGATGATTTTAGAGGCTAACATATAAATACCAATTAATTTCGTAAAGTGAACATCAAATCATACCCAAAGGTAAAGACGATTATTTGATTTTGCAATGCCTTACGAACCTATAAAAAATTCTACAAACGCCTCCATACGGGTTGCAGTTAAAAAGTTATACTGCAGTTCTTTCAAAAGTGTCAAAAATGCAATAAATGCAGCATGCATTTTATACAATCAAAGGAACTCGTCAGACAACAACAAACTGGCTTAAGAGTACCATTTACTACATGAACGCTGATCTGAGTTGTTGAAAACTTCGGATCTGGTAACAAGCTTCACTATCGCAAAGCTTTACTGAAGTCCACTATGGCACGGTCTATAAATTTAACCCTATAGTTATTAACTTTAGATCGTTTTAAATACATTTAACTACTATTCAACTACTTAAATGTATAGGAAATAAATGAATGATAAAAATACTAACAAAACACTCAACGGGAGGAGGTCGTTGACATTAATTTCAGGCTATGCCCCAAGCAGTTCTTTTTTCGAAGGCAATATTTCTTTATACAAATAAAACTGAAAATATATTATTATTTCATTGAAAAAATTACCAAATTCTTTAAAATGTATAGTATAATGATACAGTGCTTATGTGTGTGTATAAAATAATCCAAACATTCCATATAAGAATAACAAATAGAACCAAACCCTTCCTTGACTACCTGTTCCTGTATCCAGACTTCAAAACCTGTTGTCTCTGAAAAAAATCAAAACCTGTTGCTTTAGGGCTTCTTTGGTTTTGTTTTCTTGTCTTCTTCTTAGGCTGCTCAAAAATAAATCTCATATTGCATTGAAACAGGTAGGGACTTTACACAAGACAATAACCGTACATAATCTTAAATGTAAGGGTCGACTTGACTATTGATGTGGTTCAGCTCAGTGTACAGATCTCCTTTCAATTTTGTTTTCTCAAAATTATTCACTTTGGAAATACAATACAAAATCATAAATAATATATGCGAAAAGATTTTTTAAAAACATTTTTTGCAGTCACTTGTTTGCAGAATCTTTTTGCATCAAAATATTTTTTGTTTAAGCCCTAAGAAAAAAATCAAAAAAGTAGATTTTCACAAAACTTCTAAAAACTTCAATGGGTTAAGGGAAGTTTTGTATCACTCAAACGGAGTTTAAATGGGCTTTCCATTGATACCAAAATGTACATGAAGTTAGTTAAATTTAAGAGAAAATTTAACTCATAGTATTGTCAAAATATTTATGCCGTCGACTGTATGTTGCTCGATATAATTCTGAATGTATTCATAACTCGAACAAACAACCATTGGCCAAGATGAGAACTGAAATATCTCAACCGATCATTATGTATCTTCGGCATTAAATAGAAAAATGGAAAATGCCAAATTTCGAAATATTTGGTTCCCACGTCAATGGCCAAGTAGCTGACAGGATAATTGTTTAGATGCACATAGACATGAGTTTCCCACGCTTCAAACGCTTTTTGATTCGGGGCCAGTCGCCAGGACACCTACCTGTAATCCTTGGGTATTCCTTGCGCTGCTAAAACGTGAGAAATTTCAGGTCCACCACCTGCTATGTGTCGGCAGCTCTGATTGGTTGAGATGCTGCTGCATCTCTCCGAGGGAAACTTCGCTCTATGGCTGAGGCCACGTCTTGAGGGTGAGTGTATAAATAGGGCATGCATTTTCAAGAGAGCACCAGAAACAGTTCGACTGTCACAGTGACAACATAAAGTATTTACAAGTATTTACTCAACATCAAGAAACGTAGGAACGTAAAGATGTCGACTTTAAAAAAACAATTGAATTTCAATAAACTGAACACCAAGAAATTGTCGATGCCTTCGTACAAATCGAAGGTGTCCCCAACTCGACGACTTACAAATATGTTGAAGCCCATTCTGGGCCACGTTTTCAAGTTGAAGGCAAAGCAGCCGAAGCGGAGCTCCTACATTGCGTCCGAGGAGAAGGAAGCTGAGTTTGACTGGCTTAACAACGACATGGATAATATGGCCAACGAGCATCTCGAAAACCAGCTAATCGAGGAGATACGTCAATGTACCAAGGACGATGCAATTATTGTCTACAACGAGAACGGTTCCGGAGAATTGCAGACCATAGACCAAGAGGATTACTACGTCCCAGTCCACTTTGCACGTACCAATGCTGGAACATTCTTCTGGACATCCTTGCAGCCAAAAACATCTGAGCCGTATGCCATCGAATGGAACTTCCTTGATCGGTGGGCACAAGCTTGAAGGAAACATCTGAGCAAATCTGGGTTTTAAATTCTTCAAATCGCGTTGCGGGTTCAGCTCGATGGGAACGTAGGCCTTTGGTCTTCAAATCAAAGTTTGGGCACTTCAACTTTGATCTCATCAGCCGGGTAGACTGTACACTGAATAAACTCCTGATGTGGCTTTGCATTATAAATCAATTTTAAAAATGCTTAAGTCGAATGCGTGACAATTAGTTTGTAACAGTAAAAGCAATTGATTCTTTTACTTTTGTAAAAGAAAAAAAATTAATTGTGAAAGGGGTGGCCAATAGTGCCAATTATTGTGAACATAAATAAAACCATACAAAATTAAATTTCATTGTCTTTTTATTCTATCAAAATTTATTTTGTAATTCTTAGTAATTTCAGAATCACACAGGGGTCAAGTCGCACCTGTGACTATTTTCAAGATGTAACACTTAATATTTGTGTCAATACTGTAAGGAGTCCATGTAAATATGGAAGGAAATAATAATCATAGGTTTCAAATCAAATTTCTTCAAGAGAAAACAATGAAAAATACGAAATACAGTAACTACGGATGTAAAATTAATAAAAAAAAAAAATAGAAACTTTTAGGGAATTAAAGTATTCACAACGTTTTTTTTTATTTTTAAGATATATCAACCAATCTCCCAGTTAAGGTTTTCCTTTAGAATTATAGATCATCCTGACCAAATTTAGTCATATAGTTACTATAAGACAGAGCGATCGAATAAACGTTTAGTACGTATATAACTAACTTTGTTGTTTCTTAAAATAACTCAACCAAACGTGCTGACTACGATTTTGGTACTGTGTTATTGAAATCATATCTGCAGCGTGCTGATGATAATCTTTCTTTCTAGTTCATATTGCAACAGTCAATTGAATGTTGTTGTCGGAGCCTTCTCAATTAAACATATAAACATATGCCAGCAACAAATAGAATCAAGAATTAATGGGGTCTGCCACGCCTCCTTCTGCCGTATACATACATTCTGACAAACACATTATACCCTCCTTTGCCCATTTTAAAAAATCAGCTACTTCAATCCGAGCTCAACTTAGTATAGCTTACGAGGTACGAGAGGACAGATACATATTGCAGAGGAGAAAGACAGACAAGGACCAAAGAAATTCAAGTTGTCTTTTTTATTTACATTTAAACACTTAAACTACATACACATATTTAAATATTAATATTATCATAACATTGAATGGAAGACGTGAACAATTTTGTTGTTATTTGAATGAATAGTATAAAAAATGTTAAAAAGTTAACACAAATTAAATTTCATATTTCATATTTACAAATATCGTGAGCAATTTACAATAACTTAAAAACGAAATATTATTAGGTATATTGCACATGAAAATACTTTGCTGTCACACTGTCCATCGGAGTGTCCAGTGTCGTTAGCAAAAAGATTGCACTATCATCATGCCCGGTTCTGTCGTTTGGTGTCTTCAACTAAGTATCTGTCAGATATCCAGCTTAATGACAACTAACTTGATTAAAGCTTTACACCAACCAAAACGTAAAGGGTTGCGCTTAAAACGCCTTAAAGCTCCATCCACCTTGCCAAGCACTGGGGATGACCTTCACAGTTGTAGAGTGTGTTCGAAATTCATTTGGAATGCTTCAGCTTCGCTTCGGTTCCAAAGTAATACTATTTCTATTTGCAACTTTTGGAAAGATCCAGTATGATCCAGCCATGTCGCCGTTTACGGTATTCACTGAGAACTGACTGCCCTCTTGGAAGTGCACACTATTTTATACAGGTCGCGTCGCCGCGGAAACTGGACACTATAAACAAAGATAAGCACACATGCATCTATATATACATACATACATATGTACATACAGACATACATACATATGTACATACAGACATACATACATATGTATGTGAATGTAAATGTGATACGAGAATTCTTATCACATAACACCAATGCACTTTCATTGTGTATACAGCGAACATGTGTGAGTGTATGTATGTTCATGCTGTGTCAGTCATGTCCACAAAAACAACAACACACACTAGGGTGTATATAAATGCACATGTGTTTGGACATTGTTTGTATACTGTTCTTATCTAAAGACCTTTGACCCACGGTTGTGTTTATCACTTTTTCCTTTCTATTGTTTACCGCAGGCATTCTTTGAATCCAACATTGGGGTCCAACTTCTAAGGTCAAAGTCAAACTCTTTCGTCTACAACCGCTGTGATTTGTTGTTATTTAATCTCACACAACAACACATACATACATATGTGCATCCACACATGTAAGAATATATGTACATGGCTGTTTTTGTATAAACACACATATAATACTATGCACATGAAGTTACACTCACCGCAAAGAGGGGTAAAAAAGACCCGCAGCATCTAAGTATGTACATGTGTATGTACAGCACAGAAGTTGGGATCATTTCTTCACTGAAATATTTCCCACATGCTTAAAGAAATTCGATTATTGTATGCATATAGATACATATTTATATCTCCAATATGTAATTTTTGTCGTTACCCCGTTTTTGCATTTTCTTCTAGGAACAACAATTGAATCGAAATGTAAAGAGACTTCAATCTTAATAAATCTGTTTGAAAATTTCTCTAAAAGGTTAGATTCATTAATTTATACATAGATCAATACCGAATTAATCCAAATGGAAAAATATTTTGCGTTCTGCATTTTACTTTTGCTTAAAGAATATGGAAAAAGGAATATATTTCAACATGACAACTAAATTGCTAAATTGCTAATATTTGGAATTCTCAAATCGAAAAAACATTCTTTTTGCACTATAAATATACCTAATAACTAATACTATACTCAAATTTTGGATTTTTTTTAACTTTAAAGTCGAACACATATAGAAAGTTAATATTTAAAGATAATATAATAATTTAATTTCAACTAACTAAGTTACTAGTATTTTATTGCGTCTGTTTAATATCGAACATAAATCGATTATATATAGTTGTAATCAATTATAGACCTGACGGCCTGGTCTGCAATAAAAAACAGAAAGCAAGCTTTGATGATAGCAGTCGGCGTTTCAAGCGAAAGATGGTAACAAAACTTGCACATTTTTAAGTCATACCCATTAAATATTTATTATACATAGGTTAAAACAACGAATGTGGTTATAATTATTGTCGTAGCAATGGCAATTGAAGGTATTCAAAAAAATGTGACTAACAAAATTAAATTTGAAAAAAACAAGGTCAACGCAAGATCGATATTAAAACAAATGAAGTATGAATATTGTGTTAAAATAATTATGGTATGTTATTTGCTGTGGGATTCTCCTCCCGACTATGATGATGAAGAAGAAATCCTTCAAATTGAAAATTCTGCAATGAATATTCACAATAAATATGCCACGAATCTCATTGACGAAGAGTTTAAAAAAGCAAGATGCATTCCAAATGATCTTATTAATAAGGCGATGAAGAACTACTGGATAAAGGTTCGACGCTGGCAACGGGAAGTGGAGAAACAGTTTTTAAGTACAAACATCTTCATACTAAAGGAAGAGTTGGACGGTGGAAGGGCAATCAAAATAAACCTCTGGAATGTTTTTAAAATACAGATGTTCGTCATATGTAATAGAACGAAAGGTCCTGATGATTCTTCTGTTGAGGCCATTACAAGTTTACACAACATCAACACATTTAAGGAGGATAAATATAACTGTGATGCGCATCAGGATATCGGTATATGGATAAATGAACAAATTAGAGGAGAAAAAATTATGGAAGAAATAACCCACAAATTTTCAAGCATTCTTGGAAAAATAGAAATGAAAATCAACACAATATGTTGTCCCTATGCGATTCTAAGAGACAGAATTGAAATTATCAATGATAACATCGATACAATAATGCAAATTAGGACGTTAGATCAAGACGATCGAGCAGAATCAACTGGTAACGCTTGGCTAGATGTGCATAATTTATCAGTAAGACTGGAATACTTGAATCAAAAAATAATTAAGGGTGAACAATCAAGCAACTGCTGCAACAATTGGGAAGCTAGTGTAAAAGCTGTTAAGTATATATTTCAGACAGAGAAGGATCTTCTACAGAGCGTTCCCTCAACAAATTTTATCCGTAAAGAAATAACTGAATTTCTAAATAGTTTCAATCAGAGTTTTATTCAATTACAAAACTGTCTTCTTGCAGCTGAACACCATTATAATTATAATTCCGAGAGTATCACAAATGAGTCATTGTTAAAAAATATTGAAGTTCTTATAAATGACTATAAATTATCGGAATACAGATATCATTCATCAAAAGATTTATATGATAATTTTAAAAGGATAAATGAAACAATAAAAAATTCGCAAATGTTGTTTGAGACGGATCTAAAGCAAATAAACCGTATGATTACGATGTGCTCTAAAATATGTGTACAAATACCGAAAAAGAAAAGCAATCTCAAGTTCAAGATAAACCATTTAGAAGATCAAGTACAGCTTATTACTTCCAATATGAAATCTAAAAGTTCTGCTTCCGAGAAAGTAGACTGGTTATATTTAAATGAAACCGTAATCGATGGATATAATAAACTTACAACGATGGATGACATATTAGATAAAATGCTGAAAAAACGAAAGCAGGTAAATGAATCTCACTCGCAAGATAACAACAATATCTCCAACCGTAAAGGAAGCCTTGAAATATATAAGGATAATGACCTAAAACATTGTTTAAATACAATAGATCGACAGACAAACGATATGCACGAGTTAATGACAATATATAATGCAAATATGCAATTGCACAGAAACGATAAAGATTATAAAGGGACTGAGATTAAAGATCTTTACGATAATGTCAATAAAATTTTCAAAAAAACACGAACACGAACACGAGAAAAACAAATTGATTTTATGGGGCGCCTTGAAAAACGAATTCAAGAAATATCTTTCATCTTAGACGAAAAGAGTAAAGCAATGTATAAGCAATCCCAGCTGATCAATGAATTTAAAAATAAATTAGCTCATAATTCTATTGATCAAATTCGGGTGATCGAAGAAACCAATTCTATAGATTCAGAAACCAACAAAAAAACTGATGTTCGCATTAATGAGCTAAAAGGTAAACTCAATGCAAAAAAATTGGGCGGATTAAAAGACTCCATTTTTAATCCCCATACGTCCAACAAGTTGGATTACCTGGAAGCCAGATTAAATAGCATGACAAACCAAAGTAAAAAAGCACTAATGCTCTTATCGGGGACCATTGACGAATTAGAGGCTCGCGTAATGACGGTCAAAGATAAAATAAACAAATCATATGAGAATGCAAAAGAATGCTCCGTCAAATGTGATTGGGGAGAATTGCCATCGACAGAAGAGTTGCAAGGCAGATTAAAAGCGTTGGAAGCTAATTTAAAACAGCAAGTAATAGCACGCTAGTTAAAAGTATAACAGTGTATCCTGGCTGACGATACTGATCAAAAATATATTACTTTATTACCGGAGGTGCCTTTATCTCTCTGTTATATACAATACAATTGTACACATCTAATATGTATGTAATTAAATCGTGTTATGCTCACTTTCAATGTTCCCATGGCAGAAAAATAACAAATGGATTAATATATGTATAATAAACATTTTTGTTAACATGTAATACTAATATGAATTTTATAATTCGAGTATCATATAAATTTAGATTAAATATAATCTATTGTAATAATTTTAAATATGCAATTCCTATTTCTGTAATGATTGAACTAGTTTTAAGCAATAAATAACGCTATAAACAAGTTCCCGATTATAAGTCACTTAAAGTACATATGCCAGAAACTATTTAAATGAATTAATGAAACTGCATACATACATTTCGCCGTTGCTGATCACAACTTTATCCGACTTATGACAGCAAGAATTCACACCATTTGTACTCTGAAAAAGCCAACTTACGTTGATTACACGGTGATACAGCCAAAAAAACTTCTGGGATTCTACATAGCGTAGGTTGTAGATATAGGAAAATAAAATTTTTTGGCATACTAGAATTTTGTGGTGCACATCAAAATTTTGAATAACGGTAAAAAAAGCGAACTTTTCGAGATTGATAGAGTTAAAAAATTGTATCTCTTTAACTATGAATTCTATTATAAATTGTAATACGTCGTTGGAAAGAGAAAAAAAAAACCTTCCCAACGGTGTATCGCACTGAAACTAAAAATTGAGGGAGCTACATGTAATTATATATCGCTTTTTTCGGTTTTTTACGACTTTATCGCACTTTGAACGAAAATTAAGATGTCAAATTTGTATAGAAAAAATATTTTTGGCATGCAGTTTCAAAAAACATTTAATTCTGCGTCATCTACTTTTTAGTTTATTGAAATCGAGCAATATTTGATTGAGTTATTCAACTTTTAGTGAAAAAAGCCACGACTAAATGAAGCGAAAATAGAGTAAAATGTGTTTTTTTTTAAATTGCTGCCAATACTTGGTTTTTTACTTTTTGTTCTTTTTCTTTACTTTTGGTTATTTTTCTGTACATTTAGGTATTTTTGCTCAACTTTAATTTCCGAAAATGGTTTATAACTTTGTTAATTATTGACCGATTTTGAAAAATGAACACACGTTTTATTTGTGAAAATTTGTTCTTTCGAAATAAAATAAAAAGTTGAAGTAGTTTCTAATAAAATAGTGTTGAAAAACGTCGCCATAGTCAAAAAATTTAAAAAAAAAACAAAAAAATAGTTTGTTTAGAAAATACTCCAATAAGGGATTTGAAACCTGTGATGTCATGTATGGCACGTTTAATGACCCAAGTTTCTTCTTTTCCAAACCGGTAAAAAAATTAATATCAGTTCGTATTTGATGAAGCTATGGGCATATTAGTGAGCGCAAGTCCGAAAAAACGTTTTTTTACCGTTATTCAAAATTTCGATGTGCACCGAATTATTCTAGTATGCCAAAAATTTTTAATAAGCTATACCTACAATCTATGCTAGGTCCCGTCCCAGAAGTATTTTAATTTTTTTTTTTGTATCACCGTGTTATTATTATTTGATGGAGAATAGCATAATTTTTAAATAGTTATAAAATATTGATAGTTAAAAAAATAAAAACAAAATTGTCTTTTTTGTCAGCAAGTGTGAATCAGTAATACATATTTTGACGCGCACTCAATTAATAAAAAAATGTTGATTTGGTATATTTGAAAATACCGCCACCAGAGTCGCTTTGTTGATATCGAAGTAGTGCAAGTTGGCAGCACCGCCAAAGCAATCAGCTGAGCAGCCCAACACGTGCGTGTGTTTGCATGGCGGTGTGGTTCATTTGTTGTAAATATATTAGTGGCCAAACAAATTAATTTACGAAACATATAATGCGTCAAAACACACCTCCACATCGTCCCGATTTCGAGGACGACGATGACGATATTATAGAGGAAATCGAACTGGATGGCGACCCCCCACTTGACGATGATGAGTTGGAAATGGAAGAGGTAACTTTGGCCGAACTGGAAGCTCGCTTGGGTTTGACAGGCTCCGACGATGCCATGGAAAACGATGAAGATGAGGATGATGGCGAAGAAGAGATCAAAGATCGTGAACGCATTGCCGCTATCCGAGATGATGCAGTGTTCACATTTGAAAAGCACACGGCGCCCGTGTTCGGATGCAATTTGCATCCGAAGTTTGACTGGGCGGTGACGGGCAGCGAGGATGACAGCGCATATGTGTGGAATATTAAGAGTGGCGAAGTTCTGTTTGAAATTAAGGACCATAAGGACACCGTTACCGAAACGCATTTTAGTCATGACGGAAGCTACCTGGCAACAGGCGACATATCCGGCGAGCTGCTGGTGTACAAGGTGACCGAACAGCTGGACGATAGACCCATCTTGACCAAAATCTGGGAGTACTCCATGTTCGATATGGCCTGGCTGTTCTGGCATCGTGCTGCCAATGTTTTGATTGCTGGCGGTGACAGTGGCGAGGTCTACGTATGGCGGATTCCAAGCGGAGAATGCAAAATATTACCTGGACAGTCCACGCGTTGCGAGGCAGGCGAACTCAGCAACGATGGCAAGAAACTGTTCACAGTGTACATGAATGGTGTTGTCAAGTTGTGGGACCTAAAGACATCCCAAGTACTGATGGAGGTGAACGAGGAGCATCCGCTCAGTTTAGGTGAAATTACACATGCGGTGGTCGCCTGTGAACCGGACTCGCCGTTTTATTTATGCGCCGAAGGCAATGGTACGCTGACCGTTTCAGGGATTAATCTAGAATCAGTAATATAATCCCTTCTTCCCTTGACAGGCAAACTACTATTCTGCACTAACAACGGGCCCGTAAATGTTGTAGAGTCTGTGCACGGTATCGAGTGCATTGCGTTTGCTCCCTCCTCTGCGGAACTAAAGCTGGTGGCATGTGGCTCGCTGGACGGCCAGATATCCATATGGGACTATACCAAGTATGCTCTGCGCACAGTCTGTGAGAGCTCGGTACCAAATGATGGAATACTTCGGTATGTAAATAATCATCACAATAAATAATACACCCGTTTTAATATGGTTTACTTAATTACAGTCTTAAGTGGCTAAACGATCATACTTTGCTGGCTGCCACCGCACAGGGAAATCTAAATGCATTCGATGCACGCTCCGGAGCCCTTAAATTTACACTCACTGGACACCATTATCATATATATGAATTTGTTTACAAGCCCCAGGAAAATTTATTGTTGACCGTCTCAGAGGATAACACAGCAAAGATATTTAATGTTCCACCTCTGGGAGAATAGATCTTAGTTTAATAGAATAAAAATACGATACGTATTTATACAATATTCAATAATTAAATGGTTATTGTAAGTACATAGAAAAGATATGTATGCATTTATGTACAAAAGAGAGATGCCTTAAAATATGGCTAGAACTTGTCAATTTGCGTTACTAGACAATTCTTGATTCATTTACTTTTGTAAACACGAGTTTAACTGATAATTCAAGTTCTTGAATTTGAGCACGAGAACGAAACTGCAAACTGCACTCTTAGGGTGAATTTCCCTCTCTGGTCTTGGACATGCGTGTGAAGGTATTGAGAGACAGTGTACTTTACGATATTCATCGCTCAGCTGCTACTAATGCCACAAACTAATTGTAGTATTATATTTAGGATGCGGTAGACACATACGTATGTAAGTACGAGAACGAGAGACAGTTCCTGCGACAGACACTCGCAACCTCAAACCTACACTCACAATACTTGGCAATTATATTCAATTTGTGTTGGATTTTTTATCATTTTATTAAAGCTCTTCGTATTTCATTCTCCCGGTGCAGTCTCTGTGCCCCATTGTGCATTACACAAAAATCCCAAATCAGTTCCATTCGGGTTTTCTAACCGTGCGTTACGATTCCCCTACGGCGACAATTCTGAATTTCACTCAATTTAGGAGACGGTTTAGTGCGAGTCATATACTTAAGTATGTCTATTAACATACATGTGTATATGAGTATGTATAATCATAAAGACTAGTGCGACTTTTAATAGTTTGTTAACAATACAAGGAGTTCTGAAAGTTCGTGCAACAATACAAATCTGGGATAAATAGATTGCAGATACATAAATAATTGCAGATATAGATAAATATTTACATGCATATAGGTAGTCAAGTAACTGTTTAAACAGAGAAAGCAAATCGAAAAGAATCGGTTAACGGTTTAATGAATTTCTGTATACTGGTAAACTTTTATTTCGGTAACGGTTACAATTTTCAATCGGTTAATATCGTTTGACAGTTTCGGTTACTGCTTTGGGAAATTAAATAAATTCGCCCATTTTATTTTGAAAAAAAAACCGTTACTGATTATTTCATTTTTGTATATTCTTATTATTATTATTATAGTAGCCAACGGTTCTTAGAACAAATTAAGAAACAATAAATCGGCTCCAGATATTTTTTTTTTTTAAAATAGTGACATACTCTATGTATACCATTATAGACTGTAAAATTATTAGTTCACTAAATAACTCGTGACATTAAGCAAGCAACTTGGAAATATTAATGAAAATTGCATATGGAAGTGATCCATCATATTTTGGGTATACGAGTAGGGCGCAAACCTAAAAACCAAAAGCACAAACACGAATAACAATAAAAGTCAAAAACCACAGTTAATCAACGACGAAAACAACCCACAGCAAAGTACAGATACAGATACATATGTACATGCATGTATGTGTTTGTCCTATATATGTATGTATGGATGTGTGGCATGCGTGTGTCTCTTTGGCGACTTTTACAATTAGATTATCAGTTCAAAAACAACAACATGAGTCCACATTATAGTTGACAATCAAAAACTCAGGGCACAATAAAACCTAGGCGCTACCGTACGTTGTCTGTAGTACAATTTAGATGTTTGACTGCACACATACATACATAAATATATTTGCATATGTATGTGCAAACATATGTATTGCATACAGTCAGCACTAAAAGTTCATTGGGATTACGATCATCGCACAATTGAATTATCACAGTTTGAAATGTCACATACGCGCGCCTAGTGATCCCCACGACACAGTGATTTAGTTATACGAGTATGTGCATTTGACCGTACGAGTCTTTATACATATATGAACATACATACTAACAAACTCGTACTTTGCGAATAATATGCGAAGTAAATGTATTTTGTTGATAATAATCCGCTTAAGTGTTTTACAAAAGCCTCACAAGTTTTACATGCATAGAAAAATACATTCATTATGTTCACATGAATTTGTATTATTAAGATAATCTATGTATAGAAAATTATTTAAATAAGTCTTTGGTAATTTCTAAAACTTTTATGAATCGAGTTAATTCAAAGGCGTTACTAAAATGTTTGAAATAAAAACCAACCTTATAACAATAAAGTAAATACATCGTACTATGAATTAACTGAATAATTATCGCATATATTGCGAAAGTCCAATAGGAATGAAATGTTAAATTTAAATGAATTATTTAAAGAGTCCAAACATGATTTCAATGATAAGAAACACCGCAAATTCATTACTGTTTCTTAAATCTATTGTATGTATGTTCTTAAAAAAAACATTTAAATCGAAAGCTTGTAGTTCTCAGAAGTATTCCTCAATTAACTATTATCTAAGATACTTTTTACTATAAAGATACTTATTACTATAAATATTCATGGAACGTCGGTTCGGTTGATGGCATACTTCTGTTTTGGGCTCATAGTTTTGTCCAGTTGCACAATATAGGGACATATGCATACCAACGGAAAGCTTTTCGATCTCAGAAGTACTCCTCAAGTGAGTACATTTTTAGTGAAGCGATCATTTTTTGACATTTAGAAAAATGAGACTGGTTGGTGGCACTTTAAAAAAATGCAATTCAAATCGAAAAACATGAATGAAAAACACATTCATTCAAAGAAAAAAGAAAATTTATTTAATTTAGCAATCATCAAGTGATAAAATAATTGCGACTATTTGCTTTAATCATAGTAAAAGTGAGCACGGGCCGGAAACCAATTTTCAAATCACAGTTCGCACAACTTTTCATAAAAACATTTTAACTTTATTCCAAATATTTTTAATTAAATCTAAAATTTTAAATTTACTTATTCTTAGTACAAAAAATTTTATCGCGTTAATTTTAAAAGAATCGAAGCGTATCGATAAACCGTAAATCACACAGAAAAATTAGGCGAATTTTCGGGCCTACCTTACTTTGGGCTTTTAGCTGAGGCCCGGGCAAGTACGAAAAAGCCGGTTTGCGATTTTCAGGCGCGAAGCCCGTGGATTTATTGAAGAGGCCCGCGGAAATTTATTGACTATAACATATAGAAGTTTGAAGTGAGATAAAAAAGATTTTTTTCACCTGTAGTGTTTTACCTGTTCAATTCACAGAAAAAGTTTAAAAATACCTTCCCATCGATACATAGAACATATCTGTAGCTTCTGTATTTTGGAAGCTATGAGGGAGGGTGAGTTTTTCTCTTTTCCCGCTAACCTAGCATTTTTTTCAAAAAGTCTTAGAACGAACATTTTTAGATTTCCGATAAGGAATAGTTCCTCATCAAAAAATTTAATCTTTTTCAACGCTTTGATACGCACAGACAAACAGATAACAGACAACTTTTTATATAATTTTGAAGAGTTCACTGAAAAGTAATTGACTTAATTAATTTACTTATTGGCGTCTGATTAGCAGGATGCAGACTTCATTCAAGCGATTTAAAATATTGTAGCGGCTACCTGAAAGAAATTGTTGAATATGATCGATTATCAAGATTGTTATTATTATTTTAAGACCAAGACAAGACTTTTACCCATTTTAATTTCCAATAGGTCGCCTGTATTTATAGTGTACTGCTCGATGAATGTTTCATTTTCTGTGGTGGCATCACTGTTAACTTCAATCTTAAATTGACCATAAAGAACTACAAATTGCTGTGTATCGTAGAGAAAAGATTCATATTATTAAATCAAAAATACGGTTAGGTAAAGAAAACGCACCAGTTTGCGCATTGTTCGAATAAAGCCGCGAACTTGCAACGGTTTGAAGCGCATGTATCCCACGGAGCACGAATTATCCTCTCCACTATAGAATGCATAGTCAATACCGTGGAGATTCGAGAATTGCAGTTTAAGTGCTCTTACTGCAACCAATAAAGAATGTTAAAGGAATTCTGTATGATTGAGTTGGGCATAAAAAAAACTTACTGATAACTAGCGAGCCATTCTCCTCATCGGCATTGCAACCCTCACTGGGGATAGGGCCATCCTCGACATCTCTTAGCCAGTTTACCAGCGAAAATGAATGATCCTGCGGCTGATTCATTGATTGAGACGCAGGCTCAAATTCAGGCGCATTTTCAATTTCCCCCTGATTATCGTTTGTTGGTGATATTGAAAGTGCCATTGGTTCTTCTTCATTTTGTGATTCTGAAGTTATTACTGACAAAGTGAAATATTAGATTCTTATTGAAAATTTCGTTCTTTACTTGCATCTTTTACTTACTTGTGCTCTTTGGCTTTCTATTGCTAACCTTCTTCCGGGCGGTGTTGCTGGTGCGTGCCTGCTCATCCTGTAGCTCCTCCGACTGCTCTGCGGCTTGCTCCTCCGATTGCTCCGTTATGCCACCCAAAAACTTCTCATACGTCTTGCGCAGAGCTGCGAACGGATCGTTCAAAGTATGGCTCCAAGTATTTCGCAATGGCACCTGACCGCGTTTGGATCTGCGAACTCCAGCTATCAGACAAGTTGAAATATTAGACACATAAAAAAACCTCTACACGAGGTAAAAGTCTAGTGACGAAAGCTTATTCTAGCCCCAAAATTTCTGATATCCAATTTTGTGACGAAATTTATTACATTTAATGTATGAATTATTCTAATATTAAAAAAAATTGTTTGGCATTCAGCACTGCGCATTAAAGTAATTTTTAGGTATAAAGAATCTTGAACTTTTTTGCGCAATTATTTGACCGATTATTCCTATGGCAGCTATATGATATAGTAAACCAAATTTGATCAGGATGTATAAGAACAACTTAAATGCATATTCAGTCAAACTGGTTGAGATATCTTAATAAGCAAAAAAGTTTTTCGTACTAAAACTTGATTTTTGACCTATCGTTCCTATGACAGCTATATGATAAAGTGGACCGATTTGAACTAAATTTATACATAATGTGTAAGACTTAGATGAATACCCTGTTAAATTGGTTGAGATATCTTGAGAAACATAAAAGTTTTTCATTCTAAAACTTAATTTTTGACCGATCATTCCTATGACAGCCATATGATATAGAGAACCAATTTGAACTAAGTTTGGACATAATGTATAGGACCAACTTAAATGCATACTCTGTCAAATTGGTTGAGAAACCTTGAAAAACAAAAAAGTTTTTCATACTAAAACTTGATTTTTAAACGATCGTTCCTATGACAGCCATATGATATAGAGAACCAATTTGAACTAAGTTTGGACATAATGTATAGGACCAACTTAAATGCATACTCTGTCAAATTGGTTGAGAAACCTTGAAAAACAAAAAAGTTTTTCATACTAAAACTTGATTTTTAAACGATCGTTCCTATGACAGCTATATGTGGACCTACATAGTGGACCGACTTAAACTAAATTAGGACATAATGTATAAGACCAACTTAAATGCATACTCTGTCAAATTGAAAAATAAAAAAGTTTTTTGATTCAAAGCTTGATTTTCTAATTAGTACCATATAGTAAATAGTCAAATGTATATATTCAGTTAACCGGTCATATCTTCCAAACCTTGTGGCTGAGAGACATTTTTCATATATCAAAAGTTGCGAAATATTACGTGTTACAACATATTGAAATTTAATAAAAATCGTTAGAGCGGTAAGCCAAAAAACCTTTTTATACCCTGTGCCCATTAAAAATGGGCAAAAAAGGGTATAATGGTTTCGTTGGAATGTATATAACAGGCAGAAGGAAGCGTGGCAGACCCCATAAAGTATATATATTCTTGATCAGTACGAATAGCCAAGTCGATTTAGCCATGTCCGTCCGTCTGTCCGTCCGTCCGTCCGTCCGTCCGTATGTTTGAACGCGTCGATCTCAGAGACTATAAGAGCTAGAGACTTCAAACTTGGTATGTAGATTCCTGTATACCGAGCGCAGATCAAGTTTGTTTCCAATTTTGGATGCCACGCCCCCTTCGCCCACAAATCACACAAAATGATTTACAGGCTCAAATTTTAAGATAGCACTTCTTAACTGACCAAGCAGTTGAGATGTAAGCCCATTAAACGACCCTGAAAGTTTCAAAACGATTGACTCATAAATAGGGAAGATATTAAAGAATTGGTTTTAATTCAATATTTGCATATGCAATGCAATGTGCGAACGAGACAGCATATGTTTGTTTATATGTAAAGCGAGCGCAAGACAGTGTGCCCGCACACTCCAGCGATTTTGCTTATCGATATCATTTTAGCATCATATGCTATTGATGTATGATATATGTACATACATACATAATTACGTGTATTACAATTGTATTAAAATATATTTGTGTAAATACATAGTTTTATACATATGTATGTGTGCATTGCAAAATGCCATGTGACGTCACATTTATCAATACAGCAAGACAAAAGCTGAGTGCTATCCATTGTGCTGAATGAGAGGACAAAATTCCTTTTCGAGCACTACTGTTTGCTCGTTGCCGAGCACTGAAAACTCCAAATTAGTAATATTCTTAGCCAGCTTGACAGAAAATGCATCTGGTGGGGTCTTATACAACCCCACCGAATTTGATTTAAATCGGTTTATTATATCACATAACTGTCATTATAAATATTAGCCGACAATTTTCTACAACGCTCGCAAGGGCATCAAATCTTCGGCGTGCCGAACAGCATATAAGACTATGGGCACAGGGTATCCGACAGTCGAGTATACTCGACTATAGCCGCACCTCACCGCGAGCGAAGCGAGCCGGGGGTAGGCGAGCGAAGCGAGCAAGGGGCGGAGCCCCCTTGTTTTGATTAAATTCGTGTACAATTATATGAGGAGGCCAAAATTTTGGGTCACATATAATCGGAAACGAATCAAAGGGGACACTAATTTTAAATGAGGAAATTTCTCGAGGCTCAGAGAAATTAAATTTGTTAATGGAAACAGAGGCTGACGACTTACTAGCGATATATGCAGAGATAGAATCGCAAGTTGTATCAGCAGACAGTCTGGAAATAAAAATCTGCTTACGTGGAGCCACTACCGTAAGTAGAGGAGGCACAGACAAAGTAGTGACTGTAGGGCGACTGTTGCGTCGACCTGGTCTATTGGTTAGATTAGTTCTAACATCAGGCACTGCAGTCGTTGATGATCCCGGTGAAGGTGCAGTCATAGAAGCCGAAGAAACTATATGGGTATTGGTCACTACGGGAGTTGTTGCGGCAACTTCGGGGACAGTCACCTGAGCCGAAGAAACTTTAGGAATTACAGGAGGTGTGGTTGATAGAATAGGAGCTTTATTAGCTAAAAAAGGTGAGGGAAGTTCACTATCTTTGCAAGGGGATGGTGAAAAAGAAAGAAGTGGCGGCCCTTGCAAATATTGGGATGGCGCCAAAAATGGTGAGATAGGCTGATTAGCAATAGATGCATTTAAAAATTGAGGCTCCAAACGTCTAATAGGTGGAGCCTCAAATTTAAATTCACTCAGTAACTCCAAACTTGAATCGAAGTTACTCGAGAGTTGTTTAGTTAACGTGCGAAGTTTTAGAAATTGAATTTTCACGTTGTTGTAAAATCAAATTGTATAAAAATACAAGTTGGACAAGACCAACGCAGACCGCCAATGTCTTTTTTCTGGTCATTGGAAACAATCCTGTCGAGATCTCGTCCAGTGAGCCCGGCACACTTAATGTGCATCATGTTATCACATAACCAACAATTAACAAATTTAAGTTTGTCAGTGTCACGAATCGGCCCATAAGTACAATTCTTATTGCAGCACGCCATTATTCAAAAAGTTTCCTACTGGGTAACAAAATTGAGTGAAAAAAAAAACAAAAATTGAGAATGTAAACAGCACTTGGGTAAGCTCGAAGCAAAAACTGCACAAACAATTTTTGGCTGAGCGATAATGCAACAACAAGATATGCGTGAATGCAAGCACAAAGATAAAATGCACAAGTGAACACACACACAAACTTGTGATTGCACAGCGAAGTGTCGAACAGGTCGCAAAGCGAAAATAACAACAAGCACTAACAACAAACACAGCACAGACGCTGTGTTATTTAATTATAATATAAATAGGCTTACAATATACTTTAGAACAAAATTGATAAAAATTATGGAGCGCAAATAAAACACGTCTGAACAGAAATCACTCAATAACTCTGTTCTTGTAAGTAACGTTTAATTTAATTATTTAACCTCAACTAAAAGCAATCGACAGGTAGAAAAATAATTAATTAAATTTTAAATTAAATTATAAAACTAAAAAGCAAAATAATACATTTTAATTTATAACTGAAAGTATAGTAAACAAATTTAAGGTTAAGCTGGGGGTATTCAAAAATGTATTAATTGATCCAACATTTGTTGCAAGGAATGGGGAAAACGCAGAATCAGATCAAAAATTATTAGTATTTTATTAGTATTGTTAGAAGTATTTGTATTAGTGTTAGTTGTAAAACGAGTATATTTACTGTAAGTCGCAGGGATGATTAGGGATTTCTCATGATTAGGGATATGATTAGGGATTTCTCAAAAGGTATAGGAAAATAGAGGATTTTATGGAAGGAAAAGAGAGTTCTTGGAAATGACGTGGTAGAGGCTTATATTATTGGTGCACAAAACCCGAAAGGAACTGTGCAAAGCGTAATCAGTCGTGCAAGTAGACAGGATGTTAATGAAATTTTTATTATTTATTCTATTCGTCAAGAAAACTATTAGAATTGTTCCTTATTTTTGCACAACCACAGTGGTAGAGGTTTATAGTGCACTTACACTAGTTGACACAGCGTCAGTTCGAGCAAAGTCAACAATATTCATATTGTGTATGTATTAAACGTGCGTCCTTGTGGAAATGTTGTACATATAAATATGTATATATTCGGAAAAATAATTATTATGTGTTTTGTTTACTTTAAGATAAAATGAGCATAATGGCATTATCGAGCAAGCAATTTGCCGCCGTAATTAATTTACATTTATGTCTAGTGACAGAGAATCAAGAGTTCAAAATACCATTAGTTCCGAATATAGCTTCGATTTATATGTATATTTACTATATATATATATAAATAAATAATAAATAAATGAATATGTTTTATTAAAAATATTTATGATATGTAATTAAGTTCAAAAATGTTAATCAAACAACACTGATGGTGAAATCGAAGTGATGCCAACACAAAACGAAATAATGAACATGAGGTCAATTTAAGTTTGCATTGTTAGCGCGACAATTATGATATCAACAATATTCTCCTTTCCTTTTGCCCGAATGTTTTTTTTTGAGACTCTGTACGTAGCAAGTAAAAGTAAATGTGTTTTTTAAATAACATTCGAGCTTTTATCCAATTGTGATAACATTTTTAGGGCAGATTGGGAATATAAATATTATATGTATGTGCTACAACTCTAGGCCCAAAAAAATTGGCAATAAAGGGTATAATGGAATGTATGTAACAGGCAGAAGGAGGCGTGGCAGGCCCCATAAAGTATATATATTCTTGATCAGTATCAACAGCCGAGTCTATTTAGCCATGTCCGTCTGTCTGTCCGTCCTTCCGTGTGTTTGAACGAGTCGATCACAGAGACTATATCAGCTAAAGACTTCAAACTTGGTATCTGTGTTCCTGTATACTGTACGCAGATGAAGTTTATTTTATTTTTGGTTCGGACAACTATATCACATAGTTGCCGTAGGAACGACCGGACGAAAGTCAAGTTTTAGTAAGAAAAACTTTTATGTTTTCTGAGATATCTCAACCAATTTTACAGAATAAGTAACTGGGTTGGTCCTCTACGAGCCCAAACCACTATTAATTCGTACAGCATACTTTTTGAGGTATGTGCAATGTTTAACAACCGATATTTTAGATGTTAGTAAAGATAATACACCCAAATATATTTTTTTTTAAAGTTAATTTTATTCTATTAAATTATGATAAGACAAGTTTTCTTTTGGTCAACAACAGCAACAACAAAATTAATTTAATCAAATGCGTCACATAACTGATAAAAAAAAAGTGACCACTATTAATTCGTACGCTTCGTAAATGGATTTTTTACTGTACCAATTAACATTACATTTTATAATTTTTCTTATATTAATATTGGGTAACATCGCCTTTGGCCTTTATAATACATTTACAATGTGTTGGAATTGAATTTAGTAAATTTTGGCATTGATCTGTTGAAATAGAGTGCCAAATGTCTTGCAATCTTATTTTTAAATCATAAAGCTTTCGTTGAGGTTTTTTTCTACACCTTTGACAGACATACATCCCCACACCATTATGCTTGCTGGAAACTTAAGTTCTTTTTAGGCAGTCTTTATGGTATGCTTCTGTATTTTTCCGGATGACCCTCCTTCATGAATCACTGACACTCAAATCAAATTTAGCTTCATCGTTAAATATAATAGAGTTCCATTGTCATTGAGTTCAAAACATCATTTCCCGAGCCCCTTGTAAACGGCTTTTCTATTGACAAAGCGTAAGCAACAGCTTTGCCTTAGCCTAGCCATTCCTAGTTAAAATACTGAGTATGTTAAATACATATGTACATACTATAACACAATTCATACTTTATTGATCCGTTTAACACTTTTTCCAATTTTGCTTGACCACTCACAGGTCACATTTCTAAACGATTGGCGACGATCGTTCTTCAAAATTGTGGCTAGAGCTCTTTTGTCGCGAGCTGTTATAGCAGATTTTCGGCCTCTATTGGCGGTTTTATTTTCTACATTTCCGTTTTTTGAAAGAAGCTTGTAATTCCTTGAACTGAAGACTTTGGCAGATTTATTTGCTTGGCTATTTCACCAAATGTCTTCCCAGATTTATAATAATCAATAATCAAAGTCCTTCTTTCTGTGCAAATTGGCTTACCACGTGCCATCGCTGCTAAAACTTAAATAGCTTCAAGCAATAACATAGTTTTCACATTATGCATTGTATAACTGCTTTCAGATTATACCTAGATATAGAATTTATTACATTGCTTGCATTTGTTTTGATCTTAGTTGCATTCTAAGCGAAGCTTATGCAGCGTACGAATTAATAGTGGTCACTTTTTTTTTATCAGTTATGTGACACATTTGATTAAATTAATTGTGTTGTTGCTGTTGTTGACCAAAAGAAAACTTGTCTTATCTTAATTTAATAGAATAAAATTATCTTTCAAAAAAATAAATTTTGATGTATTAGCTTTACTAACATCTAAAATATCGGTTGTTAAACATTGCACATAGCTCAAAAAGTATGCCGTACGAATTAATAGTGGTTTGGGCTCGTACATCCTGACCAAAGTTGGTTCAAATCGGTCAACTATATGTATTGCTGCAATAGGAACGATCGGTCGAAAATCGAGTTTTGGTATGAAACAATTTTTTATACCCCTGTGCCCATTAAAAATGGGCAAAAAAGGGTATAATGGATTCGTTGGAATGTATGTAACAGGCAGAAGGAAGCGTGGCAGACCCCATAAAGTATATATATTCTTGATCAGTACGAATAGCCAAGTCGATTTAGCCATGTCCGTCCGTCCGTCCGTCCGTCCGTATGTTTGAACGCGTCGATCTCAGAGACTATAAGAGCTAGAGACTTCAAACTTGGTATGTAGGTTCCTGTATACCGAGCGCAGATCAAGTTTGTTTCCAATTTTGGATGCCACGCCCCCTTCGCCCACAAATGACACAAAATGATTTACAGGCTCAAATTTTAAGATAGCACTTCTTAACTGACCAAGCAGTTGAGATGTAACCCCATTAAACGACCCTGAAAGTTTCAAAACGATTGACTCATAATTAGGGAAGATATTAAAGAATTGGTTTTAATTCAATATTTACATATGCAATGCAATGTGCGAGCGAGACAGCATATGTTTGTTTATATGTAAAGCGAGCGCAAGACAGTGTGCCCGCACACTCCAGCGATTTTGCTTATCGATATCATTATCGATATCATTTTAGCATCATATGCTGTTGATGTATGATATATGTACATACATACATATTTACGTGTATTACAATTGTATTAAAATATATTTGTGTAAATACATAGATTTATACATATGTATGTGTGCATTGCGAAATGCCATGTGACGTCACATTTATCAATACAGCAAGACAAAAGCTGAGTGCTATTCATTGTGCTGCATGAGAGGACAAAAATAATTTTCGAGCACTACTGTTTAAAACTTCTCTTAAAACTCCAAATTAGTAATTTTCTTAGCCAGCTTGACAGAAAATGCATCTGGTGGGGTCTTATACAACCCCACCGAATTGATTTAAATCGGTTTACTATATCATATAACTGTCATTATAAATATTAGTCGACAATTTAATACAACGCTCGCAAGGGCATCAAATCTTCGGCGTACCGAACAGCATATAAGACTATGGGCACAGGGTATCCGACAGTCGAGTATACTCGACTGTAGCCGCACCTACCGCGAGCGAAGCGAGCCGGAGGTAGGCGAGCGGCAAGCGGGAGCGGAGCCCCTTGTTTTATTAAGATATCGCAACCATTTTACCAGAATTTGCATTTAAGTTAGTTTTATACATCCTGACCAAATAAAATTCAAATCGGTTCACTATATTATACAGATGTTACTCATTGGAACAATCAGCGGAAATTTAATGCAGTGCTTTGCATGGGCATCAAATCTTCGGGCATACGAGTGTCTGGGCACAGGGTATCCTACGGTCGAGTGTGCTTGTCTATAGCCGCAGGAAATAGGAGCAATAATAGATGAGAAGACCCAAGTAACATTAGTAACATTGTTAAGGGTAAATCAACGCGAAAATGGCAACAAAGTAGTGGGCGTGGCGTTGTTGTTAGTAGAGGAGAATGGGGAAAGCCGCTTACGCTTGGAGATACAACCCCAGGCTAAGTGGAGTGCAGCGAAAGCTGAACAACGAACATGAAGAGAAAAAAAGAAAGAAAGAAAGATATATAGAGATATCCACTTTATGTTCAAAATATCTACATACCAAGCTATTGGGTGTAGGTGGGATTGGGGATATACTTAAGGGTATACCAGCAACATTGCTTACCCGTCTGTGCGGCGCTACCCTGGAACAGACTACGCAGATAGCTGATGAGACGACGATGCAGCGGCCGGTGGCGATGACGCGATGATTTGCGGATCGATGATGATGATTCTTGGACGCCGCCTTCGCCTTGTTCCACATCGTCAATGTCCACGACGTCCTTCCCGCATTGAGACGCATCAACAATAATCTCAATGCTCCGTTGTGTGTTCGATTTTTTCAGAGCGACGCCGGTGACACCGCCGACAACTCCACTACTGCTCAATGCTGCCAATGCACTAGTGTTGCCGGCTCCAGCGCTGGTGGCAATGGTGCCAATGAGGGTATCCGTGGCGCAGCTTCCCGTACCCGCTATTCTGCTCACAATGTTGTCAAGCGAACTGTGCGCCGGCTGCTGTTGAATGATACGATTGCTGGTTGTTGCCAGCATCTGACGTTCTTGACCGACTCCGGGTAGTTCGTTGACGGTGCCATTGGTGTGACTGCCGCGATAGATCAGCTCTGTCTCATTGGACACCTGGCGCAGGGCATGCAGTCCCAGGCCCATATGTGAGGCGCTGCTCGCCATGCCACCACCACCAGAGACGACACCACCACCGCTCCCACTTCCAGCTGCAGCGCTTGAGCCGCCGCTGCCATTGAGTCCCGTGTAATAAGCGCTATTGGGTCTCTGCGTGTGCTGTACCTGTGGCCCGGCCATTGCACAGTTTCCACTTCGCATGTGAAATTGGCGGGAGGTGTGTCGTTTCCGCTGTTGGAGCGGTTGAGCGTCTGGACACCTGGTTACTTGGTCACCTGTTCGCCTGGTCTAGTTGTATTTTAGACGCCTGTCTGTTCGGGTTAGTAGTTTTAGGTGCATTCTGATTATTGTTGTCTATTACATGTTGGACTCTAGCACGATCGTCTGGTTAGGCTCTGGCTAAGATTAGGCGTTAGTATGGTTCGTTTGCTTTTATTTAAGATATTTGATTGAAGCGTTTTGCGCCTGGCAGTCAGTAGTCGATTCAACTTTAACTTTAACCTGAACTCCAAGTTTAAATTCTCAACATCTGCGCGGAGAGAGAGAAAGATTGGGAGAGAGAATAAGACAAAATATCAGAAGCGTGTTTGTTAGTTTAAATTAATAATCTGTCATTCTTAATTAGTTTACAAATAACAGCCAGTAGCGGTACAATTGCATGTGGGCGTGTAAAAGTGTGGGCGTATATTTATACCTGTGCTTAAAGTACAGTTTTAAGGAAGCCATGAACCAGAATGCAACCGTAATCACTTACAAATACTCTGTATGCATAAAACCTGCACCGCATGCGGATACTGAATATTATTTCCAAAACATAACACCTAACTAATAAATTAATATACTCCACTTTCCATATTATTTACTTATTTTTAAGAAGAACTTAAAAATATTGCGAAAATCCGTTCACAGCTCTAACACCCAATCGCCACTGCAATTTCATTTAGCATTTGTGCATATTTGGGCCGAATACTTTATTTCAATTACTCGTACCACGGTGAGAGAAAAATTTAATTTTGGAAAATGCAACTACATTTCGATACTCGGTTTCTGTTCGAATTTTGATGTTCATTTCGAAAATTTACAAACTCGTATCACTAGAATATAAAATCAAAAGAAATAAAACAAGACTCGAATGTAAATTTATTTCATTAATATTTAATGGGAAATTTGGTAATTAATTAAATCATGTTTCCTACTGAAGTAAAAAAGTTATAATACTAATATATAATTAAGTAATTTAATTAAATTGTTCAAATTGTTTCTACAACATTATACGAAGGGCAGGTTACTGTTTACAAAATTTCTTCCCATTGTACGATATTCCACCGACGAGCCCAATTCATAAAGGACAACGGCAATAATTTTCAACAGCAAAATAATCTATAATTCATTTATTATCTATTTTTCAGGCATTTTACTGTTTCAGCTTGAAAAAAGAACAGCTTCCCAAATTCATGTGGACAGAAAGTTAAATTTTTGGTAATACTTACATCCGAAGGCAGGCTTGATTACCAAAAATGGGGAAAATACAGGATGCAGCGAAAGCAGCACGAAGGATGCGAAAGGCGACTAGCAATATATACACGAAGAATGGAAAATTTGCAATGACTATCCGATCGGATTGAGTGATACATATACCGATCGAAAGGTATGACCTTTACTAACAAAATTGCATACTACGACTTTTGGTAACTCACCTGCTTCATGAGATACGTGTGTGTAAGTGGGAGGGGCCAAATTTTAATGATTGCAGCTAGTGGGGCCGTTGGAGACTTTTGGTTAAATTTTATAATTTTTAAAAATTCTTATTAAAAATACGCGTCGAATGAGATGAAAAGTTTGTTTGTCTGTTTGTTTGTTTGGATCAAAGCGCTGAAAAAGCTTAGATTTTTTGATGAGGAATTGTTTCCTATCAGAAATGTAGAAGTGTTTGTTCTACGACTTTAGCAGGAAATAGCTAGTTTAGCGGGAAATAGCTATAACCCGATGAATTTGAAACACCCACAGTTTCCAATCCGAAGAAGCTACAGATGTGTTTTATATGTCGTTAGAAAGGTATTTTTGAGGGCTTTTAGATGCGCCTGGAATGCTAAACTTTTTTTTAATAACTTATATATTAAATTTAATATCGTTCGTCACAAAATGGAATATCAGAAATTTTGGGGCAGGAACACCCTTTCGTCACTATACTTTTACATTGTAAGGAAGTTTTTGGAAGTTGTAAAGGTCACCAATTGCAGTGAACATTGAATGAATCATATTTTTGTGTCAGGTGTGCTTTTTTAAAATCATGAAGCGCGCTAAATATCCGGGATAGTACTCCTTCTTCCGTCCCAATGTGTGTAATACTATCTTTAAGGTCGCGGCATAAACGCTCTATCCATCTGCATCCATTTGGAATAAAGTTGCCGATTATCACGGAACAAGTCGAACGGCCACCAAATTTCTTACAAGTTAATGTTAAAGTATATTTTACGTTAAAAATTATAATAGCCTACTTAATATTGAAAAACCTAATTGATTTTTATAGCAAAAATCGAACAATTGAAATTCAATTTCTTGAGAACAATGGCCAACCGTCAAAATATTTCATCGAGGTTAATTAGTTTTTTTTTTCTAGTTTTGGTGATCGCCAAAATTATCTAGAATATTACCTTATCTTCTTTTTGCTATGGCCCAATGCTGCGTTTTATAAGTAATTGCATTAAATGTTTACAAGACATTCAGGTTTTTGACAATTATCTTTTTGATTTTTCTTGATATTTTTCAATTGCCATAAGAAGTTTTTAATGATCCAAGTAGCCGGCTAGTCACATTGTTTTGACTATCGATTCTAATAGTCTAGAAGTTCAGTTGTGTGTTTATAGTATTTCGGTTCAGATCGCCTAAATTAAAAAATTTTTAATTTTTTTTTTTGTTTGAGTTTCCTTTTTTGTTGGTACAGTCCTCAGATCTGGGCAAGATGGAGGATGATAAGCCCTTTAATCCCTTTTATATTGGACCACATCCAAGCATGGCATGTGCTCTAGCAGAGACCCCTCCACGTCAATGTTCCCCTGATTGCCCAGAGAAGAATGTCGAGGGAGGAAAATCTGTATCTCCGGAGAACACCTCTTCAAATGGTGCTCAGGGAACTAAGGAAGCTACTAATTCAAACAATGAAGGCGAAAAGGAGAACTCTGAACCGCCTTGCTGCACATATCCTTGTAGAGAAGGACGTAATTAACATTGAGGATATAAGGGACAATCTCAACATAAATCATCAAAGTCTTGAACAAATAATAATCGTCCATAAATAAACCAAAAAATCAAATTAGAAGGTTCTAGACGAGGCCCAATCGCGCAAATTGCGTATCTAGTATTATTTTATACCTTCTTTAACCTTTAGTATGAAAAACTTTGTATTTCTTAAGATATCTCAAGCAAACGCACAATTTCTGTGTCTGGTATTGCATATAATTTGAACCAATTGTGTTAAAACCCGACCACTATATCATCGGTCGAAACCAACCTTAACTTGGCAATCAAATTTTCCCAGAATTTTGAAGTCAAAAATCACAAGAGTGCCGTTAAACAATCAATGTACACTTAAAACTGTGTAAAAATAATTATAAATTAGCTTTCAGAAGATGAAAAGCTTTTAAAAATCGGCTGTGGCATTCTTGAGTAATAATGAAAAATGAAGCTCACCTTTGAAAAATCCAAACATAAAATGTTTTAAAAAAGTTACACCATAGAACAAATATTAAATTAGTTTTTTGTCATATGGGGTCCCATATGTATTTAAAAAAAGTGGTTTTGGTTCATGTTAGAATGTGGTTATTACCTAGCGTATAAGACAGTGTATCGAGTGTATTTCAAGTACATAAACAAACAGCAGCATGCGAATTTTGATTTGCTTGAGAAACACACACACATCTACAATTTAAAGGTTTACGATAATTTATATTCAGCTGGTTTCTTTGCAATTTGGTAGTTGGCATTAATACATTTATTTTGTTGTTCCGTATTATACAAATTACCTTATATTGTAAATTACAATACTTCAATAAGCCCAAAAGTATTTTTAAATAATTTTTCTTAGTATTTTTTGGTATTTTATTACTTATCAAAGTCGACAGATTGAAATCTGGTCGCAAGGTTTGTAAAGTAAATTATTAACTCAGAATGTTAATGTGTTGTTGCTGCGTTCTTAGATACCAGCTAACAAAAGTATTTGTGCTTTCTGTGGAGTGTAACATACCTTTGAAGATTAGAAAAGATAAAAGCTGAATGTTATTAAAAAAAACTATTCTTAATCAAATAATATTAACATTTTTTGCTCGTTTTTGTTCCATTTACGGTAAAACTCCATGTTGTAGATGTTTAATTTTGCTGAAAAATTTGTGTAGAGCCCCAAGGGGAGTCGAGTGAAGACACGGTCAAATTAAAAAACAAAAAATATAAATTCTACTTTAGTCCGACTAACAAATATGCAATATTTTAAGGGTCTAGCTTTATATTTAGAGATAAAAAAATAATTGGATTTTTCACAGAGTCGGGGAGGGGGGTGAGTTAAGACAAGGTCCAATCAAAAAACAAAAAAAATTATAAATTCCAGTTTAATTTAACTAAAGTTAGATTTTGTATAAATATTTTACACTTTTTATTCATAGGCGGATTGGGAGGAGGGGGTGAAGGCGTGGTCCAATTTGAAAAAAAACAAGGGGGCTCCGCCCCCTGCTCGCTTCGCTCGCCTACCCCCGGCTCGCTTCGCTCGCGGTAAGGTGCGGCTACAGTCGAGTATACTCGACTGTCGGATACCCTGTGCCCATAGTCTTATATGCTGTTCGGTACGCCGAAGATTTGATGCCCTTGCGAGCGTTGTATTAAATTGTCGACTAATATTTATAATGACAGTTATATGATATAGTAAACCGATTTAAATCAAATTCGGTGGGGTTGTATAAGACCCCACCAGATGCATTTTCTGTCAAGCTGGCTAAGAAAATTACTAATTTGGAGTTTTAAGTGCTCGGCAACGAGCAAACAGTAGTGCTCGAAAATGATTTTTGTCCTCTCATGCAGCACAATGGATAGCACTCAGCTTTTGTCTTGCTGTATTGATAAATGTGACGTCACATGGCATTTTGCAATGCACACATACATATGTATAAATCTATGTATTTACACAAATATATTTTAATACAATTGTAATACACGTAAATATGTATGTATGTACATATATCATACATCAATAGCATATGATGCTAAAATGATATCGATAATGATATCGATAAGCAAAATCGCTGGAGTGTGCGGGCACACTGTCTTGCGCTCGCTTTACATATAAACAAACATATGCTGTCTCGCTCGCACATTGCATTGCATATGTAAATATTGAATTAAAACCAATTCTTTAATATCTTCCCTATTTATGAGTCAATCGTTTTGAAACTTTCAGGGTCGTTTAATGGGCTTACATCTCAACTGCTTGGTCAGTTAAGAAGTGCTATCTTAAAATTTGAGCCTGTAAATCATTTTGTGTGATTTGTGGGCGAAGGGGGCGTGGCATCCAAAATTGGAAACAAACTTGATCTGCGCTCGGTATACAGGAACCTACATACCAAGTTTGAAGTCTCTAGCTCTTATAGTCTCTGAGATCGACGCGTTCAAACATACGGACGGACGGACGGACGGACGGACGGACGGACGGACAGACGGACGGACATGGCTAAATCGACTTGGCTATTCGTACTGATCAAGAATATATATACTTTATGGGGTCTGCCACGCTTCCTTCTGCCTGTTACATACATTCCAACGAATCCATTATACCCTTTTTTGCCCATTTTTAATGGGCACAGAGTATAAAAATATAAAATTTAACCAAAAGGCTCCAACGGCCCCACTAGCTGCAATCATAAAAATTTGGCCCCTCCCACTTACACCCCCATATCTTATGAACAAGGTGAGTTACCAAAAGTCTTAGTATGTACTTTTGTTATTGACCGTCATACCTTTCGATCGGTATATAACTCGATCTGATCGGACAGTCGTAGCAAATTTTCTATTCTGCGTGTATATATTGCTAGTCGTCTTTTGCACACTTCGTGCTGCTTTCGTCACTAGCGCGGACTGCCGTCCGCAGTGATATTAATGTAGAATTTCGGGTTTTTATACCCTGTGCCCATTAAAAATGGGCAAAAAAGGGTATAATGGATTCGTTGGAATGTATGTAACAGGCAGAAGGAAGCGTGGCAGACCCCATAAAGTATATATATTCTTGATCAGTACGAATAGCCAAGTCGATTTAGCCATGTCCGTCCGTCCGTCCGTCCGTCCGTCCGTCCGTCCGTATGTTTGAACGCGTCGATCTCAGAGACTATAAGAGCTAGAGACTTCAAACTTGGTATGTAGGTTCCTGTATACCGAGCGCAGATCAAGTTTGTTTCCAATTTTGGATGCCACGCCCCCTTCGCCCACAAATGACACAAAATGATTTACAGGCTCAAATTTTAAGATAGCACTTCTTAACTGACCAAGCAGTTGAGATGTAACCCCATTAAACGACCCTGAAAGTTTCAAAACGATTGACTCATAATTAGGGAAGATATTAAAGAATTGGTTTTAATTCAATATTTACATATGCAATGCAATGTGCGAGCGAGACAGCATATGTTTGTTTATATGTAAAGCGAGCGCAAGACAGTGTGCCCGCACACTCCAGCGATTTTGCTTATCGATATCATTATCGATATCATTTTAGCATCATATGCTGTTGATGTATGATATATGTACATACCAGAGAGCTGCAACGGGTATGTTCGTGTATGAGCGCTCACCATTGCCAAAAATTCAATTTAATCTACCAGCGGCTCAGCCGCAATGTGTTCGTTCGAGTTGTGCGTGTCTATGTTTACGATCGTGTAACGGACACGATTTCTTGTTTACGAACTACTCGGCTCGATCGTGTGCCGTTTATGACGATACACAAATGAACGGACGATTTGGGTATGACTTGAGCGCATGACTCTCGTGTGCGTATGGGTAGACACTCGAGCCACTCGAGTGTCCGTTTGTGTATCTAAACGAGCGTCCGTTTGGGTATCTGTTCACGCCTTCGTTTGCGTATGTGTACGACCCCTTGTTTGGGTATATACACAAATGAGTAATGGTTTTGTGGTGCATATGCGAGCGTTTACATATGTACGTGTAAGCATTTTTATACTTTTATTGTTTGTATTATTGAAAGAAAATAAAAACAATAAAACACAGAATTTATTTTATTTGAAAAATACTTTTAAAATGTATTACTTATATTCGATTTTATTTATTTTTAAAATAAGATCTAATGCTTCAAACATTTCTTTGACTAAACTTTTTTATGAATGTTTAACGAACTAATTAATATTAACTTTATTCTAAAAGTTATACTTTTTTATATTTTCTTATGCTCATTGACTAAATTTAATTTGTAATTGGGACAACCATTCAGGTCCACAATTGCAAAAAAGACATTAATTATCTACCTATCTATTACCTTCTTATAAAATTTGCGAAAATTTCCAAAAGTACGTGGGAAACCTTGTAACCCGTCGGCCAAAAAATTTTGAAGCCTTTCATGTATTTATTACCTATTAACTACACACTTTATCAGGTACGCCCAAAATACAAATTGTCAAAAAAAACCCATCAGTTGGGCTCAGTTTTAGGGTACGTCCGCCTGTTTCATTCATGCATTGCAACGAATAAAATATACCTGTAAACTTTACGGGTAACAAGTAGAAAAATAATGCTACTTTTATCCACTCTGTATACAAATTTTAATATTTTCATTGTATATTTATTTAAATCAATTAAAATTATAGAAATATTTTAAGCATAGTGCATACTATTTCATTTATGTACACATATACGTACGTATATGTAATGTAAGCGTAAACGCTGCTACGTGCTTGCACATTTTGCTTTTTCGAGTGGCTCGAGTTTGAACTCGAGTGGCACTGGAGTATATTGTATCTCGGCTACCATGAGCGTTCGGAGCACAAACGAACAGAACGATCATGACTCGTGATTAAACAAAAACGCACGATCACAAACGATCATCATGATTTCTGACGGTGTGGTTCGAACTGAGCGTTCGACTCAAACGCTCAGTTCAAACGATCCGCTCCGCTCGCTCAAACAAAATGAAAAAATCATAATGAGTTCGAGTCAATGTTCGAGCCTGATCGAACATTTCTTACCCGTTGCAGCTCTCTGGTACATACATACATATTTACGTGTATTACAATTGTATTAAAATATATTTGTGTAAATACATAGATTTATACATATGTATGTGTGCATTGCGAAATGCCATGTGACGTCACATTTATCAATACAGCAAGACAAAAGCTGAGTGCTATTCATTGTGCTGCATGAGAGGACAAAAATAATTTTCGAGCACTACTGTTTAAAACTTCTCTTAAAACTCCAAATTAGTAATTTTCTTAGCCAGCTTGACAGAAAATGCATCTGGTGGGGTCTTATACAACCCCACCGAATTTGATTTAAATCGGTTTACTATATCATATAACTGTCATTATAAATATTAGTCGACAATTTAATACAACGCTCGCAAGGGCATCAAATCTTCGGCGTACCGAACAGCATATAAGACTATGGACACAGGGTAGCCGCACCTTACCGCGAGCGAAGCGAGCCGGGGGTAGGCGAGCGAAGCGAGCAGGGGCGGAGCCCCCTTGTTTTTAAAAATTCTTGTTAAAAATACGCGTCGAATGATACCTCGATCATTCCAATCCGACATTTGGTTCAAAAGATATATTAATTTGAAATTTTTAAGGGCCTTCTCAAAATGAGTTGAAAAGTTTGTTTGTTTGTTTGTACGAAAGCGCTGAAAAAGCTTAGATTTGATGATGAGGAATTGTTTCTCATCATTTATTAGAAAACGGTTCCGACGATTTTTATTAAATTTCAATATGTTGTAACACGTAAAATTTCGCGTCTTTTGATATATGACACATGTCTCTCAGCCACAAGGTGTGGAAGATATGACCGGTTAACTGAATATATGCATTTTACTATTTACTATATGGTACCAATTAGAAAATCAAGTTTGGTACGAAAAACTTTTTAGTTTTTCAAGGTTTCTCAACCAATTTGACAGAGTATGCATTTAAGTTGGTCTTACACATTATGTCCAAATTTAGTTCAAATCGGTATACTATATCATATAGCTGCCATATAAACGATCGGTCAAAAATCAAGTTTTAGTATGAAAAACTATTTTGTTTATTAAGATTTCCTAACCAATTTGACAGAATCTGCATTTAAGTTGGTCTTATACATTATGTCCAAATTTAGTTCAAGTCGGTATACTATATCATATAGCTGTCATAGGAACGATCGGCTAAAAATCAAGTTTTAGTATGATTAACTTTTTTGTTTTTCAAGGTTTCTCAACCAATTTGACAGAGTATGCATTTAAGTTGGTCTTACACATTATGTCCAAATTTAGTTAAAATCGGTATACTATATCATATAGCTGCCATATAAACACAAGGCATCTTTTGACAAAGCTACAATGTAAAAAGCATAAGCATTGGAAAAAATTTCTGATATCTTCCAAAAAACTTCTTTACAAAGTAAAAGTCTAGTGACGAAAGGGTTTTCCTGCCCCAAAATTTCTGATATCCAATTTTGTGACGAACGATATTAAATTTAATATATAAATTAAAAATAAAATAAATAAATTAGTTAAAAAAAAAAAAAAATGGCATTCGGCACTGTGCGCAAAAAGGTTGGGCTTCTTTCTACTGAAAAATAACTTTTTGCGCAGTGCCGAATGCCATTTTTTTTTTATTTTTAAACTAATTTATTTATTTTATTTTTAATTTATATATTAAATTTAATATCGTTCGTCACAAAATTGGATATCAGAAATTTTGCGGCAGGAAAACCCTTTCGTCACTAGACTTTTACTTTGTAAAGAAGTTTTTTTTGGAAGTTATAATTATACGTACAAAGTTTCAAGTCTCTATCTTGAAAAATAGAATTGATGCCAAAATATCCGACTTTTTACCCATAGTGCATTGTCTGCTACTGAAAAATTTGCATATTCTATGCGTTGCTAGCAACACTAATGCATCAGCTGTAGCAGTTTCAGTATCAGTGTGGGCATCAGCATTGGCATTTTCGTTTTTACTGGCATTGCAGCATGGTGTCTTGCTGCGTCTTTTTAGCGTGTCTGTTGCAAATCGAACGAAGTTCAAATATATTATTTATTGGTAGACTTGTGCAAGTGCACAACAACACAATAGTTTCCGTAGAAGCGGTAAAAAGAGATTGCTGTGATTATGGGTATTTGTGTGTGTATGTGACACTTGGCTAAATTGCTGACTTCTTTGTCATCACCTGTTTACTAGTACTAGTTTATCCCCCTCTTTCCTCTCGCCGTTGATAAATTTATCTATGCATTTCGTCGATTTGTTTTTAACGTTTTGGACAAAAACAGCAACAACGAGGTCGTTATTTTGTAATGTGATTTTCTTGTTAAATGGAGACGAACTGGCAGGTCGATAGCATTTTCTTTTCACTCGTGCTATGCAATTTTTTTTTGACTCAGCACTTAGCTTCTGTATGTCTGCCGCTTAAAGCTTATGTACATATGTACATATATATATGTATATATAGTAGTAGTAGTAGTTATTCTTTATTTTGGCAAGGCTTTGTATTAGCCGTCAGCCTACACAGAACATATTTATATATTTAAATTATCATTAAAATGTATATTTTATCATATAACTTAATTAATTGTTTGATTTTCTGATTTGATTCACGATTACAATATCTTACACAACACAAAAACTTAAGAACAATTTTAAATTTTTTACATATTTAACTTAAAAGGAACCTGCTATTATATTATTTCTATATATCATCGCCTGCGACACATACTGAGCAAGTGAAATCCAGTTAGCACCATTTAGAATCTCTCGTAGCTCACTTTCTATTAGTTAATACTGACATGGTCGCTCAAGTAATTGTTTTTATTTAGGCTAAGGTTCAGTGTTTTATAAAAAACCCTTGTGCTGCTTTGGTACGTCTGTTCAATGTATCCTTCACGAGCTTTTCTGTTTATACTCAAACATAGATGGTAGTCCGGTTTCCAAGTAGATGGAGTATTTATTCCGTAGTATTTATTGGCAAACCGAATATTTTCTTTACAAAAAAACGTAGAAGCAATTCGACCTCGTAATACTGTATATAACCCCATACTTGGGCGGCATAGCACATTATGGCTCTTGCTGTTGCATCAAACATTTTATATTTTGTGCTAGCCTTTACATGCTTATTGCTTAATAAACTACTCCATGTACTATTCAAGGCTATTGTTGAATCCCGAAGCTTCCGTCGAAAATGAGTACCAGATACTTATACTCTTTGACAACTTCTAAATCTTCTACAATCATTCCTGATTGTAACTTTTTTGAAGCATTTGTGCGTATTAGCTGTATTTTTTTAACTGTAATAGAGCTTTTTTACGTCCGTTAAAAAATTTTTACACATATGATTAAACTCATCATGAGGCGATTTTCTTGCATCGAGCCCTCGCACAATTACATTTTTTTTTAGTCTTCTTCTACACGTGAAATGCGTCTATTTTGCTCATCGCTTCCTTTCTTAATCTCCTCCAGTTCTTCGTTTAATGCTTTATTCTCATTCGATAATTGCGTAATTTTTCGATCCATCTCAGCCATAGACTCAGTTAGCAGTTCAAAATCGCGCTTAGTGGGCAAGTTCTGCAATCGCTCATCCATAACCGATCCCATCAAATGCATAAGATCCTTGGCTGACAATAGACCTACTTGTGCGTCAACAATGCTGCCACCCTCTTCTGACATTTTCCTCTTTGCTGAGTGAACACTAATTTCGAATGAAGATGACGGGGGCGTTCTGTGCATTTTTATTTATAAATTATTTTTATAAATTTCACGCCAAAGGCCAGCCTAAAAATATGCAGCGTAATCTTGCTCTTGGAACTCACGTTACCTAACACTGATTCCTTATAAGGCAACTCTGCGATCATCAGCTGATATTAATGCTGTGTCGAGTACCCACGCAACGAGTGGAAAAAGCAAATATATAAAATTCTTTGTCCAGACTGACTGACTCACTGACTAACACATCAGCATGTACGCCAAAAGGCTAAAGGAAAAAAGCAGAAATTTTCACACAAAATAGATGAGACAATTTCATCGTGTAATAAGACGGCGTTTTGTGAAGTTCCGCCTGAAAGTATGTTTACCTGAGGTCAGAGGTCATGGAATTGCTTTGTATGAAAAACTTTTTTGTTTTTTAAGATACCAGTAATTATTTCGTACTAGGAAAATAACACATTTCACAAAACTTGGTATTAAAAAGTGTTCACATAAATATTTTAAGGTTTCAGCCTGCAGTGACTTTCGCGATATCAAGAGTATTCAAAAAAATAATTGGGTCGTTTCAAATGCTTACCAATTTTGAATAATTTTGAAAAATATCTATGAAAAATAAGTGTACCAATATTAATTTCGTCGAGGTAGAGCAACAGCAGAATAGCATAATAGGCAAAAAAAAAGTCTACTTTTGCGCATTTATGTGGGTTGGTATTTGCCAATCCCAGAGATCCCTAGACAATACGAGTGAATACAAATAAAACAATGACGAGAGAAGAGACAACGAATGAATTCAGAGGCAATGCAGGCGAATTCACTCACAGGCGAATTCGCAGTAACAATCAGAGAGCGAAAACCAAAGTTACTTGAGAGAGGCCGATCGGCAGTTGGAGTTCGGCCTTTGACGAGAACGGTTGCGAGAACTTAAGCTCAAACGACGAAAGACGCATTATTCAGTTTTAATATTCAAATTCATTATACTTTCATACAAATACTGTTATTATTAAATAAAAACCCCACATTTTGGGAGCTCGCCGGGAAAGTTGATTTTGATAAAACGACGGAATAGAAAAACTGAAAAACGAAGTGGAAATTAAAATTTTTAAACTGTACGGAATAATAAGTAGACGACTTTTATTTCATGCAAGATGACGTGTTTAAATGAGTTAATTCCAAAAACCCTACGAGGAGCAACGAAGTCAAGCATTTGTGCATTGCACAAATTCGTGTATGAACAAGAAGGTGACAGAAACAATCGAAGCCGTTTACGAGAGTTTTCTGGTTTCAATTACGACGAAAACGACGCAAGATTTTTAGCAAAGCGTGTATACGTACGCGAAAAGCTAACGGAACGTGATCTCGTCTCAATATGCATTATATTGAAGATAAATCACAATGCTGAAAATATGGTGCTCCATATTTTTCGGAATTTGCTAGAAGGAAGACTTCTGCAGAACAATGACGACGATGCGAATAATGATGACGAAGACGACTCTGATGAAGATGAGGAAGAAGGCGCAAACGACGATTACGAAGAAGTGGCAAACGATGAAAACGACGGTCAAACTAACGACGCAGAAGAAGAAGTAGAAGCCGAGAGACGCTCGTGTGAGCGAGACGACTATAGTGGCGCACGCCGCGTACAGACAACGGATTCGCAAACAAGACGAGGAGTGAATAGAGGACAACCCAACATGCAACGACGCGATTACGACGAGCAGCCAGCGCCACGGTTTGCTATAAGTTTTCGAGACATAGAGGAATCTATCCGAGTGTTTGATGGCTCTGATGAAATTGCTGTCGAAGTATGGGTAGCAGAATTCGAAGAGCAAGCTGAGTTCATGTTTTGGAGTGATTTGCAAAAACTCATTTTTGCCAAAAAATCACTGAGGGGCATTGCCAGGCTATTTATTTTGAGTGAGAAGCACATAAATTCCTGGAAAGCATTGAAGAGCGCGCTATTGAGTGAATTTAAGTCGAGAGTCAGTAGCAAACAGATACACGCGCAATTGAGTGAAACTATACGCCGATCTAAAGAGAGTGTTTTAGAGTACTTTTATCGTATGAGAGATATTGCAGCGCGAGGCAATGTGGAAGATGAAGCTCTTATGCAATATGTAATTGACGGTATTGACGAATTGTTATTAAATAAATCGGTTCTGTATGGTGCAAAATTTATGAGTGATTTTAAAGACAAATTAAAAGATTATGAGAAAATGAGTGAAAAAATTAAAAAGAGTGACAAAGCAGGAAAAGACAAGAAGATGCATGCGGGACAAAATATTTCACCAGTTGGCAAAAAAGACGTTGTTTGCTTTAACTGTGGTGAAAAGGGACACATGTCTAACAGTTGCACAAGCAAAGAGAAAGGAAGAAAGTGCTTCAAATGTAATCAGTTTGGGCACATATCGAAGAACTGTAAGGAAAAAGGTGAAAAACAAAATGATGATAAACAAAACATGCGTTCGATAACGAATAAAAAAGAAATAACGATGAAAGATGTGTTCATTAAAAATACGAAGTGTATGGCATTATTTGACACCGGTAGTAAATTTAACATTTTGCGACAAGATTTGTACAACGAATTATGCATGCCACGTTTAAAAGCTTGTAGAGTGTGTTTGGTCGGTTTTAAAGTGAGAGTAATACTGACAATATAAAGCCGATTGGTCAGGTAGAGCACAGCATACGCATTGATGATGAAGAGTATGTGCTAAGATTTTACGTTGTTTCCGCAAAGTTCATGGACATTAAATTGATATTAGGTGAAGAGCTTTGCCTACAAGCAGAAATATCATTTAATTGCAACGGCGTTAAAGTGAGAAAAATGTCGCATGAAAATATCGAGAGCGAAGCATATGAAGAATCATCCCTAATGAAAATCGACGCCGTAATCGATAATTCAGAGCTCGATATAAACAATGCAGTGAACGAGTTTACACGACGCGAGGTTCGCGAATTAATTACGACGTACAAGCCGGAAAAGTCAAAGACTACAAACATTGAAATGAAAATAATACTCAAAGACGAAACCCCGATTTTTTCGCGACCACGGCGATGTGCGCTAACTGAAGCACGCATCATAGAAGAGCAGATTGACGAATGGCTGCAGAATGATGTAACTAGTATAGAGCAGGCGCAAAAACAAGACGAACATCTAAAGACGATCATGAAGCTTATCAACGACGACCATCAACAGTACGAAGATTATTTTGTGAAAGCAGGCGTTCTTTACAAAATAGTCATAGACGCAGAACTTATAGTGGTCCCGAAGGATATGCAGAAAACCATTATCAGTACAGCTCACGATAGAGGACATTTCTCTACGAAGAAGACGAAGGAGCTAATATGTAAGGAGTATTACATACAAAATTTGGACGACAAAATCAAGAAGTACATCGACTGCTGCATACCTTGCATATTAGTAAATCGCAAACGAGGAAAACAAGAAGGTCTGTTGCATCCCTTGCAAAAAGAAGACGTACCGCTGCAGACGTATCACATTGATTTCTTGGGCCCGCTGGAGTCGACCAGCAAGAATTATAAACACATACTGGCGGTGATTGATGCTTTTACGAAGTTTTGCTGGTTATACCCCACGAAGTCAACAACATCTAACGAAGTCATAGTAAAGTTGCGCAGCCAGAGCATCACTTTTGGCAACCCTTTTTGTATCATTTCAGATCGAGGCTCAGCGTTTACCGCTCAAGATTTCCTGCAGTACTGCGACGACGAGAAAATCAAACTGATAAAGACGACGACAGGGCTTCCACGGGTAAACGGGCAGGTGGAAAGACTCAACGGAGTAATTATTTCCGTGCTTGCCAAGCTCAGCATAGATGACCCTACAAAGTGGTACAGGCACGTAGATCGAGTTCAGCGAGCGATTAATTCAACGTACACAAGAAGCATCGATACCACACCTTTTGAGCTTCTGATGGGTATCAAGATGCGCACAAAAGATGACCAGCAGCTTCAGGATCTGATCCAGAAAGAGTCCGTCATTGCATTTTCAGACGACCGCAATGAGCTACGGGCTAAGGCGAAGACTCAAATTCTTAATCTTCAAGCTGAGAACAAGAAGACGTATAACTTACGACGTAAAGCAGCCAGGCAGTATAAAGTTGGCGACCTAGTTGCCATAAAAAGGACGCAGTTTGGGAGCGGACTCAAATTAAAACCGAAATTTTTGGGCCCTTACCAGATCGTAAAAGTAAAGCATAACAATGCTTACGATGTCGAAAAGGTTGGCAGTTCTGATGGGCCAAAGCATTCATCTTCATGTGCCGAGTATCTCAAAGCTTGGTCCACGTTCAATGACGAAGACAGCGACGATGCACCCGAGGCGAGTGCATAAGCAGGATGGCCGAATGTGGGTTGGTATTTGCCAATCCCAGAGATCCCTAGACAATACGAGTGAATACAAATAAAACAATGACGAGAGAAGAGACAACGAATGAATTCAGAGGCAATGCAGGCGAATTCACTCACAGGCGAATTCGCAGTAACAATCAGAGAGCGAAAACCAAAGTTACTTGAGAGAGGCCGATCGGCAGTTGGAGTTCGGCCTTTGACGAGAACGGTTGCGAGAACTTAAGCTCAAACGACGAAAGACGCATTATTCAGTTTTAATATTCAAATTCATTATACTTTCATACAAATACTGTTATTATTAAATAAAAACCCCACATTTATGCAGCTAATTTTAGCACATTTATTACCTTTAAGGTAAGACGAATACAGTGACATACAAACCAATTATGGAACTTTGTGGGATCACAACTAAAACTTCAACTAAACAAAAAAAAAAAGTTCACAAAATGCTCAAAAAAGGTTTAAGCGATCAAATTAATTTCAGAAGATGAATTTGCCAAGTAAGTTAATTATTAATATCTGGAATTGAAGTAAATACCTTAAACTTCACAATTCATTTTAAATTATTTATTTCGGATCACTCTAACACACGTTCGACCACTTTGAAGTGCGTTTTCAGTTTGAAAAAAAGCTTAGTATGCACATCAGCGTTGCGAAAATGAACATGTGTTCATGCTTGTTATTTTTAGAAAGTCCCTTTAGATTTTCAGAAAAACCCGGCTTGCCATTAGTTTGCCAATTTAGAGACAAGTTGCATGCATTATGGCTAAATGTTTTGTGATCGTTTTTTTTTTTTGGCCTGTGGACGCAACCACTGTGTAGCGCGGACTGCCGTCCGCATTGATGTATGTATGCATAACATTAAATCAGACTGCAATCTGTTCAATAGTCGTTGTTTGGGATTTATGTAAATGTACTAATGAGAATGTGAATCACAAAGTATTTGCTGAACTTTGAACTGTCAACAAATTAGACGAAGAAACGTAATTAATTGAGGTCTCGGAAATGATTATCATTAAAGTGCCGATCCAAGCAAATGAAAAACAATGCATATATATGTATCTATTAAAACTGAATTGAAATAATTTATAGTTGACACAGCAGCAGCACAGAAATAAAAACGAAAAAGAGAACGAGAGGCGCTATATATTTGCGACAGACTAAAGGCTATGAAGGTCAGGGTGTGCTCAAGCTAAGACGGGCAAGCACTGGAGTGCAGGGCAAACACTTCGATGGGAAAACAAAATCAAGGACATGAACGAAAGAAATTAAGTGTATGGTAACGAGATCGAGATAACGACAACAACAACAACAATAACTACAACTTAAACGATGAGGAACGTTGAAGGCATGTTGAGAATGCTGAGAATAACAAAAGGACTCGCATATTTAGCCGCACTTGAGCATGAGAAAGGAAAGCAAGACCTAAGGAAATTAAGCTGAAATTTATTATAACAATCACTGCGGACGGCAGTCCGCAAAAGGCGACTAGCAATATATACACGCAGAATGGAAAATTTGCTACGACTGTCCGATCAGATCGAGTTATATACTGATCGAAAGGTATGACGGTCAATAACAAAAGTGCATACTAAGACTTTTGGTAACTCACCTGGTTCATAAGATATGGGGGTGTAAGTGGGAGGGGCAAAATTTTTATGATTGCAGCTAGTGGGGCCGTTGGAGCCTTTTGGTTAAATTTTATATTCTTATTAAAAATACGCGTCGAATGATACCTCGATCATTCCAATAAGACATTTAGTTCAAAAGATATATTAATTTAAAATTTTTAAGGGCCTTCTCAAAATGAGATGAAAAATGAGTTTATCTGTTTGTTTGTT
>JAWNLU010000499.1:0-15940 GCA_035042165.1 Drosophila kuntzei | reverse complement strand
AAAATGATCATTGAGGATTGCGAAAAAAGCCAAGCGGCAATAGTAGCTCTACTAATTGATTTAAATCATGGTCGAATAAATCCCCAGTTGATCAACCCCGAACAACTTAAAGTGGAAATAAACACAATTAAGGGAAAATTAAATCCGAAACTGAAGTTACCAGGGGACGATAGAGGCACAGTAATAAAAGAAATCTATAGTCTAATAGAAACAAGGGCAGTTATGGTGGACGGGAAATTAGTTGTAAACGCTGAAATTCCGTTATTCAACCAGGAAACGTCCATAATCTATAAACTTACACCAGTCCCATCCATTAAGCACGATCGAACAATAGTTGCACAAATTAGGGACGAGTTTATGGTATACAATTTTAACTTAGACGCATATGTCTTATTAGGAGAATCAGAACTTAACAAATGTACAAGGCGAAGGAATAAACATATACTTTGCAAAGGCAATTGGCCATGGAACATAATGTCGGCCTTAAAAGAACAAGCATCCCGAATTGTGATTTTGAGCAAACAACATCACAGAATGTCTTGACAGCTCTGAATACACCTAAACACTTGGTTATATAAGATATTCGATGATAAAGTTTTAGAAGTAAAATGTGGGAACCTGTCGTAAAAATAACAACTCAGGGAGTGTTAAGGTTATCAGAAGATTGCACGGCTAGACATGGAACCAAATTAATGATAGCAGCTAGTGAATTAAGATCAAGCGACTCAATACGAAGTCAAGCTTCTCCCATTACGAAACTGGTTGACTGGGTAAAATTGGAAGAAGTAGTTCCCCTGGCAAAAATTATGATAAACAACACAAATGATATTTCAACTTAAGAAAACTAATTGATGAACATAAAAAAAGGCATTATACTTAAAAGTCTAAACTTTGACAGCTTAGACGAACATTCAAGTCTCATATTAACCATAATAATGATAGTTATAGTATTGCTCATAGTTTTATATATCAAATACAAATGTACAGCTGGCAGATTAAAAGTTAATTTTGCAGCTACTAATGTCCCTAATGTATAGATTAAAATCAACAAAACTTAAAAAGAAACAAAAATAATATAGTCCATTACAATATCGAAGAAATTAAGTAAATATTTGCAGCCGCAAAATGTTTATAACTAAACATATAATTATATTCCGTCGGCCTTAGAATTTATAAAATTTCCCGCCGCAAAATGTTTATAACTAAACATATATTTGTATTTCGATCGGCCCTAGAACTAATAATATTTCCCGCCGCAAAATGTTTATAAATAAACATAAGATTTAAGAGTGCGAGCAGTCTCAGAACTGTGAGAACTGCTCTCGCAAGAAAATGAGTAGATAATACGTTGCATGTGGTATCCAAACATAGAAAAGGTCAGCCGCGATTAGGGTTGAAGGAGATAAGCGAGTCCTGAACTGATGTGATTGGTGGAGATGCACTTGCAGCATTTCTTATCTCACAGTAACGCGAGTTTGTGTCACAGCGGTTCAATATTATGCAACAAACACTCAAAATTATGTTATGAGATCTAAAATATACCACACGGACTGGGAAATATGTCACAAAAACTCAAACTATGTCACTCAATATTGAGAATAATCTTAAGCTAGAATAAGGAACAATGTATTAAACTAACTCAAATGTAACTCAATGTCGTTCCTCGATCGGCTATATAAACCGAGATACTGGAATAAAGAAATTAGTATTGAACTAGAACCCGACCCACGGTAATTCTTTTTATTGTTCACTACAGCTAGCGCTTGAACCCGACCCACGGTAATTCTGGCCTAGCTCTTAGAGACTTAGGAGCGGAGAACGTTCGAGTATTTGTCAATACTTGTCCACGTACTGAAACCTTATTTTGGTCCGATCGTTCATATGACAGCTATATCATATAAAGGACCGATTTGAGCTTAATTTGGTCTGCATGTATAAAACCAACTATAATGCATATTCTGTCAAATTGGTTGAGAAATCTTACTAAACAAAATAGTTTTTAATACTAAAACTTGATTTTTGACTTGATTTTATACCGATTTGAACTAAATTTGGACATAATGTGTAAGACCAACTTAATTTTTAGCCGATCGTTCCTATGACAGCTATATGATATAGTTAACCGATTTGAACTAAATTTGGACATAATGTGTAAGACCAAATTAAATGCATACTCTGTCAAATTGGTTGAGAAACCTTGAAAAACTAAAAAGTTTTTCGTACCAAAGCTTGATTTTCTAAATGGTACCATATAGTAAATAGTAAAATGTATATATTCAGTTAACCGGTCATATCTTCCACACCTTGGGGCTGAGAGACATATGTCATATATCAAAAGACGCGATTTACTTGTTACAACATATTGAAATTTAATAAAAATCGTCGGAACCGTTTTATAATAAATCGCCAAAGTTTAAGCTAAAAATTCTTTTTCACCTGTAGCATTTTACCTGAGTACTTTGCTAAAAAGGCACTAGAAGCCCTCAAAATACCTTTCTAACGACATATAGAACACATCTGTAGCTTCTTTGGATTGGAAACAATGGGTGTTTCAAATTTATCACGTTTTAGCTATTTCCCGCTAAACTAGCTATTTCCCGCTAAAGTCGTAAAACAAACATTTCTAGATTTCTGATAAGAAACAATTCCTCATCAAAAAATTTAAGCTCTTTCAGCGCTTGATACAAACAAACAAACAGACAAACAAACTTTTCATCTCATTTTGAGGTACCCTTAAAAATTTCATATTAATTTATATATCTTTTGAACCAAATGTCGGATTGGAATGATCAAGGTATCATTCGACGCATATTTTTAATAAGAGTTTTTAAAAATTATAAAATTTAACCAAAAGGCTTCAACGGCCCCACTAGATGCAATCATAAAAATTTTCGCTCTCCCACTTACACCCACTTATCTCATGAAGCAGGTGAGTTACCAAAAGTCTTAGTATGCACTTTTGTTAGCTACCCTCACACCTTTCGATCGGTATATAACTCAATCCGATCGGACAGTCATAGCAAATTTTCCATTCTTCGTGTATATATTGCTAGTCGCCTTTTGCACACTACGTGTTGCTTTCGTGACTAGCGCGGACTGCCGTCCGCAGTGATATGTAAAATTTAAATTGTATGCTCTGATATATCGTAAAGATATGTGATAGCAAGCAATAGAAATAATACAAGATCCTAGGCGCGAAGTGTGGGCGAATGTGCGCCTAGAGATCGTCGAGTCGATGGAAGCATAGCGGACGGGTCCCTACTGGTTCCTTAGCTCTTTCGGTGTGGGGTGGGTTTTTGCTATGTCCTCAAACTACGCCTACATAGAGTTTAATTAAAGAGTCCCTACTGAATCTAAAATAACAAAGCAAAACAGAATCAATCAGAAGGCCAAGAATCGAGAAAAATTGATATTCTTAATATAAGAAATCGTCGTTACATTTAATTAGAACTCCAGATCATCAGGAAAACAATAGGATTTACCAAAACATTATAAACAATTTCTTCAATTCATGAATAAATACTGCGATTGGCCCCTTAGCCATAATATACTTAAAAATATAATATAACTAGTCGGAAAGGCTACAGTCGAGCTCCCGACTGTAGGATACCCGTTACTTCTTTAAATATATATAAAGTATTTTATGAATTTTAGATTCTAAAGATATAAAAACTCTAAGTTTATAATGATAACTGAAAACAAAGTTAACCCCTTAAAAGTACTTTAATATAATAAATACCCGAAAAAATATTCGACAAAACATTTATTTTATATTGAATATTCCTAAAATATAGAAAAGGGCATCCGCCCTGATTGTTACAATGACCACTATATGATATAGTGAACCTATTAAGACCAAATTCATTCAGACAAAATAAAATTCATAATCAGCGAGTTATTGACAGAAACTCCAGAAACTCTCCAGATTGAAAAATCTCCAGAAACAACAATAATTTTCACACTAATCCTTAATTATCGACCAATTCTTTCTATGGCAGATATATGATATAGTAAACCGATCTTAACCAATTTTGGTCAGGATGTATAAAACCAACTTATATGCATATTCTGTAAAATCGGTTAAGATATCGTAATAAACAAAAAAGTTGTTCATACTAAAACTTGATATTCGACAAATCGGTTCTATTGCAGCTATATGATATAGAGGACCGATCTGAACCAATTTTGGTTAGGGTGTAAAGGACGAACTATAATGCATATTCTGTCAGTTTGGTCGCGATATTTCGGAAAACAAAAAAGTTTTTCATACTAAAACTTGAAATTCGACAAATCGGTTCTATGGCAGCTATATGATAAAGTGGACCGATTTGAATCAATTTTAGTCAGGATGTATAAAACCAACTTAAATACATATCCTGTCAAATTGGTTGAGATATGTCGGAAAACAAAAAAGTTTTTTATACCCGTTACTTAAAAATTAAGTAAAAGGGTATATTGTATTCGTGCAAATGTGCGTAACAGACAGAAGGAGGCGTGGCAGACCCTATAAAGTATATATATTCTTGATCAGCATCAACAGCCGAGTCGATATAGCCATGTCCGTCTGTCCGTCTGTCCGTCCGTCCGTCCGTCCGTCTGTCCGTCTGTGTGAGCGCCTAGATCTCAGAGACTATAAGGGATAGAGCAACCAAATTTGGTACACAGACTTCTATAAACCCCACGCAGATCAAGTTTGTTTTAAATTTTCGATCGGACCACTATATCATATAGCTGCCATATGAACGATCGGTCGAAAATCAAGTTGTAGTATGAAAAACTTTTTTGTTTTCCGAGATATCTCAACCAAACTGACAGAATATGCATTATAGTTAATTTTATATATCCCGACCGAAATTGGTTCAAATCGGTCCACTTTATCATATAGCTGCCATAGAACCGATTTGTCGAATTTCAAGTTTTAGTATGAAAAACTTCTTTGTTTTCCGAGATATCGCGACCAAACTGACAGAATATACATTATAGTTCGTCCTATATACCTTAACCAAAATTGCTTTAAATCGGTCCACTATATCATATAGATACCATACGAACGATCCGTCGATAATCAAGTTTTAGCATGAAAAACTTTTTAGTTTTCCGACATATCTCAACCAATTTGACAGGATATGTATTTAAGTTGGTTTTATACATCCTGACCAAAATTGATTCAAATCGGTCCACTTTATCATATAGCTGCCATAGAACCGATTTGTCGAATTTCAAGTTTTAGTATGAAAAACTTTTTTGTTTTCCGAAATATCGCGACCAAACTGACAGAATATGCATTATATTTCGTCCTTTACATCCTAACCAAAATTGGTTAAGATCGGTCCTCTATATCATAATAGTAGACAAGGTTATGGTAAAATGGAGTAAATGGAGGCATTTAGTAAAATGCAATATTAAGAAAATACAAAGACAGATAAAACTGAAAAAATTAAATTCGAACTTTCAATGTATTCTAGTATTAAGAAGTTGATACGAAGCAATGACAAGTTCAATATAAACAATCTCATAAAAGGCACGAATAAAAGTCTGACATATTACATGGGAACAAAAACAAAGATTTACACTGACTTTTTGAAATTACCTGTAAACGAAACAAACTGGATTCAGGATAGTCCAAAAAATCAATGGCATTTTGTTCCCCTGGCAAGACCTCACTTCGGAGGAATAGAGAAAGCGGGGGAGAGCTCAGTGCAATGCCATTTCAAAAGATTAATAGATGACAGCACCTTAGATAATCAAAAGATAAATACATTTCGGGTGCAAAATAAGGAAGTTTTAGATATCATACCATTATATACAATCGATAATGGCGATGAATGGAATGAATTACGGACACCAGGACATTTCGTAATTGTTAAATCAATTATAAATATTCAGAAACCAACTGTCGAGAAGATTGACAAATTGGAAATAATGACGGCAAGGAAAGATCATCGCTGGCAAAAATGGAAAGCTGAGTACTTGGTAACGTTGCAGCAACGATTCAAATGGAAAAAGGACAGTCCAAATTTAAGAAAAGGACAAAAAGTGATAGTAAAGAATGAAAACACAGCAGTATCAAAATATCCATTGGGGAGGATTGAAGAAACTCACATAGGAGAAGACGGTAAAGTTAGAGTAGTAACAATAAAAACCGAAAACGGGCTAATAAAGAGACCGTTAGTAAAAGTTTGTCCATTAGAAACAGAAATACCCGAGGAAGAGTCAAGACAACCAAGAAGAGTTTCAACTGCAACAGTATTAAGCTTTCTCATGGTATTATTAGCTTCAGGCATAACGGGGGCTACCTCACTTGACATCAGAGCGCAGAATAAATCATTCGACATTACCCCACTAGAAAATGATATCATGATATATTTGGATAATATCGGATATATGGATATTGTGTCCTCTAAATGGAATTTAGTAATATATTATGATTTAGAATCGTTTAACAAAGAAATTGAAGCAATTTATCGGCATATATATATTAACAACGATCTAATAATGGTAAAAGACCGACCGACCGAGAACACCATTTGAGTTTGTAGGATCTATTCGTCATATTTTTTTTGGGACAATGGATGCAGACGATAGGAAAGACATGGAGAACAACATGCCGAATATATTAGAAAATCAGCAGGATCTTGTATCACTCCACAAAAAACAAACATCCATAATAGAATCGACAGGTTATATTATGAAGAAAACAAAAGACAAGGTTTATGCAGGATTTGAAACAGTCCAAGATCAAATTAACAAGTTATTCGAAGATCTGGTAACCTGGAAGAACACAGAACACATAGTATTAGACTTTCAAATAGCAATTTCACAAATAAAAACTAGTCGGAAAGGCTACAGTCGAGCTCCCGACTGTAGGATACCCGTTACTTCTTTGAATATATATAAAGTATTTTCCGAATTTTAGATTCTAAAGATATAAAAACTCTAAGTATATAATGATAACTGAAAACAAAGTTAACCCCTTAAAAGTACTTTAATGTAATAAATACCCGAAAAAATATTCGACAAAACATTTATTTTATATTGAATATTCCTAAAATATAGAAAAGGGCATCCGCCCTGATTGTTACAATGACCACTATATGATATAGTGAACCTATTAAGACCAAATTCATTCAGGACGTATAAGACAGAATAAAATTCATAATCAGCGAGTGATTGACAGAAACTCCAGAAACTCTCCAGATTGACAAATCCCCAGAAACAACAATAATTTTCACCCTAATCCTTAATTATCGACCAATTCTTTCTATGGCAGATATATGATATAGTAAACCGATCTTAACCAATTTTGGTCAGGATGTATAAAACCAACTTATATGCATATTCTGTAAAATCGGTTAAGATATCGTAATAAACAAAAAAGTTGTTCATACTAAAATTTGATATTCGACAAATCGGTTCTATGGCAGCTATATGATAAAGTGGACCGATTTGAACCAATTTCGGTCGGGATATATAAAATTAACTATAATGCATATTCTGTCAGTTTGGTTGAGATATCTCGGAAAACAAAAAAGTTTTTCATACTACAACTTGATTTTCGACCGATCGTTCATATAGCAGCTATATGATATAGTGGTCCGATCGAAAATTTAAAACAAACTTGATCTGCGTGGGGTTTATAGAAGTCTGTGTACCAAATTTGGTTGCTCTATCCCTTATAGTCTCTGAGATCTAGGCGCTCACACAGACGGACAGACGGACGGACGGACGGACGGACAGACGGACAGACGGACATGGCTATATCGACTCGGCTGTTGATGCTGATCAAGAATATATATACTTTATAGGGTCTGCCACGCCTCCTTCTGCCTGTTACGCACATTTGCACGAATACATTGTACCCTTTCACTTAATTTTTAAGTAACGGGAATAAAAAAACTTTTTTGTTTTCCGACATATCTCAACCAATTTGACAGGATATGTATTTAAGTTGGTTTTATACATCCTGACTAAAATTGATTAAAATCGGTCCACTTTATCATATAGCTGCCATAGAACCGATTTGTCGAAGTTTTAGTATGAAAAACTTTTTTGTTTTCCGAAATATCGCGACCAAACTGACAGAATATGCATTATATTTCGTCCTTTACATCCTAACCAAAATTGGTTAAGATCGGTCCTCTATATCATATAGCTACCAAACGAACGATCCGTCGATAATCAAGTTTTAGCATGAAAAACTTTTTGTTTTCCGACATATCTCAACCAATTTGACAGGATATGTATTTAAGTTGGTTTTATACATCCTGACCAAAATTGATTCAAATCGGTCCACTTTATCATATAGCTGCCATAGAACCGATTTGTCGAATTTCAAGTTTTAGTATGAAAAACTTTTTTGTTTTCCGAAATATCGCGACCAAACTGACAGAATATGCATTATAGTTCGTCCTTTACACCCTAACCAAAATTGGTTAAGATCGGTAAACTATATCATATAGCTGCAATAGAACCGATTTGTCGAATATCAAGTTTTAGTATGAACAACTTTTTTGTTTATTACGATATCTTAACCGATTTTACAGAATATGCATATAAGTTGGTTTTATACATCCTGACCAAAATTGGTTAAGATCGGTTTACTATATCATATATCTGCCATAGAAAGAATTGGTCGATAATTAAGGATTAGGGTGAAAATTATTGTTGTTTCTGGGGATTTGTCAATCTGGAGAGTTTCTGGAGTTTCTGTCAATCACTCGCTGATTATGAATTTTATTTTGTCTTATACGTCCTGAATGAATTTGGTCTTAATAGGTTCACTATATCATATAGTGGTCATTGTAACAATCAGGGCGGATGCCCTTTTCTATATTTTAGGAATATTCAAAATAAAATAAATGTTTTGTCGAATATTTTTTCGGGTAGCTATTACATTAAAGTACTTTTAAGGTTAAGGTTAACTTAGAGTTTTTATATCTTTAGAATCTAAAATTCGGAAAATACTTTATATATATTCAAAAAAGTAACAGGTATTCTACAGTCGGGAGCTCGACTGTAGCCTTTCCGACTAGTTCCTTTTCAAAATTAAATTTATGCAAATTTTCGTTTGTATAAATTTATTTTTTTTTACACCTTTTCATATATATTGTTATATTTTTATATATTCTATATTTTTTTTATATTTTGATATATTTTTATGTATTTTTATATTTGAACAAATTTTTGTGTGGAAAATTAAGGACTTTCCCCAATCTATATATTTTTCTAAAATTTTTTTTTTTTGAAAATTTTCCCAGACCCAGGCTTAGAACGGCCCTAATCTCGGCCAGACATACCCCAGAACATTCTATTTTTTCTCCTGAAAAGGAAAAGATCAAAACCCAGGCCAGACAGCAGAAACAGGGGCATTCGGGTCGTCCAGCGTAGTTTTTTTCATCATCCAGAAATTTCGATTCAGTCCCTTTCTTCGAGTCGCAGCATTTTTTCGGTTTATTTTTTTTCCCGCCGCTTTTCAGAGCACGAGAGCGTCGGCAGAGCTACAACGTCAGCAGAGCGACAACAGCAGAGCAACAGTTCCAACAAGTAAGCAACAAGAGCGGGCAGAACTACACAGCTAGTTCTGGCGCAAGAAGGGCGGGCAGAGCTACACAGCTAGTTCTGGCGCTAGAAGGGCGGGCAGAGCTACACAGGTAGTTCTGGCGCTACAAGCAGCGAGCAAAGCTACAAAGCGGCCTCTGCTGACGGCGACCGCGACCGTCATAGGTTCCGCGGCAAGGCTCGTCACCTCGTGCGGGAATTCATTCATCGACTCGCAAAGTGATCAGACGTCTTCTCAACCAGTGCTCCTCAACCATAAGGGATTCAGTCATCGACTCGCAAAGTGATCAGACGTCTTCTCAACCAGTGCTCCTCAACCATTAAGGATTCAGTCATCGACTCGCAAAGTGATCAGACGTCTTCTCAACCAGTGCTCCTCAACCATGAAGGGATTCAGTCATCGACTCGCAAAGTGATCAGACGTCTTCTCAACCAGTGCTTCTCAACCATTAAGGATTGAGTTTTCAACTCCCGAAGGGATAAGACGTTTTCAACAACAAGTGCTCATCAACAACCATAGACACTCGAAGAAAAGAATCGACTTAGTTTTCAGCTAGCAAAGTGAATAGACGTGAAGTTTTAACCAGAAGTGCTCATCAACAATTAAGACTTAGTCATCAATAATTAAGAACGCAGTTTTTCGGCTCGCAAAGTGACAACACGTTTTCTTAACCAGTGCTCATCGCCATTAACATACTTAGTTCGCGACCTCCGAAGAGAGCATACGTGTTTCAAATCAACAAGCGATACCCAGTCATAGACCCTCGTAACAAACAATTTCCTTAGTCCTCGACTCGCAAATCAACAACACGCGCCTTCATCAACGTTTCGCATATCGAACTCACGTGTACTCGGAAAATAAATCGAACTTTTGAACATCGTTGCTAACGGGTACATATCACGGATTACCGCGTGTACATTTCACTAATTTTCCTCGCGCGCACTTAACTCCGGTCACACCATGGTGAACGTCACGTGGGTGTATTACCGTCGGAAGGAGGAACTAGTGGCGATGGCCAAGGAGTTTGGTCTCGAGACCGAAGGCAACGTGTCCGACCTCCGTAGTCGTCTCGCGTCTTTCGTGTCCCTCAGCACGCATGCTGAGCAGGTGACTAAGCGATTGATCGAATTAGAACAGTATTTCGGTGATGCTTCCGTTTCCGATCAGAGCGACCGAGACGCGAAACGTCATTCCCGCAGTGTTTCTCCGGTCCAAAGAGACGCCGATCGGGAAGCCGGTACAAGTAATACTCGCACGGCGATTCCTAAAGTGGTCGTGACCGCACCGGAGGGTGAGCCACCAGAACCGCGTTCCATTTCTCGCGTTCGATCTTGTACCCGTATCGTGCCAACCACTCCGCCGCCGTCTCGCTCAGAGGTTCCATACCGTACTATCGCTGAGAAGGTGTTGCGGTGGAGAATTCTCTTCGACGGGCAATCAGATCCACTGAGTTTCATCGAACGAGTGGAAGAGCGAGCGGCGGCACACTTGATCGACCTGGCTCACCTTTCGCAAGCCATTCCCGAATTGCTTACGGGGAATGCCAGTGATTGGTTCCGGGTTAGCCGCCTGCAGGGCGTGACCTGGGTCAGCTTCAAGAGGGAGTTCCTCGATTTCTTCTTGCCCCCGCGGTACTTCCAGCGATTAGAAGACCAGATACGAGCACGACAACAAAGGCAAGGAGAAGCCTTCAAGCTGTACATCGTGGAGTTACGCTTGCTCATGAAACGAGCAGGTTATTTTGGAGAACAGGAATTGACGCGAGCTTATGAAAATCTGTTGCCGGAATACCAGCTTTACATAAGGAGACACGAGGTAACCTCACTGGCGAAATTGACACAGCTGACTACGGATTTTGAGTTTGTACGAGACCGCGAGCGACAAAGCCACAACAACCAAGCAGCACAACCGGGGATGACATCGGTCATGACAACCATGACCCGCCACGAACCGGCACTAGTACCCAAGCAGAGGAACCCATTCCGGGATTCCCATCCTGGTCCGCAGAGTTCTGGAGAGACACCTCACGTTAGCCGGATGATGCAGGAGGCAGGACCAGCCATAGACGTGAGACGTGCTTGTAGAAGGTGTGGTGAAATCGGCCATCACCAACGGGATTGCCGGAATCCACAAGTGTACTTTTGTTGGCGCTGTGGAAAACGAGGAGTCAGGACCACGGAATGTTGCGGCATAGTCTCGGGAAACGGACAACGGCCTCATCTGTCCCAGAACCAGGTAGGAACAGCCGCCAACCAGTCCAGGGAATAAAACCAGTCCTACGGGTGGAGAAGGCGCGTATCGTGGCAGAGGTGAAGATCGAGGGACAGGTGCGACAAGCCACCTTGGATACAGGAGCCACGAGGAGTTTCATCAGCGAGAGCGCCGCTCGCGAACTCAGCAAAACCCCACTCAGGGAAGTACGTGCCAAGGTAAGAATGGCGGATGGGAGCCGCACAACGGTATGCAAGGCATTTGTCGCGACGGTGCAACTAGGCGAGAAAGTCGCAAGTATACCATTTCTGGTATTGCCAACTGTCGTCGACGAGGTGATCCTGGGCATAGATTTCCTGTGCGCCACCCAGGTGACCGTGCTCTGCGGCCATTTTCAATTACAGCTCACTCCAGCGTCATTAACGACCCCAGAAGGTCGTCGTAACACTATCCGCGCCACCACGGCGAGTCAGGATCCCCATCCCGGACGGAGAGCGACGACGAACAGTGCCGAGGAGGCACGTATCTCACACACTGCGACCACGGGCGGTGCCGAGGAGGCATGCGCTCTACCAACTACAACCACGGGCGGTGCCGAGAAGGCATGCGCTCTCGATTCTGAGACCACGGGAGGTGCCGAGAAGGCATGCGCTCTACCAACTGCGACCACGGGCAGTGCCGAGGAGGCACGTGCTCTACCTACTGCGACCACGGGCGGTGCCGAGAAGGCATGCGCTCTACCCACTGCGACCACGGGCAGTGCCGAGGAGGCACATGCCCCCCAGACGGAAGGAAGGAAGACGAAGACGCGTTCCCAGCGGTGTTGCCAACGTCCCCACCCCTTCGGGGGAACCACCACAGGGAAACGTCAACCTCTCAAGGAACAGGATCAACACGACGACACATCGGAGGGAACCAACAGCGACGTTTGTTGCTTAGCGATCCCACCGGACCCGGACCCTCATGTTAATGAGGCAGATGACGATGACCCAACCTTACAGAGAGCCAGTCTGGAGGAGAAGCCCGACTTGGAGCCATGGGTGCAAGAGTTCTTGGACCGGGAACTAGCCCAGTTTGATACCTTGACAGGAGTTACCCACATAGCAGAGCATGTGATCACGATGAAGGATGACCGCCCTATCAAGCAAAGGTATTACCCGAAGAACCCGGCTATGCAGCGGATCATCGACGACCAGGTCGATGAGCTGCTGAGGAACAATTGCATCGAGCCGTCGAAAAGCCCTCATAGTGCGCCCATAGTACTTGTGGGAAAGAAAACGGGGGACGTTCGCATGTGCATCGACTACAGGCAGCTGAACGCGAATTCGTTCCCGGATGCCTACCCGTTGCCTCGGATCCGCCACATTCTGGAAAGGCTTCGGAATGCCCGATACATATCGACATTGGACCTCAAGAGTGGCTACTGGCAGATCCCGATGGCTCGTGTTAGTCGGGAGTACACAGCCTTTACGGTTCCAGGCCGAGGACTGTTCCACTGGAAAGTGATGCCGTTTGGCCTTCATTCGGCACCAGCCACGTTTCAGCGAGCTCTGGACAGCGTCATCGGACCCGAAATGGAACCGTTCGCTTTCGCGTACTTGGACGACATCGTCGTCAGTGGACCCACCTTGGAGGAACACGTGCGGAACCTAGGCGAGGTGCTCCGAAGGCTGAGCCAGGCCAACCTCCGGCTCAATAAGGCGAAGTGTAAGTTTTTCCGACGCAGTCTAGTTTACCTAGGCCACGTCATCAGCGGAGAAGGGATTCACACAACTCCAACCTCCTTCGACGTGCCGCGAACTGAGACGTTGCCTCGGGATCGCCTCCTGGTATCGCCGTTTTGTCCCGAATTTTGCAGCCATCGTCCAACCCATGTCTACCCTCTTAAAAAAGGGCCAGAGATGGGAATGGAAATCTGAGCAGCAAACCGCATTCGAGGAACTCAAAACGCGATTGACGAAGGCACCAGTCCTAGCGTGTCCGGACTTTAACGAAAAGTTTGTGCTACAGACCGACGCTAGCGACTGTGGACTTGGAGCCGTCCTGACGCAACAACATCAATGAGCGGAGCGAGTGATAGCCTACGTTAGCCGACGCTTGGTCAAGGCCGAGGAAAACTACTCCGCCACCGAGAAGGAGTGCCTAGCGATAGTATGGGCTATTCGCAAACTACGTTGTTACCTGCAGGGGTACCGCTTTTACGTGGTAACTGATCATCTTGCGCTGAAATGGCTAAACAGCATCGACAACCCGACTGGAAGAATTGCGCGCTGGGCACTGGAGCTCCAGCAGTACCAATTTGACATCCACTACCGACGAGGGAAGCTGAACATTGTGGCCGACGCTCTCTCCCGACAACCACTCAAGGTGACCTTACAGATCGCCCAGGAGGAACCGCCGAAGTGCACCTGGATCATTCGGCTCACCAAACGGATCCTTGAAGCCCCGGATCGTTTTCCTGACTTCGCCATCGAGGGAAATCAAGTGTACCGAAGAGGAGGATTACGTGCCTTGGAAGCACTGCGTCGCGGACGACCACAGAACACGGGTATTGGCAGAGTGCCATGACCATCCGACAGCCGGACACTTGGGGATTCGAAAGACGATCGCACAACATAACCCGACGGAACGCGCAAACCGCACCATCAAGACCATGATCGCCCAGAACACACACGGAGAACAGAATTCTTGGGACGAACTCCTACCGGAGATCATGCTCGCGATCAATACCAGCATCTCGGATACCACAGGATTCAGCCCAGCTTACCTAGTATCCTTGTACCCCGGTTACCCCGGTTACCTGGAGCACTCTACGAGAAGTAACCCCCGGCGTTGGACGAGAGCCGACAACTCCAGACGACAAGGCGAGACGATTGCAGGACATCTTCCGGATCGTCAAAGAAAATACTCAGCGAGCCAGCATCGACCAGGCACGACATTATGACCTACGAAGACTGGAGTGGCGCCCCGAGCTTCAGAGCCTCGTCCTCATCAAGCACCACGTACTATCCAATGCAGCTGAAGGTTTTGCAGCTAAATTGGCCCCAAAGTACGAAGGCCCCTATGTAGTTCGGCCCCCACGTATCTCACACACTGCGACCACGGGCGGTGCCGAGGAGGCATGCGCTCTACCAACTACAACCACGGGCGGTGCCGAGAAGGCATGCGCTCTCGATTCTGAGACCACGGGAGGTGCCGAGAAGGCATGCGCTCTACCAACTGCGACCACGGGCAGTGCCGAGGAGGCACGTGCTCTACCTACTGCGACCACGGGCGGTGCCGAGAAGGCATGCGCTCTACCCACTGCGACCACGGGCAGTGCCGAGGAGGCACATGCCCCCCAGACGGAAGGAAGGAAGACGAAGACGCGTTCCCAGCGGTGTTGCCAACGTCCCCACCCCTTCGGGGGAACCACCACAGGGAAACGTCAACCTCTCAAGGAACAGGATCAACACGACGACACATCGGAGGGAACCAACAGCGACGTTTGTTGCTTAGCGATCCCACCGGACCCGGACCCTCATGTTAATGAGGCAGATGACGATGACCCAACCTTACAGAGAGCCAGTCTGGAGGAGAAGCCCGACTTGGAGCCATGGGTGCAAGAGTTCTTGGACCGGGAACTAGCCCAGTTTGATACCTTGACAGGAGTTACCCACATAGCAGAGCATGTGATCACGATGAAGGATGACCGCCCTATCAAGCAAAGGTATTACCCGAAGAACCCGGCTATGCAGCGGATCATCGACGACCAGGTCGATGAGCTGCTGAGGAACAATTGCATCGAGCCGTCGAAAAGCCCTCATAGTGCGCCCATAGTACTTGTGGGAAAGAAAACGGGGGACGTTCGCATGTGCATCGACTACAGGCAGCTGAACGCGAATTCGTTCCCGGATGCCTACCCGTTGCCTCGGATCCGCCACATTCTGGAAAGGCTTCGGAATGCCCGATACATATCGACATTGGACCTCAAGAGTGGCTACTGGCAGATCCCGATGGCTCGTGGTAGTCGGGAGTACACAGCCTTTACGGTTCCAGGCCGAGGACTGTTCCACTGGAAAGTGATGCCGTTTGGCCTTCATTCGGCACCAGCCACGTTTCAGCGAGCTCTGGACAGCGTCATCGGACCCGAAATGGAACCGTTCGCTTTCGCGTACTTGGACGACATCG